>CAXITT010000161.1:671265-712347 GCA_964033795.1 Lymnaea stagnalis | reverse complement strand
TGCATATATATATATATATATATATATATATATATATATATATATATATATATATATATATATATATATGTGTCCAGATCAACAAATGTTTGGAATAAGGCAAAATACTAAATAGTTCCAACTCATGGCTAACATAAGGTATTGCTGTACAAAGCCTTAATTCATCTAACTGAATTCACCGGATGCATCAGATGTGAAAATGAAGCATTTGCAAGCAATTTATGTTTTGAGCAAATGACAACCATTTCCTTCTTGTTTCTTTAGTGAATAATTGTTTTACAAACAAACAATTATGATTTAGCCGTGGCATTTAGTAAGTTGTTTTTATTTTTTCAAATGTGTGCTTCATGTGTTGAGTGGAAATAATGATGGTGGGGGGATTGGTTTAATATCATAGATTAGAATGGGTCTATAAATAACCTCCAATGGAATTAGTTTATTTGTATGTTCATTTATTATTTTTAAAGAATGAATATGCCACCAGAATTTCTGTAGCAAGATACCTCTACAGAATATTACATTATTTTTTTTATTAATGCTGGTTTCTAGGAGAGAGCAAGGAGAGCACCTAGGACGAGTGGTGGATTGACATGCGGTGCATTATGGGATGGCTAAACAAAAAGAAAAGCACGCGCTATCGCACTCGTCCACTTGGAGCGAGCACCGCACGTGTGTTTTGGTTGTGTGTGTGTGTGTGTCAGTGGTGGGTGAAGAAAAGCAGGGAAATGGCAAATTAATGACAAATGTGTCGATACTACATCTGTTTCTTGTAGAGCCATGAACCATGGGAGAGGGAAGCGATAGCATTCAGAAAGGGAGGGAATGCATTCGGTTAAGGGAAGGTATGAGTAGGCTAAAAAACGATGCGAGATTAGAATGTGGAGCAAGATTTGTTGGGACTTCACAAAAAAAAAAAAATGTAGGGGTGAAATTTTACTCAAAAAATCCGGAGGAAATTGATCTATGTATAGTAAATCCAGATCTCCTGTTTTTCAAAGCACCCTGAGGTTAACAACACACTAAGACTTATATTAGAGGTGTATGATTTACAACTACTTTCCATCATTAAGCTTTAGTTTCCTGCCGCCACCCTTAAATTAACCCTCAGTAGCCCTTCCAACTCCCTATATTTTCATCATACAAATCTAAGCAGACGTGCCTCACTCAAGAACCATCACACTTCCCAGTGACTGTTGATCCGTGACTTGCACCACTACACCAGTCTCCACCTACCGGTACTTGTTAAAATAATTGAACACAATCAACTTTTCAATATTTCTTTCATTATTTTTATTTTCTTTCATTATTTACATTATGTACAGAAAACCAATGACTACAAAGTTTAAACACACACATAACTGAATGAGGCTTTCACACATTTCAATCAATAGCTTCCTCCCATACACAGCTACATGGGTGTCAAACAAAAGAAACACAAAAAGAACAATCATTGAAACTTTGATAGGCTCACAGATCTAAAAATCTAGAAAACAAAAGTAAATTCAAATAAAGAGCATATTTGTATCACGCACAAACTTGCATTACCTTATGCAGATAACTGAAAAATTGTTGTTGAGTTACAATATCTTCCAACCAGCTCCTATTTCAGGTGAGATCATATTCCTGATTTGACCGCCTTGAAGCAGTAGTTAATATGTATCCTAAGTATGACCATGTCGTACAAGTAAACACAATTCATTCATCCAAATAGCCTGACACAATAATAAGCAACTGCTTTATCATCCTTAATTATTTATTTGAACAAGACTGACATGAATGCCTCATTGATCTATCCAATGACTTACTAAGCACTAGCCCCACTGTCATACATAAAAAAACAAGCCAAAGATGGAACCATGTCAGTATAACAATTGTATTTCAAGGGTCAGCTCACAGTATCATTAGATGATAGTGCAAACTAAACATCACATGTCACCTCATCTAAAGTCTTCTTCTGATAGATACAACTGTTCAGTTGACAGCTTTTTGGGAGTCCTTCCACAGCCAAGTGGACCTGTGGAAAATGTAGTAGACCAGCGATGTACCCTATGTGTACATCCAGACTGAAACTATCTGTCACAAGATTTAGCGCCAACAAGACTTAATGCCGATAAGGATTTAAAGGCTAGTCCATAATATGACAACCAAGTTCAACACTCTACCTATACCAGGTCCAGTTATTGGAACCCTCATACAGGATGTGCCCAAGACTAAAATCAAACTATGAATTTTCTAAAGCAACCTGTCTGGCTTTTGAATTGAGTTTAAGAGACACACCCCCCTCAACCCCACCCACCTTCCAAGGACTCAAGAGATAAGCTTCTAAAAATTATCCTTAAATCATCTGTAGACTTTATTTTGAAATCTGTTTCCCCAGCTTGGAAACAGGTTAATTAAACATTGGAAGATTGGCCAGAACAAAGAATGATAAATGAACACATGAAATAAAGTAGGCTTGAGATGGTAAGTTCATGTAACACAAATGGAAATGGAAACAAAATATTCTCTACTATGAAGTACTCATGTCATTACATTGCAATAAGTTATTTAGAGCAAAACAGACAAGATTTCATAAAGCCATGTCACGTCTTACCCATAACATAAACATGGAGTTGCAATCATCAAAGACACACAGTAATTTGAAAGTTCACATTCACCGTCATTATATTAATCATGAAAATGTACATCCCAGTGAATAAATCATTCTGACAAACATACCATGAGCATGACATTGGTAACAAGTCTTCTGTAACAGGCACTCCAGCTGACTGATGCCACCGAGACAGAAAGGACATTGAGATATGATTGCCATTCAGTTGGGAAATGGGGACAAATCGCGGATCATCAACAACCTTCATTGTTTCTTGCTGAGAGGACCAATGCCATTAATAATACCGTAACATTTTATCAACACATCTTGTCTACAGGAATTCAACATTTTTAAATGGTGTAGGCTTAATCTTGTATCTCACCAAGTTGATAAAGGCATGAGAATGAAATTAAAATTTAAAATATACTAAAAATCAGAAGTCCTAAAGCATTAAAATTAAAGGCTAGCTTATTTTAAAGCAGTCATCAGTGATCTCAATTGCTTACATTGACTGCAGACCTGTTTACTCTTACGATTTTGGCGTACAATGTACGATTTTGAGGTGTATACATGTTTATTTTTTTACTATTAAGATAGTGTATCGAACGATTTTGTGATGATATTGTACGATTTTAAGAGTTTGAGGGTAAACAGGTCTGTGACTGTCAGTAATAAATACAAGAAATCAATGGTTTCAAACTTACTCAGACAGTTTGGTTTAACAAGGTGTTCATCAAATATTTCTTAAATGGCCAACAGTCAGCTATCCAGACCATATTCAGTTATCTCAGAGCTTTCCAAACTCTTCTTATTAGCTGATACATTTTAGCTCACACGAGGCAGTTATTTAAAACATTTCAAACACATTTCTTTGGTCACTTCCAGTTGCTGTGATATCCATTAGGGCATACATTTCATCTACTGCTGTTAAGATATTTTTAATGCTAACAGTTTTACTGTAGGCATTAAGTCCAAACGTTCGTTATTGTCTTGTTTTGATATTCAAGCTTCCACTTATCTTGTTCCAGATATTTCTATTTTGTTAATAAATGGCAGATAATCTTCATTACTTTTCTTAAGAAAATGGTGTAACATACAACCAGAGATTGCCATGAAATTGGGATTGCTTATTTTATATAGACTCAGGGATTTCCCAGTCACTGTAGCCGACTTACTTAAGTGCCACACAATTTGGAAAGCTCTGTTATATCCTATTGTAAGTGCTCTTGCAAATAACTACATCAACATTATACAGTTTGTTTGAACGCAAACTGGGTTATTTTAAGTTATCCATTTGTTTATGGAAATTAATGGGTGTCTAACATGATTGGAGAAAATGTATACTCATTGCCACTTCTTAGAAGCTGGAAATATAAACAAACTTTTACTTCAGAAACTACCTTGAAATATGTAAATATGTACAATGTTTATAAAATAAGATTTTGTTTAACAAATGAAAAGTTCATTTGAACAAAATGAAAAGAACAGAAAAAAATGCTGCCAGACATAATTTGAATCTATAATCAAAGTGGACACAAACAGAAAATAGTCTTTACATAAATGTGGCAATGTGTCATTTTTTAACTATTTAATTTTTTTTTGGTGATTGCAAGAGACTAAAGCAATAATTATAATTTGACCATGAGCAAGAAAGACTTTGGAAGCAAGGAACTGCAAATTTACCAAACAACAAATTGGAATATGTGCAGTGTCACAGGTGAAAATGTCAGCCAGAGAGGGACATAACTCCACAAGTCTCAAAATTACTGTTCATTAAAAGTTAAATTCTTTTTTAAATGTCAGCTACTGATAATATTTTCAATATGCATTACAATTCATAATTTAAAATTCTTTTATTTTACCAAGTTCCAGCTATGGGTATAGTACCCAGTATCAAAAGTTAACTATCATTTATATTAAAACTGAAAGCATCCAACTTTTTGTTAAACTCATAACAATTAACTTCAGAATATAAACCAAGTTATGAAACCATTTCTTGCTTTTTCATTATATCACCATTTTATGATCTTTGAAAATTTTGATATGAAAGAAAAATAGAAAATTTCATAGCCATGCAGTTCTTAGTTAATCACAACCAGAATAAATGAAAAACTCCACAATTTTCCATTGGTTGAAGCATAATTAAATTTAAAAATAAATCTTGACATCTCCCAGCAGCTGCCTATTTTACATTCCTAGCAAAACTTGTTACTAAGTAATTGACCATGGATATTTCAAACGTTGATTTAATTGAGCCACATAGTGTATCAATAGAATCTCTTTACAACAAAATATTTGCTTTGAACCTTTATCTGATAATGCCTAAAAATTGTTACATTTGGACCTGCTGACAAATGGCATTAAAAAAAAAAAAACTTTGCTGAGGTGATTATGTTAGATGTGCATTGAATAATGTCCTTCCTGTCCCAGAGGCAGGGCTATGGTTAGTGATGAGGAAAGCTAGGGGGTGAGTCACCTGGTGGAGGGGGCTGAGGATGTGGAAACCGAGGCTTGGCTTCAAGTCTGGGATCTTTGTTAGAACGTCGCTCCCAATCATGATAGTCCTCTCCTGGTCTCTCTCCTCTACGTTTTCTATCTCCCTGATAGTTGTGGTGACTGTATTAGACAGAATTTAAACAAATTAGGGTCATTATAGAAGTTCTCATTTTACTTTTGAAATGGGAGGGGTAATTATGTTGGTTTGGTGCAGAAAAATCTAATTTTTTTTTTATCATGAGAATAGACTTTGAAGCTATAAACATTTTTTAATCCTTGTAACATTTGAAACATTGATCATATAATAATTAACAAATTAATTCACAGTACCTCACATTTTTGGGGTTAAGAATTTTTAGCAAACTCTAACTGGTTGACAGTGAACAAGTGAAAGTGCTGGTACTCCCACTGACCTGACGCTAATTATGATTTATGCTTTAACTTTAATAAAATCAACTATTTTATTTTTTATATTTAATTTAGCAATTTAACAGTCAGTACCACACATCTGCTGCAGCAACGTGGCTTGACTATTATTTACCACCCTGGCCTGGAATTCATGATTCAATAATTTTTAATTGAAAAGCTTGAAAAGTTATTCAAGTTAAGTATCTTATTTTAAAAATAAATATTCACATATCTTGATAAAATAAAGACAAGGACAAGCCAATGATAAAATTCATTTATAATAATTAGGCGAATAGCTGAACACGTTAATACTTTATATTTGGAATAATAGAGAACCCTAAACCTACATATAATATAAATACTCATCCAGATAAAAAAAATTTTAATAATACTTTCGTGTAATATAAAACATTTTTTTTTCAGATTTACAGTTGTAGTTCTCAAATATAATTTTAGTTATTATAGATTCGTGCCTATGACTTTGCAAACCTGATAGTGCAGAGTACAAGTTATAAGCTATTTGTTTAAGAACTGTTTGTAAGATTACATTTAAGATGATGTGAGGTCTCTTAAGTTAGTGTCATGAAAATTTTAATTGCAAAGTTAGCAAAATTTAAGTTGTCTGATTACAATAAACAATGTTTTAAAAAGTTCTTGATGCTTTAAAAAAAAAAATGTAGTTTTGAGGTGTCTTGTATACAATTTTTTTTATAATTTTGCTGATGCTAATAAAACCCTGATGATTTTCATGAATGTTACAAATGTGTATATAGGTAAAAGGTTAAATAAAGTTTATTATCTAAACTCTGTAAATGTATCCTCCTTCACCATCACTATGCTTTAGTCACCATCACTATGCTTTAGTCAAGAAAGTTATATCGCTCAAAATAAGTGATGAAAAATGTGAGTCCTATGTGCTATACTTAAACCAAATATCTTTAGCCATAAACTAAAACAGAAATATCCCTCACTTAAGTCTCCATTTTTTTACATTGATGTTAAATTAAAATATATTCAGAATGAACTGCCTTCTCAAATAATTCAACTCGGTCTGCATATGCCAATGCTCTTTGAGAATAAATTGTGTTTGGAAGATAGTCTCAAGCTTAATGTAAATATATAAATAAAAATTGTAAAATTATCAACATTACCAGCATAGCTTCATTTTTACGTGCCTACTAAAATTATACATAGAAAACTAGGAGTTGGTAATTATAGTATCACTTTTATAATTACAAAATGCAGGCTTTTATGTTTCACAACTGACCTATTTGGACCCCAGTCATCTCCACCTCGCTCTCTTTCTCTGTTGTAATGTTGTGATTGTTGCTGACCACCGCTCTGGTCCCTATAATGATTACCATACTCAGGACGGTAGTGGTCACTCCTATGTGGATCAGGTCGATAACCTGCTCTATGCTCATTTCTTCCTCTGAAATCACGATGGTAATGTTGACCGCCTGGCCCTTGACGGTCATTGTTAAACCTGATGAAGAATAATAATTCTTTCATTCATCTGTGTTTTCTTAAATTTGCAAAATAAACCGATTCAAGTGTAATAAAATGTTAAGATTCATGACACTTTCGTCATCTATTAAGTCTGCAAGTATTATGTAGTCATAAAAACAATGCTATAAATAATTTACTTTATTCCACATCATTTTACTGAGCATTGAAACAAAAGTTAAAGCATGCCACATCCATGTCATGCTTTTGTTCTGTATTTAATTTTTTGTTGCACTGCATCAATATTCTAGCCTACTTGTGATTTTCAAGGAAAAATTGTGCAGCTTTAAGGTGTGATAAGAAGCTTTTACTTACTACTGCAAACAATAAGCAATAACAATTATTTAGAGGAAATGTTTTTCTCTAAAGGATTAAATGGTGATTACTGAACACAAAATATACAAGATCAAATTTGGGAAAATAAATGAACATGGTAAACTGTTTTTACAATGTAACCTGAATTTAGATTTTTTGGTACAGAGATATTTTTATGACAATTTTTTTTAAAAATCAAAATATTTTAAAAATAGTTTTTATTGTGTTGGGATAGTTAGTATTGTGTAATATAAGCAAATGTTGGTTGTTGGGACATAATTTGTAAATTAAGAAACACGACCTGTTAACATAATTAGCCTATGATATATTTTAAATGAAGTTTATTTTATTGATACAGTTTTGGAAAAGAATCCTGATCCCTTGTTTATACACACATGACATTCTTAACACATCAAAATGTTTTAAAATCCTGACAATACAAAATTCTAAGTACAACAAATATAATGACAAAATTTGTCAACTGAGACTCATATAGCACACCACAGAATGATAAGCTTCTATATCACTCTAGAAGTATAATCAATGAGTTGCACGTCATGTCTTCTTCGATATATTGAAGCTAATGGGTTAAGTGTATTATATTAAAGTTTTTAAATTTACAAATTGATTGTTCAAATGTTGATCATGAACAAATCAATGACAATCCTTGAGTTGTTAGTAGATTAGTTTCTTGAATGTATTCACCTGTAATAAGAATCTTTGGAGTCTGTAGTTGTTGCTGATGAGGCTCTGTCACCACGATGCGGCTCATGATGACTAGTGTAGGAATTGGGGTGGGGATGGCGGTTGTATGCACTATCATATCTGTGAATACCAGACAAGACAACATGACAACATTCATGCCCCATTTCCATAAACAAAATAAAGCCAGTGGTGAGAATAGGTGTGGAAAACAATGGATTGGACTAACAGAGTGATCAAAATTTTGAGTACGACAGGACATGTTCTTAATTTTGAAGAGTGAAAAATTTCATACAAATTATACTTAAAAGAGGTGCATGTATCTTGAAAACAAAATATAACATATATAAGTATGTATCTAGGATTATGGAGTAGGCTGCTTAGTGCTGCTTTCCAGTTCATTATTTGTAGAGCTTTGGCTTAAATTTGGAAATTAATATTTTTCTCGATTCCAAAGATAATGAAAATTGTGGAATTGTTTAGTTTGGAACAAATTTAGCTTTTACTTTTATTCTTCCTTTTTCATTAAAAAGTTTTAAGAAATCAGAAATGAAATTTAATCTAAGTTTTTTTTGTGTAAAGCAAAATTTCCATTTTTTGGTGTTACATCTTTTATCACTTTTAAGAACACATCCACTGTAAAAAAAATGTATAATTTATAGATTATTTATAAAAATCACTATATTTACACTAATTTTTTTTTTTAATTAAAAAATTAAAGCAGCAGAAAGCAGGGGCTGAATTTTTAAGACTAAAACATTATTTTAAAGCATCAGCACTTGTACAAACAGAACCAGCATTCTAATGACACATATGTCTTTACAATGTTCGTCTAAAAAAATTGTTAACATTAATCAATGTAATTTTTTTCCCATACCAACATCTTTAAATTTTATTTTGAAGCTGCATGCAAGTTTTTAGAAAAAGTGTCTGAACACTGAGTTATAATGTAAAAGACAAAAAAAGGTCTAAAACAAGTTTTACCTAAATTTTTGGATTCAAAGGATCATTTCTTATTTATTTTTAAAATTCAAGAACTGACGTCACATTCATGTTTCCAAATTTATTGATTAACTTATTTATATTTGTGTAACTAAAACTAAAATATGTACAGTATTAAATCACTAGCTGAGGCAACATTTGTAAAATACGGGAAGTGGAGCATAATTTACAATAATTCCAGATGGCGATCCATATATACGCTAATGCTTAGTTATATTGACCTTCATTTGTCTACCTTTTAGGCATGGCTTGTAAAATGTCAATGAGCGATGGGTAAGGAATGTGTTCTTTTGTGTGTATTTGGTTCATGAGAGCATGGGTTCGATAAGAATGGGGCAGACAAGATCAATTAGGGAATTATAAAAGATAATTAAATTTTAAAAAGCAGCTTTTAAATATCATCTGAATATACTTTTTATTCAAGTTTATAATGTTTTGCCTTCGAATTTGCCTTTTTAAAATTTTTAAAAGTAAGTAAAATTCTTACTTACAAACCCTGAATGTCACTTTTTTTATATTAATATCAATATAAATTGCTTACAATTTCTATTATCAGCATACAGAATTTATTACAATTATAAAACTAAATTGTAATAGCAGAATGCTAGAAATGAGTGCTTAAAACTTTTAGGTGATATGCATAGCAGAAAGGGTTTTATGACTGAATTCAATTTTAAGTATTTTTTTTTTAAATATGGAGGATAAGAATACATGACAGGATCGAACAAATATCAAATGCAGGACAGGTGCAGTTTTGAGGTTTATCATGCACTAAAAACACTGCTGCACAGACAAAGAATAAATCAAATAAAGAGAAAGTAAAATCATGATCTAGAGTATTACACAGATGCAAAGACAATGTTGCATTCTATTCATTTTATACATTTTCTGCTAAATAAAATATACTATATAGTTTATGCTTCTCAAGTTAAAACTAATTTAGTAAAAGCAAACAATTTGTTCCAAGAGTAATTGAATTAAGATATGTTAAAAACATAAGCAGGGATTTTTGAGCTACCATTAGAACTAGAGACCATTAAAGATGCAAATTAAAAAAATGTTTGTTGGGAAGGGGTTGTGTGTGTGTAGGAGAAGGGAGTCCTCCTTAAGGATACTCTATAAAACATCTGTACATATGAGGTTAAGATCCAAATATTCTAGTGAAATGACATTTTTAAAATGAAACAATTTTTTTAAAAATTATAAATGGATTCACAACACCAGGAAGTGACAAAAACCAATTGGGATGACTATATATTATATATTTATACATTGCAGGTGTTGGACAAAAATTATTGATGGTTGGGAACAACACATAATTGTGATTTGTATGATAAAATAATACAATTTTTTCAATAACTTACCTGTTACGAGTAACCTCTTCTGTTCGAGACAATGGACTGGATAGAGTCCAAGGGTTACTAGGACTTGCACCACCTGGTTCGGCAGATAATGTTCCATCTTTTGCAACCCCTGTGCGATATGGAGGTTGTTGATGGGGTGGTGCAGTTCTCTGATGATGTCCTTTGTTGTGATGACTATTTACATGGCTGGGTAAATATATGCTCAAGATTAAATTCCCACTACCTCTATACAATTTTTTTCTTCTTTCTTTAATAATTGCAAGCTCAAATTTTCTCTGCGAATTCTCAATTTTATCAATTAAAAATGAATAAGGTTTTATATTTTTACAAAACCAACGTTATGAATTTGAATAGAGGGATACATTAAAAATAAAGAAAAGTATGAATTAAGACTTCTCAGCTGTATCATTCTTCAATGCCAATAGATTCAATGCAAGTTGGTGTAAAGCATTACCTTTCATCATACAATGGAAAAAAAACTAATTTTTCTTTAAATTCATGTTTACTATTCCAGTTTTTCAATAAAGAGGAAAGTCAGGACATGGACTTTTCCTTGCTAAATGTTACTAAAAAGATTTGAAATTAATGCTTATGTTTTTAGGTATATTTGGTTTTTATATCTCAGGTTAAACGCCTGTAAATTTTTCAACAAAATTTTTTTAATTTTAAAAATGGGGGAAAATTGATATAAATGCTCAGATTTGTCACTCTTCAAAGCCCAAAAGGCTCAAAGCGAGCTGGGTTAAAGCATTAGCTTTCATCATAGCAGTACAAGGATTAACTAATTTTATTGTGTTCAGTTTTATCAGTTTTACCATATTTATTTTCAAAAAACATGAGCAATTTATTTCCATAAACATAAAGACATGTTGAGGTTGGGTTAAAGTATTAGCTTTCAGTATAACTCTCTTGAAAAACTTTTTTTATCAATTTGATTACCATTTTAATTTTTCAAGAAGGAGGAAAGTGTGGGCATAAACTTTTTCCTTCCTAAATGTTTAGGATTTAAATTGATGCTTATATTTTTTGGTATACTTGGTTTTATAATCACAGGTTATATTCCAGTAGCTTTTTTTGGCAATACAATAAAAAAAAACTATCTTTAAAGAAATGCAAATAAGGGAAAATTGTATATATATGCTCAGATTTGTCACTCTTCAAAGCCAAAAATGCTCAAAGCGAGCTGGGTTAAAGCATTAGCTTTCATCATAGCAATTTTAAAGTTTCTTCATCAAATTATATTTTTTTAGTTTATCAGAACTAATAGAATATGTATTGTTAAATAATTAAGTATCATTATTTTCAGATTTAATTATTTTCATTAAAAATACATTAAATGAGTGTGGTATAACTTTATTTTGTACCGTTCATAAAAATAACCCACACAATACCAAGCATTGAGAACAGGTTTTAAAATTCATTAAAACCCAAGATTTTCTTTTTTTTTTTTTTTTTAAATTTTTTAAAATTCTATTTAAAATTAATATTTTTTTAAAAACTTTCTGCCAACAGAAAAAGAATGTAAAGCAAAGCATTAAAATTTATTTTCATTTTATAAATTTACCAAGCATTGAGAACAGGTTTTAAAATTCATTAAAACCCAAGATTTTCTTTTTTTTTTTTTTTTTAAATTATTTAAAATTCTATTTAAAATTAATATTTTTTTAAAAACTTTCTGCCAACAGAAAAAGAATGTAAAGCAAAGCATTAAAATTTATTTTCATTTGATAAATGCTCAGATTTGTCACTCTTCAAAGCCCAAAAGGCTCAAAGCGAGCTGGGTTAAAGCATTAGCTTTCATCATAGCAGTCTTAGTATTTAAAATTCCTTATATACAATTTTATCAGCAATCATGGAAAAAACTATGTTACCGGGTATTAAAAGGGTTTCAGAATTTTGAAACTAAGCAAAAATTTTACATAGCCTGTCAGTAAATAAATATTGCTCTATCTTTCAGTTTCATTTTACTATCACAATTTTAAGCAAGCCCACTATTAAATTATTTATAATAATCTCTCATTTTGTATTTTTAATACTATGCTCACAAAAGTATTTTTCATTTTTTAATATACATTTTAAAAAAATATTGACATTAAAGAAAAAATTTTTATTATATAAATTGTGCAGACTTAAACATTTATTTCCAGACATTAAATAATGCATGTAGAATAAGGCTCAGATTTCTCACTCTTCAAAGCCCAAAAGGCTCAAAGCGAGCTGGGTTAAAGCATTAGCTTTCATCATAGCAGACTTAGTATTTAAAATTCCTTATATACAATTTTATCAGCAATCATGGAAAATACTATGTTACCGGGTATTATAAGGGTTTCAGAATTTTGAAACTAAGCAAAAATTTTACATAGCCTGTCAGTAAATAAATAATTGCTCCATCTTTCAGTTTCATTTTAGTATCACAATTTTAAGCAAGCCCACTATTAAATTATTTATAATAATCTCTCATTTTGTATTTTTAATACTATGCTCACAAAAGTATTTTTCATTTTTTAATATAGATTTTAAAAAAATATTGACATTAAAGAAAAATTTTTTATTATATAAATTGTGCAGACTTAAACATTTATTTCCAGACATTAAATAATGCATGTAGAATAAGGCTCAGATTTCTCACTCTTCAAAGCCAAAATGGCTCAAAGCGAGCTGGGTTAAAGCATAAGCTTTCATCATAGCAATCTTAATATTTACATTTCCTTATGAACAGCCATATCAGCAATCAAAGTAATTCTTTTGTTTTTAGAGTGTTTTAGATTTACTTTACTAAAATTTTATATGAACTGTCAGTTTATATATTTATTCCTTCTTCCACTTTTTTTTTTACGTGGCACAATTTTAATGTTCACATTAAGACAGTATAACAATATCATACTTGTTTTCTAAAAACCCTGTTTCCAAAATTAAAAAGAATTTTTTTATAAAACTGATGATCATCGAATAGTTATTTCTAACCATTTGTGTTTAGACACATTAACATTTATTTCAAGAAACTTAAATGTGGATGTTTGATAAATGCTCAGATTAGTCACTCTTCAAAGCCAAAAGGCTCAAAGCGAGCTGGGTTAAAGCATAAGCTTTCATCACAGCAATCTAAAAAAACTTTCTAATCAATATTATTGTTTTTATCTTCCAATAAAGAGGAAAATGTTAGCACAATGTCCTTCCTAAAGGTTAATGTTTTATATTAAAACTTCTTAATTTATATAATCTTGTTCCATTTCTCAAGTTTCTAAAAATGTGCTTTCTCCAATAAAATATAACGCAGTTATTTGTTTTTGCATAATGTAACACTCCTGTCATTTCTCTTCAAGCTTAAACATTATTTTGTTCCACTATTTATTACTTAAACTTGATGTGAATGCTTAGATTCATTGCTCTTGAAAGCCATAAGGCTCAAAATCAGCATGGTTTCACATTAGCTTTCATCATAGTACTTTGAGGATATGCTTATTTTCTTGCAGTTTGATCCGCAGACATTACTTAAATTTTATATAACCTGTATATAGTATGTATTTGTTCCAACTTCCACATTTTAAGTAACTAGCAACATTTTAAAATGTGCCCATTAAGTAAATATAACAATGTCTTACTTGTTTTATGGATGTCTTATTTAAAATCCTAAGCTTATAAAAGTATTTCTATTTTCTTAATACATTTTCAAATCAGATTCACATTAAATATACTTATTTTATTTGTCAAGATATAACAATTATTTCCAGAAACTTAAAAAATGTACATTTCATAACTGCTCAGATTTGTCACTCTTCAAGGCCAAAAAGGCTCAAAGCGAGCTGGGTTAAAGCATAAGCTTTCATCATGGCAATTTTGGATTTGTTCATTGAATAATTTGGTATTAAATATTTTCATATATATTATTTACTTAAAAACATATTAAATGTGAAGGTTGACTTTTTGGAATGTACTTTTTTGCCAGTCCCTAAAGCCATACAAATAGCAGCATTCATAATTGTGTTTAAGAATGATTGAAATCATAACTCATACATTCCTATTTTCTAAAATAATTTAAAATTCTATTTTTTATTTTTTTTTATTTTTAAGTTAGTCTGACATGTATTTCTTGAAAACATAATTGTACATTTGAATAATGCTCTGCTCAGATTTGTCTCTCTTAAATCCTAATTAGCTCAGAGCGAGCTGGGTTAATGCATTAGCTTTCATAATGGCAAGTTTTGTTAAGTTTTTATCAACCATGAAAAAAATTGCCTACTTTGTAAAAAAATATTTTTGAAGCATTCTCATAGATAAGTGTTTGTTACTTTGGCTTACTTTGAGCATTCTTATAGTCTTAAAAGTTCAGAATGCCATTCTCAAAAAGCAAAAATAACCATAATCAAGGTTTAATTTAATTTTAATCCCAAACCATATTCTTCCTATTCATTGCAATACTTCTAAAATTTTAAAAAACAACAACAAAAAAAACAACAACATATTTTCAAGTAAGTTATTCCAAATATGGAACTAATTACCATTACAGGGTTTCCCAATCAGGGGGTGTGCCAAGAAGGTATTATAAGAACAGAGGAACTTTCTACTTTTTAGTTAGGACATGTAAATGGCTATATATTTTATAATTTCATCATTTACTTTATGAAATAAGTCACAAGTGTATGATTTTATATTTTTTTAAGTTCAGAAGTTTTACTATGCATCCTTTAACTTTTTTAAGAGTGTTCACGACTTTGTCAATCAATGCCTAATGGGGGACGAGACTTAAACAATGCAAGACAGTTCATAATAATAATTTGAAATAAGAAAACCATTGAATAATACCCCCACATCCAAATATGCAAAATAAAATAATGAAAATTATTTGTATTGGAAACAGGTAATAATAGTGTTATATCTGTTTACATGCTATCTACATTTAAAAATATCCCCAATTATAAAAATTATTTTCTTTTATTGTTAGTGTTTGCTAAACCTTACTTAAGACTGCTCAGATTTGTTATTCTTCATAGTCAAAAAGACTCCAAGCGAGCTGGGTTAAAGCATAAGCTTTCATCATAGCAATCTCATATCTTGCACATTAATCATATAAAATTGTGTTGAGGTGGTAAAAAACATTACATTTATTATTTTACAATGGAAATATGCTATAATTTATTATGAAAAACTAATAACAATCCTAGATTAAATCATTCATAGTAAAAGTGACTGCATATATGAAACCCCTTTTTCTTATTAAGCAAGTAATTGTACGGAACAAAATTATATAATGAAAATACCTTTCTTTATGGTGAGGATGCTGTGATGATGGTTGGTTATGATGATGATGGCGATCATTTCTGTGCATTAAGTTCTGTTTTTTTGAAAGAACATCTTTATCTGATTTCTCCTGTCCTCTCTTTAAATGATTATTTCTATGTTTAGAATCAGCATCCTGCAATTCATAATTAAAAATTATATAAATATTCCCCATGAGACATTCAACATATTTTTCTTACCTTTATTTTTATTAATGTAAATAAAAAGTGCTCATGAAAAAAACAATCACATTTATTACCTCTTTTTTATCATGTTTTTCATTTCCCCTTTTTTTACATGCTCCTTTGTACAGTTTGCGAAGTTTGTTATGGTTGAGGGTGGTAAAATTAGACACAAATAGCCATAAGTTGCTGAAAATAAAAATGTTTCAAATTAAGTGCCTTTAACATTTTATTGCCTAACTTCACGAGATTATTCTAATCATTGACAATTCTTAGATGTATCTAAATGTATCTATATGCATTTATGAGATTAAAATGCCATTGAAAAATATGTTTACACCTTTTAGCTTCAAATCAAAAATTTTAAATTCAAATTATTACAATATAGAAAGAAAACAGCTGTGTTAAGTTTTAAACATTCGGAATTAAAAATGTATTGTGATCAGCATTACAACTTACTCTCGCCAAAATTTAATCTTTTCTGGATCTGAATACTCCTCTATACATTGATTGATGTGATCTCCTATTTTGAGCAGGATACTGCGTATAAAAGCCACCTGTTCTTTTTCTCCCAAACTTTCATCAGGTTCGCTTAATTGCTTAAGTATTTTCTTGAGAGGACGCATTTTTTCTTTACACTGGAAAATTAGGGTCGTCACTTAAACAATATATGACAGGGTAAAGCAAATTAAAAGCCTAAGTTATAAAATACGCAACAATGTTTCTTATTTTAAAGCCATCTATTACATTTGTATTATTTTCAAAGAAAAATTTATTCAATGTACCTCTTCAAAAACTTTAGGTTCCATTTTTTGTCTCTCTTCCTCTTCAGCTTCATCTGCTATTTCTTTGGGCTCAGAAGATGCTGTGAAATGCATTGGGCCAGACTGCTGCAAAGGTTCAATTATGATAAACTTGACATTTTTAGTCATGAAACTCAATAAATTATTATATCTACCAGGGATACTGCAATTGTGGATAGCCATATAAGATAAGAGTCTGTTATTGATCCAAATTAATGAAATGTTTTTTATTACATTGTATATAGTCATTCTCAGCACATTAATAAATACATATCTTAATCAAGACAACATTTTTACAATTATTATAACACTTAAGACATCTTAGTTTTATAAGACATCTTAGTTTTATATTTTAAAAAATCATTCCAAAATATGTAAAATATCTCTATAAAAATACCTTCTTTTTACTCTTTGTCTTTCCTTTGATTATTTTATCCTTTTCCCCTTTGCCATCTTTCTCTTTGGGTAACTTCTTCGGTCTCCCTTTAGTCTTTGATTTCCGCTTGGATTCCTCATCTGTGTCTAATTCTATGTCACTGATATCAGAAAGAATATTTTCTTTTTTGGAATCTTTTTCATTTGCAGATTGTTTTTTCTTATTTGTTATTTCTGTGGTTTGTGACTTCTTTTCCTTGTTTTCATCAGAACTACTTGAATCATCTTTGTCAATTATCTCAGCCTTAGACTTGGGATTTCTTTTCCTTGCCTTTGTTGGCTTCTGGAAATTTTTTAAAAAAAAAGTTACAATATATTTTGTAGAATTTTAGTAAAAAAGTTAACCAAAATATTAATAATTTTTATTTCCATTATTGTTCAATGAGATAGGGGCGAAATCAAGTGTAGAATTTGAAGCAGGGCGCCTACTAAGAAAAAATGGATTCAGTAAGGGCGCATAGAATCAAAAAAGTTGGGAACCACTTGTCAAGATTATTAATTAATAAGGAAAGTGTGAAATTTAGATGATATATAAAGGCAAAATATTTACATTTGGAGTTGTAACCACATCTTTCCTCATTGCTTTTAAGAGATAGTCTACTCTTGTTTGTAAATGTTTTGCCTGTGGTTTCAATTCTCCGTCTGGTAGAATCTAAAAATTAAGAGGAAATGTTACTTAAACTTTGTACCCTTAAGCATGTTTTAAATCAATCTTATAAAAGATTTAACCTGTAAGGCATCCTAAAGTCTCAGTAGGCTTGCACTGATTATCAGCAAATAATTAGTAATTGACTTGTACAACATTTGCTGTTAACTGGTTTGACCTTTTCTTAAAATTAATTGGTTAAAACCTTTTTATAAAATAAAATTCTATCCAAATGTTCGATTGTTTTCATAAAATCCTGGATGTTTTTTTTAATTATGGTTTCATAAAATTATTAACAACAAATAAAGTTATTATTAAGTGTTTTTTCTCCACAATGAGTGAAAAATATTTTCCTTGCGATGAAGACTTGACACTGGTTATTGAGATTTTTTATTTGGTTATTTTCTAGGCACCATTTAGGTAGTCTCTAAGGATTCTCCTGTTAATAACAGACGTAGATTGCACACAAGGACATATTTGGTGCATTATTTTTGTGTGCATTTATCTATCATGCAATGACTTGATATAGCGTATTATTTTGACGAGTTCTAATTTCAAGAACTATCATATTTTGCTTTCATGAATTGAAGAAAAATGCAATTTGCCCAAGCTCTGCCTTGCAAACAACTTTTGCACTGACCAATTGGATAAGTCAACTTTTAATTTAAGCTTCATGCTCAATGGCACATTTCATGCAAATCTGGTTACACTTAGTACCACTTTCTTGGTGAAATTAAAATTTCCCCCAACCAGTGAGATGGTCAGCTGCATGAGAATCCAAAGGACAC
Organism: Lymnaea stagnalis; assembly: GCA_964033795.1. NCBI lineage: Eukaryota > Metazoa > Mollusca > Gastropoda > Lymnaeidae > Lymnaea > Lymnaea stagnalis. Next base: position 693,833 of record CAXITT010000161.1, on the reverse strand, counting down.
TTGGGTACTTTATTTTAATATTTTCAAATTTACTCTTACACCCAATACCTTAATACTGTATCAAAAAATAAGGTCTCTATAATTGTCGTATTAAATATAATGTAATAAAATACCTACAAATGAATACAAAATGAATTTTAAAATACAATATTACAGAATAATTACTAGGCAGATTTTTCTGCATTGGTAATATGGCAAGGCTAATAAATTGGTAATTATCAAACTTGCATATAATCATAACACTAAGGCAAAGAATAATCTAATATACAACAGTAAACCCTAAATTTAAGTATTTTTAGAATTTGAAATTTCATGATGACAAAAATACAATTCATTAAAATAAAAAAAAAATTATATTGAAGATCTAATTAAATTACCCTATCAGACAAGCCTAAATTTTCATCCATTTTGATGGCTTCCCAACTCCCTAGGCCATACTCATAAATTCCCTTGAGCAGCGAACTATCATCATCAATGTTCCAAAAACAGTCCCAATGCACTTTCTTTACTGGTTGATCCAAACGCCACCTTAAAAAAAACAAAAAAACTTTTTAATCCAGTTCTCAAATAGTTTAACATAAAGTACAATTTTATATTAATTTACTTCTACTGAATGCCACGATCAATAAGTTGAATTATGACATAACAATAACTCTAAAGCAGAGCTTAGAATAATTTGGTTCATGAATGGGATTTTTTCCCACTAGCCCCAAACTAAAATATAATCTAAAGACATTTAAAGATTTCATTAGAATAAAATCCAAAGTCTATGATAAAAGGTTAAGACACCCTAATGTATTAATCTAATGTAGAATAGGTCCTTATTAGAGATGAACTGACTTCTTTCGTAGTTCTTTATCTTCTGGTATAGCTTCAGCAAGAGGTTTTAGATCATCTTCAGCTTTCAGCAAAGATTGGGCATTAATGCTGACACTGGCAATTTTGAATGATGGCCCTTTATGGGTTTTCTTACCAGCTGAAATGTTTAAATATAATTTTTTTAATTATTTTGAATTATGACATGGAGCAGATCATGAGTACAATTTTTTATATCAAGGTTTTTGACACTTACCATATATACTTATTCATAAATACAAGTTTTTTGGAAATGTTTCAGGGGAATTAGTGGGGTGGTCGGTTTATGAGCGGGTCACAAGAGATTTTATACCGGTACAATTTTCTCCAATGATGAAGAAAGTTAATAACAGAAATAAAAATAAAGCTGTGTACAAAATTGGGTCACGTTTTGAACTCATTTCGCTACTGCCATATTTAGAAGAGTATCAAATAACCTACAATAAATAGTGAAATAATTGTTTTGTAGATTGCTGAGGTCCTATTTTTGGAAATATTCATAATTTGTTATACACAATGCTGTAAGTTTTTAGTGAAAGTCTTTTTACTCTAATTTTTAAAGTTTGAATTTTTTGTTAAATTGTTTTCTTTTGTACTGTATTGCTTCCACTGGCATATTATTTTATGGGGTAGGCTAATGAGCTGGTCACACATTTTTCAGGCTTTTCCATGGCTTATTAATGAAATGGCTTACTAATGAGTATTAACTGCAATCTATAAACATTTAAGTTAAATAATTTTAGTGTCACATGCAATTCACCTTAGGCGGTGAATCGTATTATATTATCCCACATTAAAATAAGATTAGGACAAAATTTACTAGTAATTGTTTTATTCAAAATTTACCCTCTGGATTGGGGATTTCCTGCAACTTCTGATTGTGTTCTTTGACGGCCTCTTCACAGGCACGTTTTAGATATTCAGCCAATCGTCGCAGGTCAGCCTCACTTTTCTCCTGTAGTTCAGCATCCTCTGCAATTGCATCAAGTCTGCAAGACAATATTTTAGTTTAAAAAGTCTCTAAAATATATTATTTCCATAACACCTATCACTAAAGCATATTTTTAAAAAGCTCTTAAGGACAGGGTTTTAAACCTTTCAATTCCAGGGGAAAAAAAAGTTATACGATTCCATTTTATAAATTTGACCCATTGTTTACAAAAAAGAACAGGGTATTCAAAATGTAATTGTAGAAGAAAGAAAACCTACAAGCTCAAACATTAAATATATGTGTTACATTATCAATCCAAATATACCTTTTTAGAGGAGCTGCAAATTTCTTTATGCTTTTTACGAAGCGCCTTATTTCAGCATTAGAGAATCCTTTTACGCCATCTTTTGTACCACCTCGAGGTCGACCCCTTTTACGCGGCTGGTCCTCATCATCTTCCTCTTCTTCTTCATCACTTGCTTCTGACTCTGACTGACCCTTTTTCCTTCGCTTCTTTTTATTATCTTTGTCAGAATCGTAATCAACCTGAAGCTGGAATATATGGAAGCTTTTATTTTAAAATCTAATCTTGCATTAAATATAATATAAAATTACATTAGTTAAATGATTGAACAAATAAAACTACAAATATTCACCTGTTTGATTGTTTTTCTGTTTCTTGGCCCAAGTTCAAGCCCCAACATTTTCTGCTGCCTTTCTTCCTCCTCCATCTTTTGTCTAACTTCCTCTGGAATGATGTCTTCCCAGTCTTTCCCTAAAGGTGCAGAACAAAAACAAAAAAATATTTATGAAAGAAGAAACTGTTGGTAAATTTATGTTGTTTGTCATTTTTTAAAAATAAATGCAAAACTCAAAAAGACAATAGGTTACCTTCCTCTCCAAAACTGGCCCGAGATGCTTCAGCTTCTTCCTCCAGATTACCAAAACTTGCCACCTTGAATTGGGAGAGAAGTTCATCTCCCACTGTGTTGCTTTCAGTTTCATGCTCCTCAGCACGATTTAAAATATCATCAATGTCAACCTTAAAATCAAATAAGAAAGACATTTAAAATTAATTAAATTCCAAATCCAATAGTCACAAAAAAAGTAAAAAGAAATGAAAAAGACATAACAGGATTTCTTTTTTTTTTTACTGCTTAAACAATACGTTATTTGGAAAATAAAAAATTTAAAAGGGTGGAGTTTGTAGTAGATATACTACGGGTTGACTCCAGAGCAGTGTGGGCAGCCTAACAGGTTGCGTCCAGATGTATTTTAGAATAATGTTTGCGAAACCATTGAACATATTGAAGTGTTTCTTGAATATTCCTCTTTAAAAAGGAAAGAAGTTGATGACTCCAGTTTTGAAAGTCAATTAATGGATTTTAAATGTTGAGCTGAGCTCAAGGTTACAATGATCCTGCCAACTCGAATTCCTTTCTTTTTTTTTTTTATTATGTCATATGAACATTATGGCCTTGAATTTACAAGATTACATAAACAGATGATTGTGTTTGGTCATGTACATGAAGATTTAGGTGACACCAACTATAATGGCACCAGTCTGCGTTAAATTTCAAAAAATGTATTCTGCTGCCAATGGGATTCTTGTTAACGTAATCTATTTTTGGTTATTAAGATGTAAAAAAAATAAGAAAATAAATAATTTTTTATGCCAAAATTATAATTTTCTTTATATTTAAAAATATCACCATATTTTTTATTTTAAAAATTCTTAAGACTTTATTAAAAATTATTTCAAGTGAGTAGCCATGATTATGGTTTATTCAAAATATCATATAAATATTCATAGATGATTTCTGTAGAGGTTTTGGTTATAACCAAAAAAGAAGATAGGAAATTTTCTATTAAATTTATTATAGGATTAAGTAATCTTACCTGTTGCTCTTCCTCATCATCATGCTCTTTTTCTTTAAACAATTCTTCAGCACCGAACTTAAGAATAGCACACAACTCTTCTTTACTGAATGGAACAGCACTGCTAAATGAACGTAAATTATATGTTGCTTTTATGATATTAAATATATACTTAAAAGGCTGGCTAAAGAAGTTCTTAGAATATATGCTATTAAATTGATAAAGTTAATTTGAAAACAAACATCTCAGATAAGCAACCTATGTGCATTTAAAACAAATAATATTTATAAGGAATAAGACAGGCTCCCATTTTATAAATTCTATCATTTAAGATATTCAGACTCTCATTAACTTACATTAACATTTAATAAAAAAAAATATTGACCTGTTTAAAATAAAGCACTTAAAAATGTATACCAACCTGGATGGAGCTGATCCCCGATCAAGTACTGTCCTACCAGTTGTGTCCATTCTCTGAATGACCAAATGATCCAGCACCATTTTTTTCTTGGCACTTTCTACAATCTTTTCTTCTACTGTGGAACTGGTCACAAGACGATACACGCTGACCTAAAATTATATTTATTGAATTTTAATGTATTCCTTAAAGTAAGAAAAATATTAAACTCTTAGCAGGATTTTTGTTAACCAAAATATTTAACTCATTCCCGACGGTTGCGACTAAATGCGTCCTCGGGGGGTCCCTCCTGATGCGTCCAAATGCGTCCCGGCGCATAGCGACACACCTCTCTTATTTTTAGTTAAAAATAGAAATGAAATCTCGCACCCCTCGAGACTTCCGGCTATGGCGTGATTTCTGCGTGATTTTAATTTAGAAACCGGAAGTTTTTATCTTGTTTCACTTTAAAACTACGTGTGCTTTAGTACGGCGCGTCTATTCTAATGTTATATTTATATTAAACCTTATTCATTTTTTGTTGCATTTGTTCTTAATTCATTAACATTAAATAATATTTAGCAACTTAAAAAAATATTTTAAAAATATAAATCAATTTCAAAACTGAGTTGCTTCCCTTTTCTCAGGAAAATAAATTAAGTCCGGAAGCAGCGCTGCCGGAGGGAATGAGTTAAGAGAAGGTATAATAATTGTCACATTTAGATAAGCAATCTAAAGAATTTTTTTCTACTTTAACAAAATCTTCATAAAAATCTGGGTTAGTGGTCTTTAACAATCCTTCTTGCATAAAATTTAGAAAGAAAAATAAAGAGATCACTCAGGTTTATTTTATCCTCAAAGCCATGAAAATGGTTCAGAGAGCTGGGTTAAAGCTAATGCTTTCATCAAAGTGATCCATGTTTGGTTTTAAACAAATTTTATGTTTTACATTTTTTTTATCAATTTACCTGTCTTGTCTGTCCAATTCGATGAGCTCTAGCCTGGGCTTGAAGGTCATTCTGAGGATTCCAGTCACTATCAAAAATAATAACTGTATCTGCTGTTGCCAAGTTAATACCAAGGCCACCAGCTCGAGTTGATAACAAGAAGCAGAAATCCTGGAATATTTATAACTGAATAATGTTTACAATGATTTGGTTATTTGACATTATCTTGACTAATAAATGGATTATGTTGTATGTTGATTTCATAAATTATAAAACTTGTATCGTTTAAGTGCCAAATTTGCTTTTAAATTATACTAACATTAGGAAGAAAAAACGAACATGAAATTTAATATTTCTCTTTAAAAAATGAGTATCAAAATCATTTATGACTTTAAATATCTTTTAGCTATTAATAAATTTGGTATTAAAAGCAAAAATTTGTTTAAGAAACCATACATAAAAAGACGTCATGCTATTGGCCGACATTAACCCTGCGCCCCCCCCCCCCCCCCCCCCAATTTGTAATGCAAATTTGACACTTATCACACATCATCATAAGACAGGCATAATCTCACTCACGAATAGCAGCCCCTTATGTCAAAAATATAACAAAAAATTGACCTAAATAAGCTATTAAAAAAAAATGTTTAAAAAAAAAGGTCAACTCTGGTTACCTGAGAGCCTTCTGCATTAAAGTGGTCCAAGGCTTGTTTCCTTAAATCCCCACGAATTGTTCCATCTAGTCGCTAAAATTAGAAATAAAAACTAGTGTCACAAATTTTAAATATCTTTTGATAATGTAAGAAAAAGAGCATATATTAATGTTTAAAAAAATATTAAGCAAAATCTTCTAGAATTCAATAGGTCTAATTTTTCATCCAGAGATGCATATTACGTCAATAATTAGTTACACTTAAAATAAACAACACTGAAACGTTACTTGATATTGGAAGTGTCTACATTGAAGATATTCTGCAACAATGTCCAGCATCCGGACCATTTGAGAAAATATAAGAACTCTGTGTCCAGTTTCTTTCAGTCTGACTAATAATTTATCCAAAAGCAGCAATTTACCACTCCCTTTCAAAAGTACCTGATAAAATAAAACTATTTTAATTGGCATTAATTCAACTACCTTATGTTTATTATTTTTACATATTTGATTGCAAGTAGTAAACTTTGTAAATATGACTAAAAATATTTCAGGTTTGGTGAAACATGCTTATGCCAAAGTAGCCTCATGATGCACAGGAACATGCTTGAAAACCTCACTTTTAAAAATACAAGAAATATATTAAGAAACCCTAATATTCTGAAACTATTAAATTATAAATATGAATACAATAAATTAATACAAACCTGTAGTTTTTCTTTAGGTAATGGATCTTCTTCTAATGGCACAACAAGGTGAGCATGGTTAGCACATTTCTTTAATTCCATCATTATATTTGCAAAAGATGACACATTACCACGCAAACCTTTCATCAGTGTGCGAAATTCCCTTTTCAGTATAGCCCTACATAATGTAAGCAATACAAAAAATAATAATAATTGAAGAATCTATTAATCCTCTTTTAAAGAAAAGAAAAGTTAAAGTGTGAAGTTAAGTTATGAAGTGGGTAGTATTAAAATATAATTTCATTTAGTTCTTTACAAACATTAAAGATATTTCCTCATGGTGTCTCTCCAGCCCTAGAGATTGCAGGTTTGATTATAGTCTTGGCCATCACTAACTTTTAAATACATTCCTTAACCAAGTAAGGCATCTATTCTCTGAGTGGAAGTAATCCCTGAGGAAAATTACTGAATAACACTGTTAAATATGTAATGGAAAATATGTTTATGGAAACAATTACCTATAGTAAGTCTTTTGTAATGATGAAAGCTCAACCCGTAAGATTCTTTCAGTTTTGGCAGGTAAGGATTTTTCCACATCTTTCTTTACTCTTCTCAACAGATATGGTTCTAACTGTTTATGCAAGGAGAGAAATCCTTTGCCCTCTTCATTAGAGTGTTTTTCTTCAAAATCAGGCCAACTGTCGAATCTATGTGGGCCATAAATGAGAAACCATTAATATTTTTGAAACTTTAAATTGTTCAACTTCTATAAGGCACTTTTAAAGCACACAACTTTCACAAATATTATTAATAAATTGTGCAGATTATAAACAATTTTAAATCAACAATCAAAATAGATGAAAGAATATATTTTCCCAAACCAATAAAGTTTAAAAATATATTAAAGTATTCAGTAATCGATTTAGTTAATTAAAATAATTAGTAGTAAATAAATCCCTTCCAAGCATAATATTTCTGCTATTAGGTTTTAAAGTTTTCTCATGTATAAGTTAAAAGTTTAAAACCTTTATTAGATGAAAGCAAATTGTTTACTCCCAGGAAAAAAGGAAAACTCTTACACATTTGGCATAATGAAATGCAACAGTGACCACAGCTCTTTCAAAGAATTTTGCAATGGAGTGCCTGTTATCAATATTCTGTGGTTTGTATCAAATGTTTCTAATGATCTGTACAACAGAGAGTCATCATTCTTCAACCTGTGAGCTTCGTCAACACCAAGGAATGCCCATGACTCAGCAGCTAAGAATGCCTAAAAATGTTCAACAGTACAATAATTTATTAAACAATTCACTAAATAGTTACTAGAAATAAATACTTTTACTATGTGCAATTCTAGTTTTCTTAACGATTTTTTTGTATAAGCTATAATTTAAAATAGATTCAGCAATATTATCCCACAATCCCTTACACCTATAAAACTGTTGAGATTCTTACCTTGTCTTTTAGCAAAATTTCATAAGTAGTAATTAGAACATTAAACTTGAGCCGCTTGTTTCCAGGATGTCTCCATTCCTGCTCTCTTATCTAGAAGAGGAAATTACTTTTTATGACTGTAAATTTAGTTATAAAAGCAAAAATGATTGATAGAAAGTAAATGAAAACATGAGAATACTGGAAATTTATAACTTTCACAGATTCTTTATCCTAATTCTCACAGAATCTGTATCTCAACTTACCACGGCTCGACTGTTGACATCACCAATATATATAATAACATTCATCTCTGGGGCCCATTTCTCCAACTCCCTTTGCCAAGCAACTACTGTTGACAGGGGAACCACCAAAAGAAAAGGCCCATACAAATGGAACTGATTGAACAACTGAGAAATGAAGCTGATGATCTGAATAGTTTTTCCCAAACCCATCTCATCAGCAAGAATCACACAATGCTCTCTGTTGAAAAACATAAATGCAAAATACTTTAAAATCAAATAAAATTTTGATTTGAAAATTAACTTACTCAACTCTTACTGCATGAGATTCAAATTCAGATTCTTAAATATTTAATCATAAAAAGCATATAGTAGATTATCTAAAAAAAAACTGATACATAGTTGTCATTCAAACACAACTTTTTATTAAAAGCTGAGAAATTGTTTCAATGCTTAAATTGAAAGAATATATATTTCCTTACTTGCACCAAGAGTGTATAAGCCAGTTCAAACCATCCAGTTGATAGTCACGTAACACCAAGTTTTCAACTCCTCCTAAGTACTCTGGCTGCGATTTTAATGGAACAAACTTTGGACGTACCTTTAAAACCTGTTAAATATTTATAGATAGAGGTTGATCGCAGGCTAGGTGTTATAAAATATGAAGACAATTATTTAAAAATTAACAAATCAAATAAAGAAAATCACGCTTATAGAAAAACTTGAAAATGCTTACCCTTGTTAACTTAGTGGGAATACACTGAGATTTGTTCCTTGCTAGATATTTGTCTATATGGCTCTGGAACAGCTTGGAGGCAAGCTCCCCATCTTCCCATGTGCACTCAGAATATGGTAGACCTTGCCATTTACACATGTAATCTGCTGAACCATTATTTTCTTTACGATGACCTGTGTTCAAGTAAATCATAGAGGAAAAAGGATTAAAATCAAGACAAATCAATAAAATTACATTTGGATAAACACAGAAATTGCTATATTAATTACAGAATACTTATCTTAAAATAGTACAGTAACTAAAACACAATTTGTGTATCTTACATATAATACGTTCAACAGTTTTGTGTGACTCAATTAGATCTTGCATCATCTCTTGCTGACAATCATAATACTCTACATCTTCTGGTGTGGCATTTTCCTTCCTAGTTTAAAAATATTTTTTTCATTATTAGATATTTAAAAAAAATATATTTGGAGATTACGATTAACATACACACATGTATTTTAACTCATTATGTATAAATGTTTATAGATTGGAAAGTTTACTTTTAAAATATATACAGTGAGAGGGACATTTCTTTTTTTTGAAAAAAAAAAAAAAAAATCAATTTACCAATCTCTTATTTCTCCCTCTCTCTTTATAAAGTTTTCCAGCTTCTTGATACCATTGACTTTTTGCTCACGCAATGAAGCTTCAGTCTCCCATGTATTATGGATATGGGACCAGCCCTTCCATTTAATAAGATATTGTGTCTCCAATTCTTCCTTTTCTCCATCTTTCAGCGGTGTTGTATTAGGATCACTATTCTCCCTAATATTATACAAAGTAGTTTTGTGACCAGTCGCTGAAAAAGTTAAGTTAAAATTATGACTATTATTAAACAGGATGAATTATGGTAAAATAAATCATTGTCAGCAGTTGATAAAAGTATTTATATATCAGCACAGCAATCAATGAAGAAAAAGAATGAGTAAATCATTAGCAATTCCAAAAATTATTATACTTTTATGCATTATTAAATATGAAATAGCTGATGATCTTCACAAGAGATTTTTTTTTAAATATATATTTAAATAGCTCTAGCTATCCATAGTTTAAAACTCATAAAAGTCTCAATCTTACCTCCTTTTCTACCCCTCCTAATTTCTAGCACCTTTTCAATAGTCTCTCTATTTTCTTCTTCAACATCAGCCATAGGAGTTGCTGCTTCAATTATATCATCTGAGTCTGTTGCTTCATCTGTGTCTTCTTTGTAACTGAAATATTGTTAAATTTTTAGTAATTTGGCTAACACAGTTTGAGCAAATACATCCTCCTGAAAAAGAAATACTTATACCTTAAAAAAAAATATTTAAAAACTATTACAACATTTGTGTTCAGAAGCACCAGTTGATCAGAACTATATTTCAAGCGTTAAATTGTTTGCTTAGATATTCATATAAAATCAGTATGAAAGCAACTTTTATTTAAATTATTATAATCTGTGGAAGACTTCAAAATAACTTGGCTGATAAAACAGAAGTGGTTATATAACTAGATTTGTTTTAATTTTAAAAAGGCCATTTTAAATCATTAAGATAACAAATATACCGATTGGAATGCCTTTCTTGTCAAAAGCAAATAAAAATACTGCGGTAAAATAGCTAATAAATCATATGGACTATTTTGTATTGATAATCATCCATGATGTAGGACTGTTAAGCAATTATTAACATTATTCTCTATTTCTGTACATATTTATAATTTAATATATCTGAAAAGTAAAACAATTCCTTTGTTATATCTGAAAATATATACTTAATATTTATAACTCAAAATGAAAAAAAAGGCTTGTATCGTAAGCATAAGCTTTATCATCAAGTATATGACCAATTATGGACAGCTAACATTAGCGCATGTCTTGCAAAATTATGACTGTAAATTAGTTACTATATTTACAATTTTAAAGGGATTATAACAAATTCTTTACAATATTATAAGACAAGATTTAGCCCTTTCAAAACGGTGACAGATCTAGCCTTTATAGTCCTACAAAGTCAATGTAATGAGTCTGCAGCTAAAAGGAAAAAGTAGTTGGACGAGATGTAAAATTTAAAAAAAATAACATCTGCTTTTAAATGAGAAATTGAAGTCCATAAAAAAAGTCAGAATTTGGCAGACAATCCATTAAGTGACGTCTCTACCATTTAAAAAATATTTTATTTTCATTCATCCTGTTAGGGAGACATTCACATGATATGTATCTTTACCATAATAAAAGTACACTCTACAGTGCAAGTGCAAAATTAACAGCAAAAATCTACTACATAGACAGCAAGCTTTTATACAAATGATAAGCCCACCATCTTACCTAACAGCCTTTTTAGAAACTTTGCACCTGATAGGGCGATTAGAATACTTGCTCCTATGTTTAGAATAAAAGTTTAAGTTACAAATTTATTTCTATTTTCTTCAAAGGCCATTTAGAAAATTTTGATTTAAAATGTACAATTTCTGAAAAGTATTTTATACTATTATACTATTTAGATTTTGAAGTCCAATAGCATGTTATTTATTGATATATACCGATATATTCTGGTTTTGGCAAATAGATGTTATTTTTCCTCTCATTTAACAATGTATTTAAACTACTATTAATTCAAATATCCAATTTACATAAATAGATGGCAGCAACTGTCTGAAATCTAAAGAATTAGAGATTTTTTTTAAAAACATTTGTGAAAATACTAATAAATACAAAACTGTAAATGTTCTTTTGTCATGATGCTTTATGTTAGAACAATTAGATTGCAAAAATAAATAATAATACTCAAATATTGGTTTTTAAAAAGTAATCATTCGGTTTACAATGAACTTCATTGAAACTAAAAGAATTAAGAGTAGAAAATTTAACACACCAGTATATTAACTTTTAAATTAAAATCAAAGCCATTTTAGTCACAAGTAAGTAGTTCAGCAGCATCGTCCATGACAATAATGCATCAATATTCCACAATCAAATTATTGCTTTCCTTCAATACATTTTGATCAGCCAAACCAGACTACATACATTTTGTTCTAATTTACATGTAACACTTACCTAATTTTTTGCGCCGTTTTTCTTTGTGGCACTGGTCTACTATAAGAATCACTATCTTCGGAAGACTCAGATGAAGACAAATTTTTACTCCTTCCTTTAAATCTTGGTTGTGCTTTACTATTTCTTTTTTTGTTTGTACGTTGAGGGGGCTTAGTCCTGAGATTGAAATAGTGTGCAATGTATGTTTCCAGTTATTATTATATCTTATCAATCTAGGTGTAAGCCGTAAAGTAAATAAAAGGTGAAAATAATAATGGAAATATACATTTCAAATAATTTTTAGTCTCGTGATTTGTATTGTCTACTGAATGTCCTTATAGTCTTCTTTTTTTTTTTTCCTCATGCCTAAATTTATCTTGCTCCACTATTGAAAAAGTGCTTATAAATGTTATTGTATGAAGAGAAATGCTAAGACACTATTAAAACTTTTAAAAAGTCTCAGTGTTACTTTTTAGCAGTTCTTGTCGGTTTGAAATCTGCGCTACCACTGCTTTCTTCATCACTATCATCATTATCATCTTCATCCTCTTGACTTTTCCAATCCTCTGACCTGTTGAAAAAAGGAAATTTATACACTACAACAAGAAAACTAATTCCCAAAAATTTTGTTGAATTACTCTATTTTTATATGACTTATTTTCTTTTAATAAGCAAAATGGGCATTTTTGATGCTGCTCATGTATTTAAAATGTGTCATTGGTGAGCTATAAAACAATATCAAAATAAAATAGGCTATCTGGTTGTTGACAAAAGCAGCCCATCCGTAACTGTACATAGCAAATACATTGAATGTTTAAAAAACACAAGATTTTTTTTTAATATTGAAAAATGTTCCAAACATAATTTAAAAAATACCTACTCCCTTCTTTTTCTTCTCTTTTTCTTATCACCTTCACTATCACTATTCTGAAAATGGAAGCAAAATTTTAAAAAGTAGATCAGTAACCAATATCGAGGCAAGAAAAACAGTCACGGGTATAACCATCAAGATATTTCTGTAAAAGGAATTGTTCATTTGAAAGTTTTTGGTTCATTACTAAATTCAAGCATTCACAGGATGTGGTGATTTTGATTTCAGTTACCGAAAAAACAATATAAAAATGTTTCTATTGTCTAAATTCAACCCCTTCAGCTTCAGACAAAACTATGTAAAAATTTAAGTGACATGATACTTAAAATAAAATTGGTTTCAGATCACCAAATTTAACTGCCCAGGATATATATAAAATCCTGGAGTAGGCATGGCCAACCTAAGGCTGTCATGTTAAATTTTTCAGCCATGATGCTGGATGGATACATCACAGTATCTTCTGTCTTTATTCAATGAAAATAGAAATACATTTTTTTAAGTGAGTGAAAAGATTAACTTATTTCAAATTATTTAAATTTAAAAAAAAACTAAAATACATTTCCATGTTCATGATGTGCATTAAGAATGGATAAATAATTTTTTACAGCATTTTAAAAATTTATATATTTTACTTTTTTATGATATTACTTGTGATCTACAAAACATAAAATCACGATAACAGTGGCACAAGAATCCCTTTAGGGTGGCGCCCCTGACCAAGAGAGCGTATTCTCTAACATTTTGATTCTGACTGTTGAATCACAATGTCACAAAATATGCCTCACATTAAACAATAAGCGGACCAACTGTCAAAAATACATTTCAAGAAATTTCAACCAAATGCATTTTCTTTTGCCGGTAATTAGCAATCAACCCATTAATTTAATTATAACATAATTATTTGTATATATATACACACACACACATATATATATAAACATATACACACACTTGAATATTACTTAGCTACAGAGCTATTTTATAGCATGGCATTAACCATTTATGTTTATTAGTTAGGTGAGGTAAGAGAAGCAACAAAATATAGTAGAAACTCCAAAATAGAAAAAAGCGAAAGGAAGGAAGGAAGAAAGAAAGGGAAGGATACCAACCCCTACATTATAGCGAACCACCTCTCTCCGTGATCTGCCAGATCTCCGAATTCCATATAAATCAGGCTTTTGGTCCCACTCCTGAGAAGAGAAAATTCCCAAAAATTTTTGCTGAAGCTCAAAGTTATCAAACATTGGTGAGTATTCTGAGTATTGACTGATGTGGACAATTTTGTAAGGGTGCTAGCTTATAAAATTTTTTTCCCCCAAGGCTTAAGGTGAAAATTATTTTACATATTTTGTTGCAAGCTGTCAAATTATTTCAATGAGGACTTTTTCTTTTCCTGCCACAAGCTTAAAAACAAAATACTTTACCAGTATTTAAAAGCGGACATATTAATAATCTTATTTTTCTGAAATTATAAATCCTTTTAAAAAACAAAAATCTATCGGTAACATCTTGAGCTTTAAAACACTCATGAAATTATGCTATAAGTATTGATTATGAAAATTATTTGTAACAAGGCATAAATCATCATTTACCACTATCATCATAATAAATAAGTGTCCCAATTACGCATGTGTAGTTTTTTTTTTTTTAATTTCAGGCAATATGCTTCAGGAATTCAAATAAAGAAATTCAACATTTTAAGTACATGTATCTCTCTTTAAGTTAAAATGTCACAATGATTCTGCAAAGCGTTATTTGGATAAGACACAGAATTAAAATTTATAATTTTTATTACTGAACAAAGTAAATGCAGCAACAAAACAAGTTAATAATTGTGTCTTGAGTTGTGCAACTAAGGTTATACCATAAATCTGTGTCATTTTGCTCAACATGAATGTTTGTTCAATAGAATAGATATGAGAAATGGGAAGTGGAGTAAGTAGAGTTTTTAACTTTTATATATATTTTTTTTTTATATATACATTATCATTCCACTTTAAGTTGTGCATAAATTTAACAACTGATGATCATCTTTGTTCACAAAGGAGAGAAAAAAATGTAAAATTATGACAACGCTTTTTTCCCCATGAAACTATCTTGATGAAACCATAATTCACTTGTAATCATTGCATGCCCCTAAACAATAAAATATAAAAACCTGTAGAATGTCATCTTCAGTTCAAAATGTAAATTAATTTTTTTTTAGAATCAGAGTTATTTAAAATGTGTACAAACAGCAAGTAACTGTTGCATTGTAATCACATTTATTAAGAAACCTCACAATTATAGGCATATAAAGTTTTACCAGGAGATCAATAGTCCATCCAATTTTAACCATTCAACTTAGCATATACAATATTTATATAAATAGTTGTATTATCAAGAGGTTAACTACCTCTTACACAATATATATATATAATATATATATAAAAACTCTTAAACCAATTAAACTATTGCGGGTGGGGGTGTTAATTCAAAGACATTTTTAAGTTGATCAGTCACTTCATAAACTTAAATTAATGCATACATTTTTTTTACTATGTTTCAATCTAATACAAAAGAATAAAGAACTAGACACTATACATTAGAACAAATGAATTCGATAGATTTGTTAGCAGACAGCCTTACATTTGGCATTAAACTTGGTCTTTCTTCTCACCATAATTTTAAAAAAAATAAACGAAATTTGTATTTGCTAATTACTTTGTTTCTGAAGGGTAAAAGTAATAATTCTTAAACACCATCACATTTTTTATACTATTTCCCACCGAGCCATTATTAATTTATGCATCTTATAATGGAATGTATGACAGCATATATATTTAAATTTTCAGCTTTAAATTAAAATTATTTTATAGAGGTATAAAAAAAGCAAAGAAAAAACTTAGCCACATTATAGTTGAAGCTATTAGCATTAACGCAAGTAAAATTTCAGCATAATAAGAAGTTGTCTAATTCATCAAATGTTAAATATTCCATCAACACCTACCTAACCAGCAAATAGGAGACCATATTCTCTTTAGAGAAATAATTAATCTTATGCCTCAGAGAAATGCATTTTAATAATTCACCTCAATAATCTGTTCAAATGTATTGGAAATAAAAATTTAAATAGCAGTGAACAACTAAATATAATATACCAAGTTTATTTTTTTTAAAAATAAATAATTATAAATAAATGAATTATAGCTACACAATCTACATACATCTTTTAATTCTCTGATAGCAGTGACTCTTCTTCCACTGCTACTGCGCGTTGTCTCATTATCAAAAGTGTCCTGGGAATCTGTGTCAAAGAGGGCTCTTTTAATACTAGACTTTTTATTTTTAGTCTGCTCCCCTTTCTTGTTTTCATCATCCTCATCATCAGAAGAATTAGCTTCAGAATTAGAATCCTTTTTCTCTTCACCAGATTCGGAGTGAGAATCATTTTTTTCAGAGTCAACATTGTCATCAGAACCAGAGTCTTTCGATTTTTTATCTTCTTCATCATCATCATCCTCATCATCATCTGTTAACTGAATTTGTTTAGGAAGTTCAGTTTCCTCCTCTGATGAGGAAATGTTTTTATTTTTCACATCTTCAGTCTCCGCATCTGAGTCAGAATGAGAACTCGAGTCACTAGAGAAAAATAAAGAAAGTAATTTATATTTTAAAAGACATAACATATAATTTTAAAGAAAGAAAGCTCAAATTTGATACAGAAGTGCTGCTATTAAAAGCAGAACAAAATAATTCTTAAGCCTATAACTTGAACATTTTGAATCATAACATTTCATTTTCCAAATTTTAGTTCTGCACCAGTGGTTCTCAGTCTGATAAAATGCCTTGTGTCACTTGATACTTCTGAATTTTTGTATGAATGCTTTTTAAAAAAAATTCACTATTACTCCATTTCATTTTAAATATATTTTTTTATAGGAATCAGGTATGTTTTTTATTATCTCTACACCACAGCTGCATTAAAAACTGATTTATTCTGTTGGTATCAATTATTAATTGAATTTTGACGATTTCTGTACATTTTTTTAAAAACTACATTATAAATGGATTTTATTCAAATTTTTTTTAATGGTAAAACTTCTAAGTTAACTCCCACTGAAATTCTTTTGGATTTTTCTTTTAGATGTCCTTAGTGCAATAGGCCCACAAAAGTTTATTTAAGTTAACAATTCACTGGTTTTATATGAAAAAAATAATTACAAAAATAATTTATTTGTTTAAAAGTCAAAAGAGTAGTACCAAATACTTTGTTGTGAGATGATCATGCTTTTAATTATGAAACAAAAATGCAAGATTAGCAGGTATAAACTAGCAATTAAAAGTATAAGTTATAAATATATTGATAAGTAAATAAAAATCATTACCCCACCCCACACACACATTAACTTCTCAATTTCTAAGTAAAGTCATCAAAACTTGGCAAATGTTATCAAGGGGTCTCTGCATTAAAATGGTGGAGAACTGCTCTTATGCATAACATGACATTAAAATATTCTCAATATTAACTTAAATAAATCCCATAATAATTTAACATATCTATGATTTATAAAATTAAAAGTTTTATACTCGGTACAATTTATTTATGAACCAATAAAAAATAAGAGCATCTAAACAAAATTCAATTTCGGGACTCAAACCATTGATAAAATGAATAGAGAAAAATAGATTGGTTAGTTATTCATTACCGGGAACACAAAGCGCACCTTTGATGGCTGAATAATCAGGCACTTCAGTTGACACAGCTAAGTTGGCAACTGATACCCATATAAAAGTGAAAAAGGAATTAAGGATATTTTTCCAAGCAATTCAAAACCTTGGATTTTCAACCAATGTGTTATCTTGTTGTAATATCCTTAAAGCAAGGGTAAAATAAAGTAGATTCCTTCCCATTTATTAATGTTTAAGTCTGATAGTAATGATCAATAATTTAAAACAAAGAATTGGTGTGTCTTATAAAAGGGTCTTTAAAAGAACCACTTAACAAATTAGAACATTTTAAAATGGTGACTTATTTTAGATGAACAAAACTATTAATGGAAAAAAACATATATATTATATATATTTCCAATTAATTTTAATAAACTTCATACAATTGCTACTTTAATATAAGTATATAAATTTATTTTTCCCTTAAACGAATCAAAACACTCAAATTAACAAATAAAATATCACTACCTTGATTCAGACATCGAGTCAGCATGGCCATTGCCTAGTAAGTGGGACTGTTGCTCCGTTTCTAAACTGTCACTAGCCTTGCTCTTGCTACCGCTAGGCCCAAATAAGGGGGTAGTTAGATCAGGTAGTGAGGATAACCCTACCTAAATGATACAATTAAAGAAAAAGCTGTAAGATCTTTTCTGCATTAATTTTATTTTAGTGTACTTCATGTAAAAAAAAAACTTCATCGTTGCTTCATATAATATATTAAAAATTCAACTTCTTCATGAAGGTGATAAGCAAAGGAATTTCTAAGAAAACGTATCAAATAATTTAAGGGCACTAACAATTCTCATTCTTTACCACATGATTAAAAATTATTAAATTAAAAACCCTACAACAGAAAATAAATATTGAAAATGACAGCAAAAATTATACATAAACATGTAAAGTTCTTCACCGCCACTGTGAAGCTAAGTGTTTTGGGGGGAATTTTCTTTTAAATTACAATAAGATTGTAAAACATACATATGTATTTTAAATGTAATGCATATGGTCTCAAAATATAATGATTCAAACAATGAAATAATAAACTTTCACCACACTATCTATAGATATTCACATTAGCGTAAACTTTTTTCAAATTCTAAGTTCTAACTTTGCAGGAAAATAGCAAAAATGGGTCCCCTTCATAAATTGTATAAAATATATTTATTTTACTTCTTATAATGTATGGAATGGAATAATGTTAAGTTTAGGATGAAACACATTCAATTATGCCATAAAATTTTGATCATTGGCAGATTCCTTAAAGAAAAAACATTGAATTTTGAATGGCAGGCCTTCTTACACATAATGGTATATGCAATTTCTATCAGTTACATATTTTTATCTAACATCTGCAACATAAATACGATCAATATATGATTCTTTTTTGCTATTGTAAAATGTAGACCTTTACATTTAATTCAATAAACTACCTTTTGGGATGTAACATCTGCGCAGATTAACATACAAATATGTTAAATTTTATGCCCAATAACTTTTAAGAGTATTAGAAAATCTTAAATCTTTCTCTACCAGTGAAGAATTCTTCAGATGAGAAAGTGAAGGATTAAACATGTTTCTTTACCATTGATGTATTTTCAAAAAGCTCTGACTTAATCATTGATTTAATCAAAGATTGGCACATTTCAAGTGACAGAAAATGATGTTTAAGTTACATGTCTACTTAGTAAGGCCGACATTGCAGTAACAAGCAACAAGAAAGAATGTGAAAATACATTATTTAAGCAATTCAAAAATTCAAATCGTCCAAATTATTTTTAAAAGATTGTTTTTTTTTAAAAAAGAATAATTTTTAAAACACTCTAGCGCCTATGTATTTTAAGTAAAAATTGCTCAAATGGGTCCCCAATGGATTTTTTTAAAATTAAGGTCAAATGAAAGTCACTAACAAATACTCTTTAATACTATAAAATTTATGTTGAAACACATTCAATTATTGGTGAAATCAAGTCCTGAAATAAAGATTTTTTACTTGCAGCTAAATACACCTTGAAATATTTTGATGAAATTAAGACATTTCTCATAATATTGTTGATAAAATTAATGATGTTAAAATCCCTTGGAAAATGTTTATGCAAAGAGGAACTTTTGAAAATGTAAATTATGATTAATAAAATGGGGAAATCTGCAAATAATCTGGAATTATTCATTTAGAAAAATGCAAGGTTTGATCAAGATATTTTCCCCATTTTTTTCAACACCTTACAAGACATGAGGTTACGAAAAATTATAACAGCCATACAGCACTTGTAAAAAAGTAAAATAATCAATAAATGTGTCTTTGGAATGTTCAGAAACAGACCCAAAACAATAAACACTATTCAACAGATCGAAACTTGTCATAAACGTAAAGACCTCGCTCATGTCTGAAAAAGTTTGAGACTTTTCAAGATGGCGCCCATGAATAAGATGCCTGTATTTCTTGCATTGTGAACGCGCATTCCTGCTTATATCACGTGTTAGATTTGATCCAACCACGACACAATAACAATTTCTGTTGAAAAATGTATTGCAAGTGTGAAAATGCATGTTTGTAAACACATTTTTTTTAGAAATAATCCATCATATGCTATCTTTCTACACAATACCCGCCACTAAACATGCAAACATTGTTGAAAATTCAGCTCCTATTCCGTTTAGTGGATAAAATAATTATAAAAATTCAAGAAATGACAGGATTAACACCAAATAATACGCCTAGTAATATACAAATATTTACGTACATCCATAAAAGGCTATAGACTCTTTACATGTCGTCTGGTGTGAAACACTGTCGTTTTAGAGTAGACAACATAGTTAAAGCACAACAAACATGGCCGCCATTTTAGAGTTCTAGTGTATGTGTGCGAGCATTTGAAGTGCATTATGGGACTTCCATGAGTGACGCACCTTGAAAAGATTGAGGCTTCTTTCACCCTTTATGGGATAGTAGCGGTTAATATTTCCTCACTACTTGTTACGTAACCTTCATTAATCACGGTTCACGTTAAATATGATGGAGCAATGCTGGAATTGACCTGTGATCTTTAGAATTAAGGAGAATTTTAACTTTTGAAAACAACTACATAACTAGAATTTGTAAAGCAAACTTTTGCTATAAGTCAAATGAATTAAAAGTGAAATGGGGAGTATTGCGTCCAGGTTGACGCAATATGAAATATAACATAGATCTTTGACTTCCATCAGCTAAGTCTATTTTTGACCCCCACCCCCGTTTGCTTTTGAAGACTCTATAGTTGAAACGTTTATTGATTAGTTAGTGATCGTTCAGGTTTTCTCCTTCTCGATTTGTTATACATGTATTTAAAGCAGCAAGCATGCATCTTTATTCCATTCAGAATTTCAGGGTAGGGGGAAAACGTGAGGAAAGGCAAAACAAAACAGCTGCATTTTGGCTGGAAGCCTAGGCAGCCAAAAAAGACTTTTGAGAATAAAGAATAACAAAGAATAAAAAATGACACATAATCAAACATAAATTCGTTTCGAGGAGTCCAAATTGCTTTTGTGGAAGAAGCACATTAAATATTAAACTTTTGGGTACTGGTATGAGATAAGTAGAAAACATTTTTTTTTAAATAATAATAATTTTGGAGGGAAACTGAAGTCTGCATTCGTGCTATCATGCATGGCCTACTGCAATGCTCTCATGGTGGGTCTTCCAGCTACGCTCATGGATAAAATTCAAAAAGCACAGAATAATGCGGCTCACATTGCTCTTCGCAAACGCAAATTTTACCATGCTAAAATACTTCTGAGAGATTTGCATTTGCTGCCGATCCGCGTTTGCATAGAGTACAACTCTGTGCTACCGCTGCCTGCGTGACCTGGCACCGTCCTATCTCAAAGCGCTCATGACGACTTATGTACCCACTAGACAACTTCGCTCATCCGATAGTGGCAAACTCTCGATACCACGTGCTCGCCTGCACACTTACGGAAGGCGCACTTTGGCATTTGCTGGCCCAATAATTTGGAACACACTTCCTGACGCTCTCAGAAACAGCCAGACACTAAAGTATTTCAAAACCGAATTGAAATTATCTATTTTGTAAATACCTGCTGGGGCGATGTTGTCTACCATCTTTACCAGCTGGCAATTATCTCCTATATGTATATTGGCCTGGGTTGTTTATGTTTGCAAGAGATGAAAGACTTAGAATAGGTTTTCTCGTATGTAGTTTTTGTAATGTTGCGTTTTGTATTTCAAAGTGGTATAATATAGATTTTTTCATTTCTCTTTAAATATGGTTGACTTTGTACCGCGCTTCGAGCCTTTGGGGATGAAGCGTGATTTTCAAATAAACTTTATTATTATTATTATTACTACTATAATATGGTGAGGACTGTGTAGGTACGGTTAGTAAGGGTGGGGTGATCAGATGCAGATATCAAAGAAAGAATACGGAAGGCAAGATTTTTTTTTCTTTTACTGGTATTTAAAATATCTGGAACTCTGTGAAAATAAGGAGAGTGGCAAAAATTAGAATTTTAAACTTAAGTGTTAAGTTGATTCTGCTGCATGGTTCAAAAGTTGGTGATCAACAAAGAAAGATCGGAAAAGACTTCAAATTCAAACCTTCGTGAATATATCCCCGCATAGAATCCTCAGACAAGAAGAAGAAGCATACGGTGGGTAATGAAATTAATATTGGGGAAAAGGGAAAAAAATAGCATGGTGATTTCTGGGATGCTTCCATTGACAAAATTTCCTTTCAGACTTCATTAGCTAAATTATGTTTTATTTTATGTATTTTTTAATTCTCTCGTTATTCCCTTTTTGATGTTAAACACTTCCAGCCAAACCTCAAAATTTTGTTTCGTTTTTCTTCAGGTTTTTCCTTCACTGTATGTTATTTCTTATTCATTCAAACTGAATGCAGTCCTCCTATTACGCTAAATTACTCAATGCAGAGTGTTTAACATCGAAATTCATTTGTTAAAATTGTATTCAAATCTAAGATTCATTATTTATTACATACTATTGAAAGGGGTTTAAGGTAAGATAGCACATTTCTTTTGAAGAAAAGATACTATATACATGAAATCCCCACACCCCAAATTTTAAAAGACTATTTATACATTAAAAATTTAAATATTAAACTTAAATTTATATATATATATATATATATATATATATATATATATATATATAT
>CAXITT010000161.1:628880-668628 GCA_964033795.1 Lymnaea stagnalis | reverse complement strand
ATTTTCATTGTTTCTATAGAATAGTAGTTACTATCCTAGTGTCTCATTTGTATTTACTTAGTTTACATGTTTTAATAATTGTAAAGCGCTTAGAGCTTTATGATAAGCGCTATATAAAAATGCCTAAATAAATAAATAAATAATGAATTATCAGTGTAAAGAAAAATATTTTTGGGTGATGCATAAAAAAGTTCCCAGAACCCTGATCTTAATAATGGAATTATCTGAAAGCTGAAAATTTTGAAAGGGAAGAGGGTTCAGTGCAAGTTTATTGAAATAAATACCTATTAGCTTTAACATTCTTTTTCTTTTGAATATGTTAATGTAAATATATATTGGTGTCGTTCAAATATTTGAGCTAAGAAATAGGCCGAAATCTTCTCACAAAAGCCAATGAACAGCGGTGTCGTCGTGCCAGGGTGTCTTAACTTTGAACTTAATATAACAGGGAACACCCTGCCTAACAGAGTGATAATATTAAGTTATTAAATTGACCTCTCCAACATTAAACTTTTAGTTGTCTGAACAACACTGAGATTCCAGTATTAAACAGAAACTCGTCCCTCTCCCCCATAGACAGCGACGAGGCCATGACAGGCAATTCAGGCTCATACCAGCAAGAAGCCAGTATAGGAGCTGCTCATTCCTGCCCAAGACAATCAGGGACTGGAACCATCTTTCAAAAGGAACAGTTGAGGCGACAACACTAGACACATTTGTGTTCTAGTGCATAATTTCCTCATCACCACCAGTAACAGAAACATTGCAAATCCCATCTACATGCATAGGAGCCAAAATGATCAATAAATTGATCGTGGGCCCTTAAGATATAGAAGAAGAAGAAGAAGAAGAAGAGATGCGGTTAGTAAAGTGACTCTGTAAAATTAATTTTATGCATCCTCAGGTTGAGGCAGTGAATGATGGTCACCATGTTTATATTGTTCAGTGTAAGCCTGGATGTAATGAGTTTAAAAACGAATAAACAAATCAAAGTTTAATTTACTTCTCCAGAAATGAACCAAAAAAATTACCTAGATCAATACTTGACTGTATTGATTCATAATATAATGTGTTTTAGGACCAAAAAAAGTAACCTTCTTTACTTTTATATTACAAGCACAAACATAATTAGAAAACATGAATGATATTACACATTGTCATTACTAATAAAATATGATAAGAACCACACAAAATATTGTAAAGTTTTAATGTAAATTATGTAACAAAGAGTGGACGGAATGTATATTTCAACAGATAAAGTAACCTTATGTATATTTCTAATAAGCCAAAGAAATTAATTGTTAAAAAAGGAAGTTTCAAAAAATTATTTGTACATGTATAAGTTTATATGAATTAAAAATATGTTTTAGTATTGTATGCCTAAAACAATTGTGCCCTTAAGGGACAATAATATCACGCTAAATTTCTAACACAGCTTGAAAACAAGGTTAGTGTTTCATGAGACAATCTTATAACTAATTTAACAGTAGTAGAGACTAGGAAAAGTTCGTGGCCCTTTATGATTCTCCTAAGTGATGTCACATTTCAGTAAAATATGCACAGACATAATATGCAATTTATCAAACTGATAAATGGTATTTATTATTTAAAATTAAGTTACTTTTTGGTTAAAAGACATTAAGTGGAAAGCAAAGCCTCATGGGAATATGACTTTGCCGTGTTAAGTAAGTGAACAAAGAGTTATAAATTAATGGGTGAAATTCTCATTGCAGAGCAGTAGAAATCTGCCCATGCCCCTGGTCCGATTTAAGAAATGCATGACTTCTTTAAGATGGTTATTGTACCACTTGGCAATGCACCATAACCAAGTAGGCAGTACCACTTTATTTCAAAGCGTGTTTTTTAAGAAATTTGTCTTAAATCCAATTTATCCAAAACTTTATTTTAAAAAATGTAACTGATAAAAGGAATGAAAAATATAATTAGTTCACAATCCTATTATTGCAATGATAATTGCTTATAGATTGTAGTATAGCTTTTTATTCATAGACAAAATATAGACTGTGGATAATATAGCCTATCTGAAGGTTAAATAGTTTACATGGTATTGTCTAGTCATACATGCTATAAAATAATGTAGTACAACTTAAAATTAGAGTGCAGGCTAAAGAAACTAATTTGTTAGCTGGTGAGGGTCTTATAGTCATACACAAATATTAAAACTTGTTTGCATTATTCCTCTCCAGAATTGTATAATTTAGTTTCTTTTTAATTTATGAAGCTTACATCCCATGGGGTAAAAACGATGAGGTGCTGTTAAGTATTGTCTACTATGATAAATTAAACGAATACCTTCCAACATCATCTTTATACTCCCACAACTCAATACAACTATTTGCAACCCCAATAATGCACTCTCTACCAAAATAGAAAAACACTTGGTTTAAAATGTTTTAAAAAAAAGATATACCAGACCTATTTACTCCTACGATTTTGGCGTACAAAATACAATTTTGAGGTTTATACATTATATATATTGTGCATTTTTTTACTATTAAAATAATGTATTGAAAGATTTTGTGATGATATTGTACGATTTTAAGAGTTTGGGGGTAAACAGGTCTGTAATAACACATCCCCCCCTCCCCCCCGTTACCTATTAGCTTACTAATCTCAGCATTGACTTAAAGATTGCTGATCTCTACAGCTATATTAGTTAAGAAATACTGCAGAAAAAGCATGTCATTTATATTATTTTATATTCAGCTTCATACAATTTAAACAAATGCTGTACACATGGTATTTTATTTCATAGAATTTTGACAAAAAGTCAATGGAAGAAGAAGAAATATACAAATGCTTTATAAAAAATAAATATATTTGTGTCATTCACATAAGATTTGATCATCTTTTTTTCACAGCCCATCACAAAATCTATGTAAATTTCATTCCTCAATTATTTTATGGAAATCATTATATCAAACTTTTGACACATAAAATCTGACATTACAAATTTTCCTTACCATAGTATTTTGAAAAGCTGCTTGAAGGACACTGATGTACATTTTATGCTATCACAGTTAATGAAAGAAATATTTCCTTATATCTTTCTTTAATGTCTTCATCATATCATTGAAAGGTTATGAATTATGATATTTATATATTCTAATGCTTATTTAATGCTGATTACAATTTGAAAAAAGAGAAAAATATTCATAGGGCTGAAAAAAAGCTGCAAATGAATTTTTTGAACTAGTTTTCTGTGATCAAATAAATATTAAAATTTACAATTTCATTATAATTTGCAACACAATTGTAATAATACGGTATATTATAAAAATTTCAATGCGAGTATCTTTTTGTATAGAGGAGAGTATATAATCTTTTTTTAATAATTACCATAATCAGCAACTATTGAATTTATTTCAAATGTTTCACGTTTTCTATTTATGCAATAATTATTTTCTCCCCCAAAGATATGAAGTAAATTTTTGGGTGACAAAAGTATGCTTAGATGTACTTTCAAAGATAAGGTTAATTTTAATAAAACTATTTTAAAAATGTGATTTATGCTTTCGGAGTTGAATAAATCCCACAAAGCTAAGAAGAATTGTATTTTTTCAAGCTTGATTAATGTCTGAAGTTAGACATTTATTTATGTTATTGTTAAAATCTGATTAAAAATTAAAATGTGATTTTATCTGAATGTTTTTATTTAAGTAATTAATGAATTAAAACGAAAGCTTGCACCATTTTAACTTTAATACTACAAATACCGGTTTTGGTAAAAGGGACCAGCATTGCGACCCCTAGTGAAAACTTAATCATGTCAAAAAATATATGCTATAAGTTTATATTAATTTCCCTAAATGCTGTTCATAGAATGTTACAAAGATTTTTTTTTAATACTATTGTGGATACATTGCTGAAGCTCTTAATGGTACGTTATGAGTAAAAGATGATGCAAAATAATTTGTACAGTACGTTGTTGAGTCACCTTCGAAAGCTTTGAAAATCAATTGGAAATCAGAGTAATTCTTTAGATTTTTAAAGTAATTTCAGATTTATTAAAATCATAAAACCTGCTCCCAAGCACAGATAAGAAGATAAAAATTTTGATAAAATTTAGTCAAACTTTGTGCTCAAAATATTAGTAGCAATATAAATTATAAAAATAAGATTTTTTCTATAAGAAAATACTTGAATTTAAAACACAAACACAAAATTAATTGTTATAACTACATATGTATAATATTAATATATTTATATTAAAGATTTAGGAGATAATTATTTCCCTGGCCATATATGATTCTTTAAGTAGTAATTACATGTGCTTACAATGATATTAGATAATGGTAACATTGAACATGTGTTTTATGAAATTGTAAATAGAATTATTTTGTAATGCAATGCCCAACCTGTTTTTCCCTCTAAACCAAAACTATCATTTTACGAATCTGTCCAATCTCTTTTCTAAGCTGATCTTCTAATAATTTCCGTTTCCCTTCCATCACTGTTTTCATGTTGCTGATGCTTTCATGGACTGTCAAAAAGCCTTCTCTGCACTCCCGTTTGAGCTTGGCTATTTCTTCAGTATGCCTTTGGATAGTTTTATCCATTTTAGCTAGCAGCTTGGTCTCCATTGACTGAAATAAAAAAAAAATGTAGGTTTAATTTAGACAAAAATTATTTTTTATTTCCAGCTGTCTTTAGTAAATATATATATAAATTTCCCAACTTTGCCAGTCTGCACAACATTAAAATTCATTTGAAATAAAAGGAAGAAAAAATAATAAATCTCACACCAGTCAAGGTGCAAATTTGAAACTTATCCACTGGTACAGTTGCTCTGATAATTGCTTAACATAAATTACTGCTTCCTGACAAGCCATTCGACTCCTTAGCTTCTGTGACCTCCCCCTTTTCCATGTCACAACATCTCCTTTGTGCTCTCATGCGATTTCCCAACAATATTAAATCAATGAATGTGGATTGAAAATATTTTTACACTAAAATATTTTATTTTTAGACACATCACAAAAATGTCTCAAGCTGTGGCGGGCCATTTAAAATCTGCTCACGTGCTGCATGCAGGCCACAGGTCGGACAGCACTGCTAAAATTTATTATAATGTCTTTACAATAAATTTTGTGTTAACAGGTGCTTTAATAAACATATCTACATACAGATTGGGCATTATCCATATGAGACCGAGATTCGTGTAGCGATTCTTCCAGTTTTGAGATGCGGGCATCTGTCACATATTGGCCTTCATCTATTTTCTTCAGCAGTTTTTCCTTTAGACAAAAAAAAAAATAAGTTCAAATAATGTCAGTGTAGAAATTCTTGAAAAAAGTATAAAAATAGATTGAAACAATGTATTTAAAATCCATTCTATAGGATTAAGACATGTGCATTCTGAGATTTTTCCCCCATGACAAATATTCATTATATTTATATTAATTTACTAGACGAGGCCATAGTTTCCTCCCTATATATAATTTTTATTATTGTTTTTATTGGAACTTTTAATTTGTACCTTAATAACTAATTTTATGTGTAAATCAGAAATGACCTTATTTTACATCTAGAAAAACATGGGTCAAGTACATCTAGGAATAAAAAATAAAATTTATCAGAATGATACATTTCAAAACAGTACTTAACTAATAAGATGAATAATTAAAGATATTATTTTAGTGAAACTATTTCCTTTTTCAAGGTTTTTAGTTTTCCATGGTAGCAGTAAGGGGTTAAAGCCTGGAGGTTGTCTATAGCACAAACAGTAAAAAAAAAAATTCATATCATGCTGCTCAACTTTAACACTTTTAGTCTTAATATTTTCATTTAAGAAATAGAAAAACGAAAGAAAGCCTAATTTACTGCCGAACACTATATGTTGGTACTGTGGTTTGCTCATGTGCTTTTTGGTAATTTACATTTTTGTATACAAAGAAACTTACTTGCCATAAAATAGATCAAGTGATTTGTTTAAGAAATTTTAAACAATTTTTATCTTAACAACACATTAATTTTACAATTCAATGGCTCTGATGGCTAATCATAGTCAATGTATCACTCTCAAATGTCCCAACTGCAGTTTCAACTGGATTGATTCCCTTTATATTTAGGTGCTTCTTATGAATTTAGTGAATTGGACTTTTTATTTAAAAGTGGTAATTATTTCACATACACTTTCAAATGTTTAATTGTTTGTGACTTGAAAAATTGTTTAATAATTAATTCTTTTTATTATTTTAAAAAAGAATAAATATAAATCACAATATGCAATTATTAGTTTGCATAGTGATACACAATGAACACAGAAAACGTAAGGTCATGAAATTATTTATCTTCGATTTTCATTCAGCTATCACAAATAATAATAAATTAAAAAAGACACTTACCAAATTAAGGTCACTATTTCCTTCTGCTTTTTCAATGGCAACAAACAATCTTTGCTCAAGTCTTTCTCTCTCTGTTTCAAAATTGCTCTGCATACTTGAAAGATTAGCTTTCATGTCTTCAATTAGCTGTCTTGTTTTTGCATCAATCATTGACATTTGTGTGTTAGTATCACCCTCTAGGTGCTGAAGTTTCATGCGACTTTCCCCATTGATACGCTCAATGTTGCTGTTCAGAGTAACAAGCTGAATGCAGAAAGGCAGATATATAAACATTAAAGACAAAGCAAAACGATAATCAAATAAATGGTACCGGTACTCTTGTACTTGTAATGTGTAATCAGATCATTTATTTTCCACAGGTATTTTAATTTTAATGTAAGCAAATTTTGTATTCTTCTTTTTCAAATATTTTCTTATGTCTTTTGTAGAGATTGTTATATAGGACACTTCTCCCCGTGCGTGAACTTTGCTTGACCCCCAAATTAGATTCCTAGCACACGCTGCGTTCATAGATGGGCGTGGCTTAGTCTTTGATGTATCCTGTTGACTACCAATTGAACATGGTTAGTATGTCTCCTAGTATCTTGTCAAAAATTTGCTATTTGTTCTAGAAACGTAAACAAATGCTGAGTAGTTTCTGGAAGGCAGGGCTTACGCTGCATACACAAAGGGATTGACAAACACGAAGACAGAGATAGTCGGAGATTGATAGAGAGATTCAGAGAGTTTGATATGTATTTTTAACTTCACGATACCGGTATTATTTTTTGTGTACTCATATTTGTTTATTCGTATTCATCATTATTAATTGGCACATTGTACTAATTATGTACCGGTACCAGATTTTCACAGCACTCTGTAAGTTGATGATTTGCAATTATATTTAGTTTGTTTTATAATTGTATTATTACTAAATTAAATTTTATTAATTGTGATTGGTACTGTTTTCAGTGTCGTATTTTTGTTATTGTATTTAACGAGCCATAACTTAAAACAAGAGATTAATTGCTCACAATAGAAGCCAGTGCGTAACAAGATCTTAAACAGGAAACTTAGAGAGACAAAAAAGCTTTAATCAAGAAAATTCAGTTACAACATTAAGTCACTATTTCATCATTCAGTTTTTTAAATTTTACTGTTACATTTTTTGTTATAAAAATATACAGTTAGCAGAATGAAATTACTTGAAAACTAAAAGTCTTTAAATTGACTATAGGGCCTCTATAACTATTTGCTTATCCAGTTTATTTCTATCCAAATATGTTTTGAAGGATGCAGTTATTTCTTGTTTTACCATGTACTATTGCCTTGTATTATGTGAACCCCTTACTTTTTGTTTTTAAAAATCCCTAAAAAACTAAATTCATGTAGAATGCGGTCTTTCAATCTTGTCCGTTAATAATACAATACAAAATAACAAAATAAATATTTATTCAAAATCCCTAAATTTAAATTGACGATAATATAATATTTAAAATAAACTGTGGTCATATTAATAAAACTATCCTAATGTTCCTTCAAAGGGGAATTACTTACTTTACTGTGTTATGCACAGATATGATGCCCACTACAAAAAGGTATTTCTGACACCTCAACCTTGAACTTTTAATAAAGCATGCATCTGTATTGGTTACAAGTGTGGAAAATTTATGTGTGATCGGTTATCCTTTTACTTTTATGAAATTCGGTTAGACCGAGCTCTTTAAATATGTTTTTTTTTCAATATGGTGTCACCCCCTGAAATGGTGTCACCCGGTACGGTCCGCACCCCCTGCACCCCCATAGCTATGCCACTGATAAGAGGGAGTTAAAGAGTTTGTCAAAAATTATAATTTAAAGAAATTAAAAATATCTGCCAGTGTCACCAGTGCTGCAGAGAAGAAATCTTATTTTTCTCTCTCTCTAATTCTGACTTGGACTGTATGAGATTACACTACACAATGTGTTACCTGTGCTTCAAGCCCATGTATTCTATCAGTCATTCGATTCTGTATCTCTTGCTGTTGGTGTGATAGCTGCTTGATGGACTCAAAACATGAACGGAAATCTGCACTCAGCTTGGAAATGGAACTGTCACATCTAACAATTCTTCCTCTCAAATCTTGAAGTGATTGTACATGGTGTACTTCCAAGTTTTTCACTGCATTGTTTGTTGTCACATGAGCTGTATCCCGAGATTTAATGGAACTTTCCAAAGCCTAAATAAAAAAAAAGTGAAGTATTATTAATTACTTTTGACATTGCATATGTGGATTAACATGATTTCATTACATAGGTATTTCAGGATAATTTAGGAAAAGTTTAAAAAATACAACAAAAAATATATTTTTTATTAATGGGCTTGGTGTGACACTCGGTAAGAGAAAGAGTAGGACACTAGGTAAACATGGCAGCTAAAATCTCATCCAGGCCTATCTGCCACAGGACATACCACCCACCTAAGTGGGTGTTCTTTATTGGAACTAACAAAATTAAAATATCGGCAGACACCAAAAAGGAAGGAGATAAATGCAGTTTAAAAATAAACTTTCTTAAATAAAAACATTCCAAATGCTATTAAATTAATTTGTAAAAGTGGCTTCAGCATAAAACAAACTACTCAAAATAAATAATATATATTTTATTACTCACAGCAATATCTCCATTTAATTTATTAACTACAGCTGTAATGGTGCGAATGTGCTCTTGTAGAAGTGCTCGAGCTTGTTTTTCTTCATTCCATGTTCCTTGAGTAAAGTTTAAGCTCTCTATCACATCTTCCTTAATTTTAAATGCTTTATCAATGAGAGCCTGAAAAAACAACAAATGTTTATAAAATAAAGGAGATGTTGGAATGCAATAATGTTTAAGTACTGTAGATTTCTAAAAAAGATTCAGACAATTTGTGTATGTAACAAGTACTGTTAGACTTTATTTAAAATAAACAAAATACACATAAAAACATTTCAGTGTTAAGCCTTGCTTTGTTAAAAACAAAAGAACATTAATCTAAATTGTACAAAATGTGTAGCATATTTGATGAAAAAAAAAGGGGAAAAGAAAGACTAAAATAGGCTTGCACAATGCCATACATTACAAAGGTTAAAAGACAGTCACTTCCACTTTAGCCTCTTTCAATTAATAAAATTACAAGTGGTTAAATTTTTAAAAATTAATTATTAGTCTAGTTTATTCAAACACCTGTATATTTTTATTTTAGTTTTGAGATATACTGTCATCTTTTATTGAAAATTATTGTTATTGCAATATACTGATTTCACTTCTTAGGCTTATAATATGACTGGAGCAATTCAAATTTTAGAATAAGATTGTTTATGAATCTAATAATAAGATTAAGAAATTATTTGTCCATTAAAATTTGTATAATAATATTTTTCACAGATGCAGGTGTCTTACTTGAGTGTTGCGTTCTTGCATTGCTAATCTGTCTTCAATGCTTTCAATGCGTGAAGGAAGATCATGTCTAACTGGTACTATTTCAGCAATCTGTCTTTGCTCAGAAACCAGCTGCCTTGGACTTCCAACAGAGATGGCATTGTACTCATGGGTTGTGTCATAAGGGGCTCTCAGCATGGGAAGATTTGTTCTTCTCATGGACATTTTTATGAATATTCTATTATTTCTCTGTAGAGGAATGTAAAAAAAAATAGTGTCTTGGAACAAAACAAAGAGGATAAGTAAAAGGGCTCAGTAAATACTATGTTACATTAAGCATGGAACTAAAGGTTATTACATTTTTTAAATGTATCTTTCAGAAAAAGTAAAGATCTGTTGTTTGCAGAGGATTAATAGTAAATACTTTTAGGACAGAAGAGATATTTACTAGTTAATTATGGTTGCAGTATGAGAGTTGGATACTGGAGATACATGTGCACATTTAAACCCATAGAGCTCTAATTAACTGATGATTATGCGCATGAAAATTCATAGCATCTTTACAGAAATTTAAGAACTAAGAGTTGCAAATAGAACAACTTTGATTTATAATATCAATAATAATACCGGTACCACTAAGATTTTTAAACAAATCTGCCTAAGTATGAAAATCCTAATAGTAGCACACTAAGTGTACAATTTTGGTACGGTGTGTGCACTAAATTTTATTTTACAGATGAATTGAATAGCCTCAATTGCATGAGCCATCTCATTTTGTGTGATAATCTAATGAGTGATCCTTTATTCTTTTAATGATGCTATTTATTCTTTTGCAGATAATTTGAAGATGTATATCAATGACATCTATGTGCTGTATGATTATAATTTTTATTTTACAATATAAAGTTATGCCATTAAATGCCTTATTTTTTAAAATTATATGAAAAAGCACAATCATAGTACAGTATGAATAAAGGAGAAACATGCACTAATAAGGCAGTGAAGTGTAAAAGAAGGACCTAAAGAACAATTATACTAGCAAAGCAGATGACTTATGATTTATTTTTGAGCTCATTTTTCAACTTGTACCACACATTATCAATAACAAAGGTGGGGAACAAGTCTAGGCCAAAGATTCAAATGTTAGGGTGACAAAATAGGGCTTGCTTCTATTTATTTACCTGGTTATTGTCACAATAATGGTTTACCATTACATAAAATACCCCCAACACAAATAGTAGCTTTAAAACTGTGATCAATAATTATTTATTAATTATAATTAATCACCTAAAAAGTATAAATACATTTCAAAATGTATAACACACAGAGCAGTTGCATGACTTTTTAATGGACCCCCTGCCCCTTTCGTGATTTTTTTTCACAATTCAGTGCAATTTAAAATACTTTTTTCTCAAATATTTTCTGCATCACTACTTTGGGCCCCTTAAATATCTAAGGCAGCTGCAGGGAATGCAGGGTGCTTGTGACAGTTCTGATTATATATAATAATTAATCAGTGGCTGATTATCTTTGGGCCATTATCTCAGTGGTGTCACTAGGGGGTACCGGCAGCACCAGGTGACACCCTCAAAGGGGGGCAATACGAATGAAAAATGCATATTTGACAGAGCTCGCTCAAGTTTGTTTCATAACATTAATAAGTTAAATATAAGAGCAGGATGCCAACAGAACTGAGTTCCACAAGAACAGGGTGCCACAACAGCATCTAGTGTGCTTGTTTTTCATATAATTTGTGGCGCAGTTTAAGTTGGTGACAACCAAAGCGGACCACGATGTAACTGCATTCACTTCAGAAAAACATAAACTATGATTAAATGAAGTTGTATGTCAATTTCTGTTATAATGTATTTATTATTGATTTTTTATATTAACTGCGAAATTTGAAGGGCTATTTCAGGTCTCCGATTTGTTTCTAATGACAATTTTCATCTTTGTATATGTACAATCTTTTTGCCCATGGCTCTCTGGCCCAGGCTTACCTATTGAATAATCTAATTCAGTAAGATGTAATTTTGTTGCAATTTCAAAACGCTATTACCTATGATTTCTTCTAAGTCTTTTGCTGCTTTAGGATTTAATTTAAAAACAATACTTTAAGTTTAAGTTAAATTAAGCTATTTTGTAATATTTGGATAAGAATTTATCACTGCAGGTCTGAGGCGTTGCTAACCCTATTGACGCCTCTGCCTAAACTCCAAGCCCAACCATGCATCCTAACCAAACTGATTCAGATGACTGCACTACATTACTACCACACGAGCAAACTGAACTAAGTCTAAAGTAAATTATGTATTATTAACTATTATGGCCCTATTTAAAATTAAAAGCTTATTACTATTACATCTAGTTTATACTTGGTAGTTACTAAGTTAGTTTAGTTAGCTATATCAGTTATTGTTATTAATAATTATTTTTTATTATGAGTAAATGCCCTTAGTCTTCATAATAATAATTAATAAAGGTATGTTTTAAGTTTAAGGCATACAATGACAATACTTGACAATACATTATTATTATATTATTAATAATTGATTGAAAATCTGAAGACTAGTAAAGAGTGAAAATTCTGTCCAAAGAAAGTTATGGGGCTGGCCCTGGGTACAAGACCTAGTAGTGCTGTATAACTTAAACTAACAAACAACTCACTCAGTAACAGTAGAACTTAGTAAAGTCTTTAAAGTACAGTTCAGTCTCACCACTCACACTAACACTACATTCAGTCAATGATTTCCCTGTGACTACTGTAAATGTGACTCTTGCTAGTCCTATAGCTAAGTAATGTTTTGAAATTGTTTTAAAATAAATTATTTTTCCTCCAAATATGAACATTTAAACATGTTTTCTTATAGTTATTTGTTTAACTATGAATTTCTTTTGAATAAAATTAGTATTTGGATGTTGCTAGTACACCACATCCGCCATTTGTAAACACTATAGAGTTCTCGCAAAAATCTTCGAGATTTCGCTACTTAACCATACTAAATTTCGAAATAATAAAATCACAGACTTCTAGAAAATTTATGTTAACTCTTTTTAATTTAAAATCAATGGAGGCTAACATTTAACTTCAAAAAAATGTCTCATTTTGAAAAGACAGTTAAATCTTTATGATTTATTACCAGTAAAACGAAAGCATTATGTTCATGTAAAAAACATAATATTTTGTGTAGTCTAAGGGATCGCGATTAGAAAATAAATAAAATATTTATTGTTACAAAAATATTTATTTTGAATATAAACATACAAATATGATGCATTTTTCTCAAGAGTAGAGGGTCCGTTATCTCCGCTTTTATTGCATATAATTGCCTTAGACTACATTCAAAGCTTTCAAATTGTTTGAACTCTAATCTGTGCATTAAATTTTATCTTACAAAACCATAAAATAATTAAAAAGATGCGCCAAGGCTAAGGGCGCGAATTCTAAACTTTGGCTTCTACTAATTGCATTTTAAACCTGGAGTTCTTCTTCATCCACGTACACATAATATATCAAAGGCTTCAATATCTGAAAATGGATTCATCACCAAATCTGTAATTTCCATCAGAAGAAGATCCTCACAAATTTCAGGATTTTCCTTATGGCCCCTGGTTTTCCCAAAAGTTTTCAAAATATTTGCCTTGCATTTTTCAAAATTTGTTTTCTTCTTGAAAACCTCTCATTCGTTTTCAATATACATTTCATTACTAGTTTAGTCGAATAAAGGGGGAGATACTGCAATCAGGTTAGAAAAATGGAAATGAGCGGAACAAAGTATGGGAAAACCTGAAAAGAAGAACGCAACTAAACAACGAACGTGTCGGCCATTAGCATGCAACAGCGAACAAACATTAATAAAACAGAATTAAAATTAAAAAATAAAATTTATCTGAATTGTAATATCCGAGAGGACATCAAGCGGAATGTGCCAGAACATAAGCAGAATCTCCGTGTTCGTTGTTTTGTTGCGTTCTTTTTGCAGGCTTTCCCATACTTTGTTTCACTCATTTGCTTTGTCTAACAAACCGGTAAAAGTTGCTTTTTTTTGGTTGCTTCTGTGCACAGTACAGGTGTGAAAAAAATCCACCTTATTGTCCATACATATTCACAATTTTAAAAAACCAACAAATCTCTCATGCACAAAAGTAATTAGGCCTAATAATATATATTTTTTTTATAAATGATAATGATGATTAATTATCCCTTACATTTTTCGTTGCTAAAATCTGGTTGTGTATCAAGAAAATTTTCTTTTCTTGGCAAGCTTTGGGGCAACTAAACATGTGACACCTCTCTCCCAGGAATTTATAATTTTGATTAAAATAAATATTGTTTTCATTTTCAAAATCGCCACCATGTTAATCCTAGCCTCCTCAAAATCTACCGGTGCTGAGAACTTCAGTGCCACCCCACTTCTCTGGCTACGGGCCGTCCATAAAGTACGTCATGCTCCAGATGGGGGGGGGGGGGGGGGGGGGGGGGGGAGTGGGTGTAAGAAAGTGTGACAGTTTGTGACAGGGGGGAGGGGGGTCAGGCCATGTGTGACGTTATACATTTTAAAAACAAATATTTCTCATTTATTATTATTTTTTAGTATAATTTAATAGCTTTAAAAATAATTTTCAAAAATTTTGTGAAGCATTTGAATTAGTTTATGTCAAAATAGCATGAAATGCGTATCTCCTGAATGTGTTGTTCACGAGTCCTCTCGCTAGGAGCGCTAGTATGCTGTTGCGAAGCCTTGTTTTATGTATAGCCTTGTCGAGATCAACAGGAGTTTTAAAAGTTCAACTATATGATCTTTACTGTCCATCTTTGCAGACCAGCTTTCTTGATCGAATTTGAAAATTATGTCACTTATAATTTGCCTCACAAACAATGTCGAAGAAACATGCAGGACAACACAGAGCTCGGGCCCGGGAGAATGTGCCAACCCAAACTGTTCCAGAATCAACTCAGATAAAACGTATCAGTCCTTTGAGAATCGCTGCTAGAAGGCAAAGAGAACTCATGGCAGTTATTGCCAGAAGAGAAAATGCACATTCAGAGGATGTTGAGTGGCTATATGAGGATGAAGTTGATCTGTCTGCAATTATCCTTTCAGAAAACGATGATGGTGAAAGATTGATGCCAGTCGTAACTATGGATGTCACTTCACTTCCCCATGGATGATGATGTCCAGTGAATATTTTTTAATTAAACATAATTCACAGGCCCATAATAAACAGATTCAATATAGCACAAGAGTTTGTCACATAATTTGTCAATCTAGTCTTTTTTAAGTCAAATTGTTTTGTTTCCTTTCTATCATTTAATCACTGGGTGAGGTCAAGTTTCGCTAATTTACTTCTTATACTGTGTAAAAAGATTGCAAAATCGGAAATTATCTAAAACTTGACCTCACCTTTAGTAAATGAAAAAGCAGCAGATAAATGATGTGTATTATATAATTGTCTAGTCTAATTTTTGCCATTTTTGTTTTCAAATTCAATCTAGATTGAGTTACTACTTCAATGAATAACTGTGACAACTGTTGACAATTAACTATTCTGCTATTAAAGTCATTTTAATAATGTGATAGTTCAAGTGGAAATTTTATATTTTAATACAGTTTAATAGTGAAGCGTGTTTTAGATTAAATTTTAATTATGTGTTAATTTAAAAAAAATTTGTTCGAAAGTGTGATGTACTTTAGGAAGGGGGGAGGGGGGTCCGAGATTTGTGACAGTTTGTAACGGGGGGGGGGGGGGTTGACATGGTCAAAAATACCATGACGTACTTTATGGACGGCCCCTTAATTCGATAGTCCATTTTGAGATCTATTTATTAGAACAACTTTTAAAAGGAAAGTAAGGATGAGATATTTAAGTTTATAGTTACGTGCGGTAAATTATAGGTAATTAAATAAAAATAGAGTTACAAATAGGCATAAGCAGTGAAATTATAAACGATCTTAAAATGGTGAAATTATTTGTCATAATTTATAAATTGGATAGCCTGTCTTGCTGGAGGTACTGAATTGTTAAAATCTCATTTTCACAATTTTTTTGGTATTCACTTATTATCAAGGAATAAAGTATGCATTATTTTACTAAGGCTACAGTTTCTTTAAAAAAAAAAAAAAAAAAAAAAGAAAAAGATTTTCATCATTACTATCTATTTACCTTGCGTAGATTTGAATCGAATTGTATTTCAAATAAATAACAGACAATTAAGCCATAGTGTAGGTAACTATTATATTTTTAAAAAAAGTGATTTAAAAAATTTTTTATTCTTATTTTCATTGACTTTTCAACGATTGTGTCATTGTTTTAAAAAGATCTATATCTGAAAAAGGATAATATAACGGGGAAACTGCTTTCAAGTCATGTGCAGTAAATAAACCTTGGGCTAAGATATGTTTAGGCTTAAAAAAACAGAACAATTAAAAGGAAGTTTCGGCTAAATACCTTTTTCAGAAGGCAAGCCAAAAAAAAAAAACTTTATGTTCCCACGTCAAAATTGAGCTCTCTCATTCTCTGTGTAGAAACAAAGGAGCACGATAAAACAGAGAGTAAAGCTGTTCAAAACTAAAAAGGGTCTCTAACATAAGTCTGTAATGCATGCTATGAAAGTACAAGAATTTAAGTATTATTAATGTAAAATCATTATTTTAAACTACAAAAAATTAGAATAGAAATGGAGAGAAATTGAGGACCACAAGTAAGAGAGTGTTTGATTGATTCAATATTGTGATATGGAACCGAAAATTTGAATTAATTTGTTTTTACTCTTCCCTCTCTCTGTTGTATAAATGCAAGAAATTAGAGCTTTGATTGATACATCTTATGTGCCCATGTGTTTACCTCCGTTAATATTGGGGAATGCTTGTTTTGTTCAATATCTCAAAAATGTTCACTGAACCTATCAGACAACTTTCTTTCCGTTTCACCTATTTAACAGCAGCGGCATCTCCAGCAAAAATCACTCTTCAACCGATAGGCCCTCTTTACTGGTAGAGGTCCTCTTAGGTAAAGAAATGTGTTCAGTTTACAGTAAATTTAAATAGGGGCAAGCCCTACTACTGCTCATTGAACATGGCTTTGTCCCCACGTGGGAAGGGTCTGCTCAAAAGTGACTGTAAACCAGAATATCTAATAGATTTTTATACCGTTTCAAGACAATTAGTGGAGGGGATGAGAATATCCTTTTAGTGTTAGGGTCAGCAAGGAGTATATGACGATTCTTTAAACAAGATCTGAAAACATCACTTAGTGTGCTAACTCGTTTGGGTGCCGAAACTGGGTAGTCTCGGGATAAGATCTGGAGCGGAATAATTCAATCATTTCATTTGCCCTATCTAAAAGGCTCAACTGAATTGCAAAAGCGACGCAGTCTAAGAAGTTGGGGAAAAGGTATGAAGTCTTTTTATGATTTAGGATGGGAGGATGGATACAGTTAATAACTACCGGTACTGCCGTCAGTTCACTTGTCTAAATGCTCCACTACAATCTATGTACATTTACCTTGATTTGTGGGAGACACTTGCCATGGACCGTGCAAAGCTGGAGAAGTAGACTCTGTCGGAGCAAAATCCTGAGAGAATAAGCGCACCGCTCACGCCTAAAGTACCCGAAACAACGCGTGTCCCACATGCGGGAAAGTTTCCAGGTATAACTAGGACTGGTAGGCCATCTGCGTCCTCACCGTGTAATACAGCCTTGGTCATCTTCGCGTGCGAATGAGGAACAACGGTAGCAGAGGTGAATAACCTGTTTTCTTCTACGATAAGGGAAATATCCAGAAAGCCTACAGAAATGTGTGAAGTAAATTTAATAGATGGATGGAATGAGTTTAGAAAATCCATAAATTGTTGGAGTTCACTTGTTTCCATGGTAGGGATGCCAATGTCACCATCGATATATCAATATCATTTGTAAAATTCTGGGAAACGGCCACTACATACCTTCTCTATCACGTATTCAAAGTGACCCATATTTGAAGTTTTGGTAATTAGTCTCTTTCCGAGGGACCACGGAAACTGACGAAATAAGCCGATCGTTTTGTTTACTATCCCACAAATCCAAGC
The DNA here is from genome assembly GCA_964033795.1 of Lymnaea stagnalis. NCBI lineage: Eukaryota > Metazoa > Mollusca > Gastropoda > Lymnaeidae > Lymnaea > Lymnaea stagnalis. Next base: position 650,816 of record CAXITT010000161.1, on the reverse strand, counting down.
TCTTCATTCGACCTAAAAATTTGAGTGAGTTGGCGGAAAGCAACTTGTGCGCTCTGTTAAAGAACATCGTCCAGGGTGTTAATATGTGAGAAAATGTAATTAAAAATTGACCTACTTATAAATAATACTTTGCGATGGTTTTCCTCATTTATTTTCTGAGCTTATAGATTAGGTTTTGGATTAAATATTCTTCCGTTTAGCATCTATCTTGTTTGAGTTCCAAAATTGACAACCGATGATTGAAAGGAATAATGAAATAATGAATAAATCAAATTACTCGAATAAGTGAAGTCTAGTTCTGAGGATTATTCAATTTATTATGAAGTTTACAAAGTTTTATTAGGCCAATCTGTGTCAGTGTTAGTTTGTAAGTTTTAGACACTCAGACAATATAGTAGACTGTACTAGACTGCAGTAATTTACCCTAATAACTAACTAGTCATTTAATAATTTTTTTTTTTTTTTTACTATGAAGTCTAATCATTTTGTTCATTTTATATTCTATTTACGGTACTATCTATACTATACACAAAAAACAACAAAACGGTTTGGAGTTAGTTAGTACTTAAAATTAGAACTTAATAACTACGGCCAATAGAAGTAATAGTAATAGCCAAAACAGGACCTAATTTAATTTATTAAAATCACACTGTTAAGGTGTGAATCAACTGGGATGGTAACAGTATTAAGTTTATTAAGTACAGCCAGGAGTAAACCCATGCCATGGACTCTGTGGTGTCATAATAAAGCGAGCAGTGTTGGGACTGGGTAATAAAATCATCAATAATAATGATGATTCAATTTAATTTAAATTTATTCATTCTAAAAATAAACTAAAAAGGGCATTTTTAAAAATAGTATAGGCTAATGATAATGGGTGTAGTGTAATGAAATCTTCATATTCATGTTTTCAGACACTTCAGTACTTACTTTTTATTATACTATCTTAAAATAGAATCGGGGCATAGATCATAGATTATTATTGATTATAGAATCATAGATATAAAGCTTAATATTATTTATTGTACTGTAGGCTAACTATAGGGCAATTAATAGGACTCTAGACTAGACTCTAGAAATGTATACTTATAACTTATAGTCTACCCTATGCCTATTGTGAAGCCTATTGGTACCGATACTTTAAAAAAGAAACTCATGTTTTTTTTTGTACTGGTTGGTTGTAGTCACTCATTTAAAAAATAAATTTGTAAGTCACAACCTTGTTTTAAATAATACTAGACAATGTTAGTTGTTTCTACTTGTAATAGTTGTAACCAGGACAAGACAGTGGATGTTATGTGATTTCAAACAAATATTGATATTTGGATTACTTAACTTATGGTGCACTGTTGCAGTGGATCTCAATATTGATTATTCCAGGTTAAAGTAGACAGGATTAAATTATATCCTTGAGGGAAATGGAGGCCCCAGATGCTCCAAAGCCTCACTACAGAAGTAAGTGTGATTTTTGTTGTATGGCCTAATAATTCACTAAATTCCTTACATTTAAATGGTTTAAAAAATCATGTAAATTTAACCATTATTTATTTAATTTTCTCTTACTTCAGGCACTGCTTAAGAGATATTACTGTTAGGAATTGGAATATTGATTTTAAAAAAAATTGTATTACTTAAAAAATTTTCCTTTCAGCATTAGAAGATGAGCGTCTCACAGCGGATGAAATGGATGAGCAGAGGAAGAGAAATATTGCTTACGAGTACCTGTGCCATCTTGAGGAAGCTAAAATGTAAGTACAAAAAATAGCTTGCTACTTTGGAATTTTTGAATCATTTGGCTTTTAAAAGCAAATGAATGATTGAAGAATTGATGTAAAAGCTATTAAACTAACCTTTGTTTTTTAAAAAAAAAGTACTTTTCTAAAAAAATAAAAAGAGGAAGAATCATGCTTAAAATAAAATAATTTTTTAGATGTTTACTATTTAGTGACAGAAATAAATTTGAGCCTCCGATTCTGTTACAAATTAAATTTATTTATATTACACTTTACGGTAAATGGTCACTGAAAATGCCACTATTTTATCAGTGGCTGCCATCTTGGTTGACGTGTCATGTGAAGTCATCTATCCCTATGCCTAACCTGAACCCTAAATCGATCCCTAAAATAATTAAGTAAAAATAAACAAAGGTTAGTCACTCCCTGGAAAATAAGTCGTGGCATCTCAAATGATCACTAGCCCACTTTACTTAAGCAGTATCTCAGTCTTTGTTTGGATGATAGTTTATTATCACTGATATCTCTGTTGTAAATTTCTTGAGTTTCTGCTACTCTAAAAAGCTGATTTAACTATTTTGAAATTCATTCACATGACATATTTCTAGTAATTGTTCAAATACTCTAACTTAAAAATTGAAATTATATATATATATAGTTATATAAAGTTATATGCAGTATTTGCTGATGCATAGGATACACTTTTTCCACCTCAATATATCCCTAAAATATGGAGTGTGTCTTATGCGCAAGTAATCAAAATTAGGAGTTGAAATTTCAGTCATTTGAAATAAATAAACTGTATAAAAAAAAGGGGGATTCATAATATACGCTGGCAAATACAGTATATAAATTTTACTCAGTGCTTCTGCAGAGCATTCGTTAAAAAAAATATGTAACCACATCTATAAACTAGATGTCTCTTGGGTAAATTGTGGTTTTCTTGTCTTACACCGTGCTTTGATCTTATTGGCATTTATTTCTAATTTCGGTTACCTTGCTTATCTTGGCATTCATAATGCATCTGACCTACATATCTAAAGCAAAAGGAAGGGGCAGCTGTCCTTCCTAGAACCAGTAACTCCCAAACACTGGCCTTGCTAGAATCAGTAACTTAGACTTAGGGTGACCAAATCATGACATTTTGTGTCAGTTGCCCATAGCAAAGAGCCATTTGAACTCATTTTTAAGGAGTGCTAGGAATAGAAACCTACATTTTTTGCTTCTTTATTTTATACTATTCCTTCCAATTAGTACCAAAGAAGATGCTGCCTATAGCCACTATAGGATATCTTTATGTTAATTTTGGCTGTCTTTCTTTGTCTGCTTGATGCACTACCGAACTAAAAATATAATTACAATAAAAGACATCCCAGTTTTGATTGTGTATCAAAATAATATGTAAAGCTGGATCAACTATAAACTGGCCTCTGCATCTAACACTGACATTGAGCGCTTTCAGGTTCCCACATTGAGATCTTTTAACACACAAGAATTTAAATTAATTTCTAAATTTTGTGTGTGTCTTTTATTTAGTAAAGTCTCAGACCTGCCAACCCTTCCAATTTTGTCGGAGTTATACAGATTTTTTTTAACCCCTCATTCTGACCTTCCAACAAACCCCTTAAAATTCTGATTTTTCGAACTTTCTAATTTTTCACTCGTCATAAAAATCCGAAAGCGACAAACAATTTTTTTTTTATATATCGGGTAAGACAGGAATTGTTGCATTTGTTTTTACAAAGTGTCTACAAATCCAGCGACTGGACGAATAAGTGAATAAGTTCTCGAGATATTTGCCTGGCCACTACATATTTGACCAAGTCACATGACCAGCGTAACAAAGTTGCGCGAGATATTTGTCCGTCAGCTTTGTCATGTGACCGCTAATTATCTATCAGAGTTTACGATACCGGGTACTTTAATTCAACAAATTCAAGATAGTCTGGACATTTACATGAAACAAAAATCAATTCTACAAAAGAAATACTAGAAACATTGCTGGTATATATATATGATGAACGATTGGTTAAAAGTGAAAATGTTTTTTGTAAAGCGTGACATGCCCGCCGGATGAATATCTCCTGCACTATTTGTCCTGTTGCCTGACGTGTAGACACTGCTTTGTTTTTATCGAAGCGAACTGTGATCTTCAAATCTTTCTTCAATCATCAATTGATCCGATCGTGATTCATCCTTTTTACAAGGCTAAAAAATAATTCAGCCTTTTTTTTCGTTTTTTGTTAAAGCTTTTCGAAATTAAATCGTTAAATCTTTTGAAAGTGGTGGGTACAATGGTATCAATAAACATATTTTAACCCCCCAAAAAACCATACAACTGCAGTTAAAAGTAAAGTAATCCAAAAGTCTAATTAAAAGTTTCTTTGCTAAGGAATCCGATCTTTTTAATGCCATAGAAATGTTGCCGGACTGCTAGAAGACCCTGAAGAAAAATTACAATGAAACAAGGGCAAGCATGAAAGTTGATACTCTTTCTAACTTGCTTGTAACTAAAATCAATTGCAATGCTAACCTTCATTTGTCCAAAGAGCTGTTGGACAAGTGCGAAAAGGCCACTAGGGATATGCTGGAAAACTGAACTCTTAGTTAGCAGCCTGAGTTCATATATAAATAAAATGGATCTTCTGTCCTGTACTGTATTTAAACATTTCCAGTTTCCAGTAATGTTTTTCTCATGTTATATGGACGCTTCAAAGACAACGGAGGTACAGTTATATTTCTTTATTTACTAAAGAGGCTTGTGAATTAGTTTATAGATCTTAAAGCAACGCCCCGCCCCCACCCCCACGGGGGTGTGGCACCTGAAGGATCCGCGGCCCTCCTTCCCCCCTGCATGCAACCCCCACTACATATTTTTTTTTCTCGGCAGGTTGGCAGGTCTATAGTCTGGTCAGCTTAAGAAGGCATCTGTCCTTTTAATTCTCCTGTCTTTTCAATTCAACCGGAAGGCTAAGCACATCTTGTTCCACTGTTTCCTATAAAAAGATGACAGGACAGCTCTCTGCATCGGGAAAGTACGAGCAGTAGGTTATTTTTAAAGCTCTGAAGACGTCATCATGTCTTTTTACATTCTTGTGTAGTACTGTCGGCTGCCGTCCATCATATCATTCCAATCTACTTGAACCCTCTAAAATTTCACGGCGTCCCTTGCAACGCTGGCATGCGACCACATAATGATGGCATGTGTCCATGGACTGCCAGGCCGAATCTCATCGCATTAGCTTAATGCGAAACGTGTGTGTCCATGGACTGCCGGGCCCGAATCTCACCTCATTAATCCAACTCGTGTGTGTCGACCTTGCTACTGTAGCTTGAAAGATTATCAAAAAGCGCCCGGTCCTCTCCCGGCCGGTGTGTTACTGGGTATCCGCATGTCAGTCAGTGGGATATACACTTTAGTTCCTTCTACCTTCGCTCTGACTTGTGTTTGAGCTTTGAATACAAAATGTAGTCGAAGGCTTAGAGATGGTTCCAATGACCACGCACAGGGTTGGGTTTATTTAAAGGAAGTTCTTTGCTCTAGTATATCTCCTAGACTGGATTAAGGGACTGCTGAATCTAGAGATTTTTAACTATCCTGTTCAGAAACCTCGAAGAAATAAAGACAATATGTATTCTTTTAATACCTCGGTATGTCTGTGACGTATGTCTTTGACGGAACCCGAAGTTGTTTAGTTCCCGCTATGTTAAACCGAGGTTAAAGTAAATATGTCAGCGCAGGCCGGGTTGAGGTGTACATCTGTACATTACGTATATATATCACTGGCGAGGCTGGGGTGTACAGCTGTGTACATCTGTACATTTGGTATACATTCATAAAGCTGCCGTCCTATAAAGTTCGGATGACACATGTGTCTGACTCACTGACAGCCCTTTACTAACACGCCTCGATTCTAACTTCTGTCAACAACTTCACGGGACTCGTCATCCTGTCGAGTCTCTCATCAAGCACATACACAATGTCATTATCTTTAGCGCGTCTTTTCAATCCATTGTTGGTGGGGGGGGGGGAGGGGGCTGGTTAAATTTAACTTTGTTTTTGTCAAGTCTATTAATAGAACTGATTCCAACTGGATTTTCATATCCGGAGATCCCGCGGGAACAACGACTCTAAAGTTTGAATCCATTCATAGCATTGCCATGTCGTCTGTAAGAAGGAGGAAGTCACTTGTCTGTTCCATACTCAAACAGGGACGTGCTTCACATACTGCCAGTAGATTCACAGCTATCACAATAGTACAACGCCCCCACCCGCAAGTCAATGACTCACACCATACAATACTGAACATTCGAGAAGGCAACGGGCGTAGGTTCTTCACGGTACGTTCATTCGACCGTTAAAAGGGCTGGTACAGTCAGAAAGGCACAGGGATAGCCTTCCTGATGGTCAGCGGTTCCAATTCCAGCAAGGAGAATTGTTAAAAACTGGCACTGACAGTCATACAGCACTGTTAATAAATTTTGGATTTCTTTTGTTAATAATTCTGTTTTGTGTGTGTGTGTGTGCTTTCTGACAACTTCTTCGGGACGGGGAGACCCCCCTCCCCCTTTTTTTAAAATCTTCTCTCTCTCTCTCTCTCTCTCTCTCTCTCTCTCTCTCTCTCCCCCCCGGTCTCAATGCTCTATTATCTGCTTCCAAAGTCATAGCTGCACGCCAACCTCGCTGTTGAAAACTTGTCTTAAAGCTAAACTAACCGTTCATCACTAATTTACTTGACGCGGTGTTGGTGATGCCGCCCTCCCGACCCCTTCTCCCCCACTCGGCGGAACGGAAGCAGGTTTAGTAGGGACTTAAGTGTGTGTGACACATCAGTCAGACGCCGCTAGTGAAACATGTCCACCTCAGAGCGCGTGCAGCGTTGCCAGCTCTTGTGGTCGTCATTTTCCAGCCACCAGGCCATTCGCTCATTCCACTGTTCAGCCAAATACAACACACTCATTTTACTACCCAATCATAGCCATACAGCGCAAACACACCAGCTATACCACACATATTTCACTGATCAACCATACCAACACACCGTCACATTTTACTGACCAGCCATGCCTCGTACCACACACACTGTCACAAATTAATTAAACAGCCATACCACACACACTGACACATTTCATTTACCAGCCATACCACACACACTGTCACATTTCATTCACCAGCCATACCACACACTGTCACATTTCATTCACCAGCCATACCACACACACTGTCACATTTCATTCACCAGCCATACCACACACACTGTCACATTTCATTAACCAGCCATGCACACTACACACATTTGTACACATTCCACTGACCAGTCATAGCACCCAAAGTCCCATATTCCACTGAACAGTCATAGCACCCAAAGTCCCACATTCCACTGACCATTCATAGCACCCAAAGTCCCACATTCCACCGACCAGTCATAGCACCCAAAGTCCCATTCCACTGACCAGTCATAGCACCCAAAGTCCCACATTCCACTGACCAGACACTATGTGCCATCATGCAGTCGTCCCGCTTGTCACTATGGCATATAACTTAACATATAACATGCCTTTCTTGTCCAGTGCCCAGTATTTCAACCTCCTGTGCCAACCCCAGTGTTCATCTTGTCCAATGCCCAGTACTACAACCTCCTGTGCCAACCCCAGTGTCCATCTTGTCCAATGCCCAGTACTACAACCTCCTGTGGCAACCCCAGTGTTCATCTTGTCCAAAGCCCAGTACTACAACCTCCTGTGCCAACCCCAGTGTTAATCTTGTCCAATGCCCAGTACTTCAACCTCCTGTGCCAACCCCAGTGTTCATCTTGTCCAATGCCAAATACTTCAACCTCCTGTGCCAACCCCAGTGTTCATCTTGTCCAGTGCCCAGTACTTCAACCTCCTGTGCCAACCCCAGTGTTCATCTTGTCCAGTGCCCAGTACTTCAACCTCCTGTGCCAACCCCAGTGTTCATCTTGTCCAATTCCCAGTACTACAACCTCCTGTGCCAACCCGTGTTCATCTTGTCCAATGCCCAGTACTACAACCTCCTGTGCCAACCCCAGTGTCCACCTTGTCCAATGCCCAGAACTGCAACCTCCTGCGGCAACCCCAGTGTTCCTCTCGTCCAATGCCCAGTACTACACCCTCCTGTGCCAACCCCATAATTCCCAGTACTACAACCTCCTGTGCCAACCCGTGTTCATCTTGTCCAATGCCCAGTACTACAACCTCCTGTGCCAACCCCAGTGTCCATCTTGTCCAATGCCCAGTACTGCAACCTCCTGTGGCAACCCCAGTGTTCATCTTGTCCAATGCCCAGTACTACAACCTCCTGTGCCAACCCCAGTGTTCATCTTGTCCAATACCCAGTACTACAACCTCCTGTGCCAACCCCAGTGTTCAGCACCACTTCAATACCTAAACCCCATCATTGTGGCCGTCCAATAGTTGCTGTATGTTTACCTAACAAATATGTACAACAGCTGGTCAACACAGTCAATCTACCGACACATGTGTAAACATTGGCATAGTGCAGGAGAGTGACTCTCTCTCTCTCTCTCCCCCCCCCCCCCCTTTTTTTTTTTTTTATGACTGACTACCAACAACATTCCAACCGTTTTATCACATTTCTGCATGGCGTCTTGTTAATTTAACGTGTAGGATTCGCTCAAACTTCTCTGTTTTCTTTATTTCACCTTCCTCATGTCACTCTCTCCAGCACGAGTCTTAAGTAATCTTAGTTTTTTTTTGTTTTTTTTACTTATATTTGAAAACACGCATTTCACATCCATAGTTCAAGTTTACCCACAAAGTTTACTTTTCGTTTTCCCCCAAATAGTTGAACTTAGAAGATTCTGGAACTAAGGTTCGCGATTTTTTTTTTTGTGGGGGTGGGAGAGGCCTTCTCCCCACTCACTGTCGAGTACGTTTTTTTTGTTGTTGTTTTTATAATGTGTGCACCATTATTATTATTATTATTAGTCGTCTTATACAGCGCAGTGCCCCAGCCTAGGGGCGGGCTCACGGTACCCCAGTCTAGGGCCTGGCTCACGGTACCCAAGCCCAGGGCCTGGCTCACGGTACCCCAGCCTGGGGCCTGGCTCACGGTACCCAAGCCTGGGGCTTGGCTCACGGTACCCCAGTCTAGGGCCTGGCTCACGGTACCCCAGCCGAGGGCCTGGCTCACCGTACCCCAGCCCAGGGCCTGGCTCACCGTCCCCAAGCCCACGGCCNTGCCGTACACCGTACTCTGCCGTACACCGTACTCTGCCGTACACCGTACTCTGCCGTACACCGTACTCTGCCGTACACCGTACTCTGCCGTACACCGTACTCTGCCGTACACCGTACTCTGCCGTACACCGTACTCTGCCGTACACCGTACTCTGCCGTACACCGTACTCTGCCGTACACCGTACTCTGCCGTACACCGTACTCTGCCGTACACCGTACTCTGCCGTACACCGTACTCTGCCGTACACCGTACTCTGCCGTACACCGTACTCTGCCGTACACCGTACTCTGCCGTACACCGTACTCTGCCGTACACCGTACTCTGCCGTACACCGTACTCTGCCGTACACCGTACTCTGCCGTACACCGTACTCTGCCGTACACCGTACTCTGCCGTACACCGTACTCTGCCGTACACCGTACTCTGCCGTACACCGTACTCTCTTTGAAAAGCCCAATCAATTTAATGTGATTTTCGCTGTATTTGCCCCGCGAGGAGCTTGTCACCGAGACTAAGCACATGGACGCTGTAAATTGTGTCAAGTTATTCAAGAGAATGTTGCACTGTTCATTATCACGCGGTTGGCTCAAATCAGAGGTGGTGCGGTTTTCAAGGATCTTCCGCCATAAATCACATGCTTGTGTGAACTGCATGGGGTATCAAACATGTGCAGTTGGGCAGCAAATCGTCAGGGGTATCAAACATGTGCAGTTGGGCAGCAAATCAAGTCAGGGGTATCAAACATGTGCAGTTGGGCAGCAAATCGTCAGGGGTATCAAACATGTGCAGTTGGGCAGCAAATCAAGTCATGGGTATCAAACATGTGCAGTTGGGCAACAAATGAAGTCAGGGGTATCAAACATGGCAGGTGGGCAGCAAATCAAGTCAGAGGTATCAAACATGGGCAGTTGGGCAGCAAATCAAGTCAGGGGTATCAAACATGTGCAGTTGGCAGTTGGCCCTAGGGCAACAAATCAAGTCAGGGGTGTCAAACATGTGCAGTTGGCAGTTGGCCCTAGGGCAACAAATCAAGTCAGGGGTATCAAACATGTGCAGTTGGGCAACAAATCAAGTCAGGGGCATCAAACATGTGCAGTTGGCCCTAGGGCAAAAAATCAAGTCAAGGGTATCAAACATGTGCAGTTGGCAGTTGGCCCTAGGGCAACAAATGAAGTCAGGGGTATCAAACATGTGCAGTTGGCCCTAGGGCAACACATCAAGTCAGGGGTATCAAACATGTGCAGTTGGACCTAGGGCAACAAATCAAGTCATGGCAACGGTTCTGATCGTTATGTAACAGGGCGATCTATTTAATAGCAATTAAATCTAAAATTCTCTCAATCTTTTTGAATGTGACACCTCCGCGTTTCATGACGTCATTCACCTCTCTGTGTTTCGAGTGTGTCATTTGCATAGCTTCCCTGCCCACCGTTTCTTGATAATGTTGCAAGTATTTGTCCGTTTCATTTTTAGAAAACATTCTACGGATTTTCTGTTAACCAGGAAAAACAACAACAAACAATTCACACAATGATATGTATTTTATAGACATATCAATATTGAAGCTTACCGTCCACATGGCTTCATACACTGCTGGTTAGTTTGATATCGCCATGCTTCTTTCCCAAGCTCTTCGTGTACCATTTATTCGTGTAATTCTAACCCGATGATTATTATTTGTTAACGTTGTGTGTGCTATGGCTATGGTAACGTTGTGTGTGCTATGGCTGTGGTATCGTTGTGTGTGCTATGGCTATGGTAACGTTGTATTTGCTATGGCTATGGTAACGTTGTGTGTGCTATGGCTGTGGTAACGTTGTGTGTGGTATGGCTGTGGTAACGTTGTGTGTGCTATGGCTGTGGTAACGTTGTGTGTGCTATGGCTGTGGTAACGTTGTGTGTGCTATGGCTGTGGTAACGTTGTGTGTGCTATGGCTGTGGTAACGTTGTGTGTGCTATGGCTGTGGTAACGTTGTGTGTGCTATGGCTGTGGTAACGTTGTATGTGCTATGACTATGGTAACGTTGTGTGTGCTATGGCTGTGGTAACGTTGTGTGTGCTATGGCTGTGGTAACGTGGTGTGTGCTATGGCTGTGGTAACGTTGTGTGTGCTATGGCTGTGGTAACGTTGTATGTGCTATGACTATGGTAACGTTGTGTGTGCTATGGCTGTGGTAACATTGTGTGTGCTATGGCTGTGGTAACGTGGTGTGTGCTATGGCTGTGGTAACGTTGGAGGAACGGACGTACGGAGTTCACTCTATCATTGTGTCGACATGTTTGTACGGTCTGCATCTTTTAACCTCCCACGAAGTCTTTGTTGACTGGATGTGCTGACGGGGGACATACTTTAAACTGCTCTCAGATAGCAAATAATAAATCAAGCGTTAGTGTAGCTCTAATAAACCCTTTCATGAGACACTGGGCTGTTCCTCTTTGAGGTATAATGATCACTTTAAAAAAAAAAAAGATATCCTTACAAAATTTCCCACGTGAGTGAATGCATTGACCAATGATATGAAGAGGACACTTTGATCACAACTGGGACATCAACACGGGGGACCGGGGACAATTCTAGCGTCAGAGTAGCACAAGTAGATGCAATCAATCAACACGGGGGACCGGGGACAATTCTAGCGTCAGAGTAGCACAAGTAGATGCAATCAATCAACACGGGGGACCGGGGACAATCATAGCGTCAGAGTAGCACAAGTAGATGCAATCAAACATAGCATTAAACCTGTGCACTTTTAAAACATGATGAACATAATAGCTGTAGAACATGCCCCACACAATTACCTGAACATGCCATAAAGTGCTCCCCCTCATCTCGCCAGTACACCCCCACACCTTGCCCTTACGCCCCACTCACCCCTGCCCGTATTCCCTCCTCATCCCTCCAGTACACCCCCTCATGCCGCCCATCAACACCCAGTAAATTAATCATAAGAATGAGCAAGAGAGGGCTGGGATCAATACTTACTCTCTGCTATATAGTTGGTGATGCTGTGAGGGTCAGATCAAGCTAACTGTTCAACCAAATGCATGTCCTTAGTTTCTCTAGTGTCGTAATCAAACGAAAACTGAAGTGGAATATAGCAGATAGACCCTTTCCTTTGACCAAAGAGACTGATTCTGATAATGAACTCAATAGACCGATTGTTATTCTAGACCAAATAGACAGATTGCTTTAAATAATCGATATATACCGATTGTTTTCAACAATAGACCAAGATAGACCGATTGTTATAAATAACGAAAATAGACCCATTGTTTTAATAGACCAAATAGATCGACCGCTATAAATGATAGACCAATTATTCTCAATAAAAACCAATTGTTATAATAAAACACTATAGACCGATTGTTATAATAGACCAAATAGTATAAGGTTACTGGTGAAAAGGGTTTCTTTTTAATCTTTGTTATACACAAGGATGTTTTTATTTCATTAATAGGGTCAACTGATCCAGATAATGTAACATTCTTTAAGGACTTGGGCGGGATGCATAAAAAAGACTAACATTTCTAATTCATGTAATTGTTTATCTGACTAATGATTTCGTCACTCAGCGTTACACAAATCTTGGTTAGCAGATAATAGAAATAAAGTGGCACCCCCTGACGCCCTCACCACCACCTGGCGCCCTCACCACCACCTGGCGCCTCCACCACCAGACGCCCTCACTACGACCTGACGCCCTCAACACCATCTGGCTCCCTCATCACCACCTGACGCCCTCACCACCACCTGGCGCCCTCACCAACACCTGACGCTCTGTCTTGCTGGAAGCCACTGCCAATATGACGCGGCTATCGGTTTCAGCATCCCCATACACTTACAGCCACTCTTATCATCTTAAAGATTGGACATGTGTACATAGTCTATCCGACCTCAGGCCCATACACACGGTGTGTAGCGGTTGCTTTGAACCTACGACTTTCACTGTCATAGGAGGGCAAAACTCTACATTCAGAGGACACCCACCCTCCCCTTCCCCCTCCCGTAAATTAGCCACCTAGCGTGTCCTCCTTATCCGGCAGTTATCTGTGTAACAACATGTGCCGTCACTGACAGCCTGTTTGCCCCGTGGCCCGTCACCGAATGATTCACTCAAGGGGGTCCCACCCTCGCCCACGGTCTCAGGAGTCCACTGCAGACAACCACCGAGTCGTTTTCCAAACAAACTGTTCAAAAATAGCACAGCTTCTATAATTCTGTCTACGCTACTGTATGCCTTTTCCATTCTGTCTACGCTACTGTATGCTCTTTCCATTCTGTCTACGCTACTGTATGCTCTTTCCATTCTGTCTACGCTACTGTATGCTCTTTCCATTCTGTCTACGCTACTGTGTGCTCTTTCCATTCTGTCTACGCTACTGTATGCTCTTTCCATTCTGTCTACGCTACTGTATGCTCTTTTCATTCTGTCTACGCTACTGTATGCTCTTTCCATTCTTTCTACGCTACTGTATGCTCTTTCCATTCTGTCAACGCTACTGTATGCTCTTTCCATTCTTTCTACGCTACTTTATGCTCTTCCCATTCTGTCTAGTTTACTATTTGCTCTTTCTATTCTGTCTACGTTACTGTATGCTCTTTCCATTCTGTCTAATTTACTCTATGCTCTTTCCATTCTGTCTATGCTAGTGTATACTCTTTCCATTCTGCTTACGTTAAATTATGTTCTTCCATTTAAAGTATCGATACTAAAGACAATGAATCTAAAATCATTGAACACGTGACTCATGGTACCACATAAGCTCTTATATTGCCTCATTCGTACACATTTGAATATGTATGCATTATTATGCTTTAGTGCACAAGTAGTATAACCATCTCTGATTATGGCTGTGGTACATGATTTATTCGCAGTATGAACATGTCTGATTATGGATATGGTGTATGATTTATTCGTAATATTACCGTGTCTGATTATGGATATGGTATATGATTTATTCGTAATATTACCGTGTCTGATTATGGATATGGTATATGATTTATTCGTAATATTACCGTGTCTGATTATGGATATGGTATATGATTTATTCGTAATATTACCGTGTCTGATTATGGATATGGTATATGATTTATTGGTAATATTACCGTGTCTGATTATGGATATGGTATATGATTTATTGGTAATATTACCGTGTCTGATTATGGATATGGTATATGATTTATTCGTAATATTACCGTGTCTGATTATGGATATGGTATATGATTTATTGGTAGTATGCACATGTCTGAAAGTAAAGTTGTTTTGTTAAGCAGAGGTTGGATTATAAGTTGAAATTATTTACTTACTATTTATTAATGTCATTCAAACATTTTTGTCGCAAAATTCGTTTAAATTTCACTTAGAATACAATTGGACGACATATGGGTCTAGCTGTTCGAGTCCACGGTTTCTCATATTACAGCGTACATTCGTTTATTTTCAGTCAGCCATATTTTCTCAAGTTTATTTTGGTTTCCTTAAAGAAAGGATTAGACGAGAGTCCCTTATCTCTGCCAATCAACCACTCAGGATGTGTTTCAGTTTTTTTTTTTATACGGGCTTACAAAGTTTGCGTAATGAACAAGTTGATCTCTTGCTGTCGAGTATGATAGCAAATAGAAAACATCACAAATCTCAACACAAATGTTTTGAGGGTAAATGATGTAATAATTTGTCTACGATTTCGTTTACAACAATGTCCATGGCGTATATTTTGAGAACCTCGGCTGTTTATTGTGTATGATTCTATGTATGACCATATAGGGTGTTCCCTCATTTATAGGTCATGTAGGTCAGGCCGAGGAAGAAGGTGGCCACCACCACCAAAGCACTTTAACGATGTTCCTTTGGCTAATATCAATGCGATTTTTACCCCAGTACGCTTAACAAAAAAAAAAAGTGTGCGGTGGGGAGGGGGGCTGGTGGTGAGACTATTACAGTGATTCTTGAACTGTTGCTTGTTAAAGACACGGTTCACTGAGCTTCTTTTTCTTTTACCTGTTTAAATCCGTGGCGACGTCCAGAGAATAGAAAAAAAAAACTTAGTCCCTGCCAATTTTACACCTCGGCTGCCTTGTGTTTGTATCAAAAACCACGTGCCAGTATTCAGGTCAGCTGGGTAAGAGGTATCAGCATTAGAGTTTTTTTTCTTCTTCTCTACCAGGGTTACAGTGTGCTGTCAGTTCTCCTGAAATGTATCATGGGAATGAGCGAAACAAAGTATGGGAAAAACCTGGAAAAAAAGAGAGCATCTCCCCCCTTACTGATTGCAGTCTCTCCCTTTAATGATTCCAGTCTCTCCCCTTACTGATTGCAGTCTCTCCCCCCTTACTGATTCCAGTCTCTCCCCTTACTGGTTCCAGTCTCTCCCCCTTATTGATTGTAGTCTCTCCCCTTACTGATTGTAGTCTCTCCCCTTACTGATTGCAGTCTCTCCCTTTACTGATTGCAGTCTCTCCACCTTACTGATTGCAGCCTCTCCCTTTACTGATTGCAATCTGTCCCCCTTACTGATTGTAGTCTCCCCCCTTACTGATTCCAGTCTCTCCCCTTTACTGATTGCAGCCCCCCCCCTACTGATTCCAGTCTCTCCCCCTTACTGAATGCACTCTCCCCCTTACTGATTCCAGTCTCTCCCCTTACTGATTGCAGCCTCTCCCTTAACTGATTGCTGNTATCTATCGTTGCTAATGTACATTTGGTAGATCTATCTATCGTTGCTAATGTACATTTGGTAGATCTATCTATCGTTGCTAATGTACATTTGGTAGATCTATCTATCGTTGCTAATGTACATTTGGTAGATCTATCTATCGTTGCTAATGTACATTTGGTAGATCTATCTATCGTTGCTAATGTACATTTGGTAGATCTATCTATCGTTGCTAATGTACATTTGGTAGATCTATCTATCGTTGCTAATGTACATTTGGTAGATCTATCTATCGTTGCTAATGTACATTTGGTAGATCTATCTATCGTTGCTAATGTACATTTGGTAGATCTATCTATCGTTGCTAATGTACATTTGGTAGATCTATCTATCGTTGCTAATGTACATTTGGTAGATCTATCTATCGTTGCTAATGTACATTTGGTAGATCTATCTATCGTTGCTAATGTACATTTGGTAGATCTATCTATCGTTGCTAATGTACATTTGGTAGATCTATCTATCGTTGCTAATGTACATTTGGTAGATCTATCTATCGTTGCTAATGTACATTTGGTAGATCTATCTATCGTTGCTAATGTACATTTGGTAGATCTATCTATCGTTGCTAATGTACATTTGGTAGATCTATCTATCGTTGCTAATGTACATTTGGTAGATCTATCTATCGTTGCTAATGTACATTTGGTAGATCTATCTATCGTTGCTAATGTACATTTGGTAGATCTATCTATCGTTGCTAATGACTTCAACTCCGTGACACCATAAAGCTATTGACATTTATTCCTAGTTTCCATAAGAAACAGTAGCACCCAAGCAGATTATTATTAAAATAAATTTAGATCAGTTATATTATGCTTCCCATCATTTTACATAAACTGTACACATTGAATGTTTAGCGACACCGAAAAGCGTTTTTTTTTCGAAAGTGGCGCAAATTGTCAAATGTTAAGTAAATTATTTTTAAAAAAAAACGAGTTCCCTTTATGTTTATCTTTATTTCTCCTTATTTGAAGAAATAAATAAAGAGACCTTATTAATTTCTGTCTCTTTTGACACAGACGCATTTAAGTGTAATAAACGCACGAGAAGACAACAGTAACCACAGCTCAGTTTTGATAGCCCCCTTTTTTGGAGACAGTCCCATCCTTCAAACAATCCAATTACCAAATGTACAGAATCCGAATATGAACCGAAAGTCTTAAGGTGACGTAATGTATTTGTATGCATCGCGTTTATCGACCACACTGACTTGGCCGCAGCCACATGTTGCTGGCACATGCACTGTTCAGTTCTGCTTGTTAAGACAAAGTCCGTGTGAGAAAAGATCTGTCTTATGCGGTGACCGAAGAAACTATTTATGTTGGCAGCAATCCAGGAGTGAAATAGAGATTTGGTGGATGGATTCGTTTGACATGAGTCAAATGTGCATTTGGTAGATCTATCTATTTGTTTGACATCAGTCAAAGGTGCATTTGGTAGATCTATCTATTTGTTTGACATCAGTCAAATGTGCATTTGGTAGATCTATCTATTTGTTTGACATCAGTCAAATGTGCATTTGGTAGATCTATCTGTTTGTTTGACATCAGTCAAATGTACATTTGGTAGATCTATCTATTTGTTTGACATCTCCGCGGACGTTGCACTGTGACAGGCGGTAGATTTTCGTTCCTAATACAGTTGAGAGGATACATCAGTGCCAGCCGAAGGACTTTGTTCAATAGTTTTAGCCAGCCCTTTAATTACTGTAATTTACATGATCATTTTGGTATGTTAGTGACTGACTTTGATATGTTAGTTGACTGACTTTGATATGTTAGTTGACTGACTTTGGTATGTTAGTGACTGACTTTGGTATGTTAGTTGACTGACTTTGATATGTTAGTTGACTGACTTTGGTATGTTAGTGACTGACTTTGATATGTTAGTTGAATGACTTTGATATGTTAGTTGACTGACTTTGGTATATTAGTTGACTGACTTTGGTATGTTAGTGACTGACTTTGACATGCTAGTTGACTGACTTTGGTATGTTAGTTGACTGACTTTGGTATGTTAGTGACTGACTTTGGTATGTTAGTTGAATGACTTTGATATGTTAGTTGACTGACTTTGGTATGTTAGTTGACTGACTTTGGTATGTTAGTGACTGACTTTGATATGTTAGTTGACTGACTTTGGTATGTTAGTTGACTGACTTTGGTATGTTAGTGACTGACTTTGATATGTTTGTTGACTGACTTTGATATGTTAGTTGACTGACTTTGGTATGTTAGTTGACTGACTTTGGTATGTTAGTTGACTGACTTTGGTATGTTAGTTGACTGACTTTGATATGTGTTACAGAGAGCTTGTTTACATAATATTTCTCGTGCGTGCCCTCTGATTGACCCCGCATGAGACGCTGTGTTCACAAAGGGGTGTGGCTTAGGTCTTTGAAGTATCTTGTTTACAATCGGCTTCCAATTACGCATTGGGTAGAATGTCATCAGGTAATTTCTGGAATGTACTCCTTAACCCGAGATATGTAAACAACACGTCATAAGCCCTTCTGGAAGCGTCTTACTCTACATGTATATAAAGGATTGACAGGCACGACGAGGGAGGGAGATTTTCAGATACATTTTCTTAACATTACGAGGCGTATTTTATTCTTTGTGTATTTGTGAGCTTATATGTGTTTATTTCGCATTATTTATTGGCACATTATTCTAACTGTGTTAACTGTGTACCGGTACAAGATCTACCATACTGTAAGTTGAAGATTGTAATTATATTTTTCTTTTCTTTTGTAAATTATCTTAAGACATAATAAATCTTAATTAATTGTAACTAGAAACTGTTTTGGGTCGTATCTTTAATATTGTTGATTCTATGGTATCGTCCTTTGTTAGGCACTGCTTACAACGAGCCAATTAAAATTAAAATAGGAGATTAATTTCTCCCAATACAAGTCAGTGCGTAACAATATGTTAGTTGACTGACTTTGATATGCTAGTTGACTGACTTTTGGTATGTTAGTTGACTGACTTTGATATGTTAGTGACTGACTTTGATATGTTAGTGACTGACTTTGATATGTTAGTTGACTGACTTTGATATGTTAGTTGACTGACTTTGGTATGTTAGTTGACTGACTTTGGTATGTTAGTGACTGACTTTGATATGTTAGTTGACTGACTTTGATATGTTAGTTGACTGACTTTGGTATGTTAGTTGACTGACTTTGGTATGTTAGTTGACTGACTTTGGTATGTTAGTTGACTGACTTTGATATGTGAGTTGACTGACTTTGATATGTGTTACAGAGAGCTTGTTTACATAATATTTCTCGTGCGTGCCCTCTGATTGACCCCGCATGAGACGCTGTGTTCACAAAGGGGTGTGGCTTAGGCCTTTGATGTATTCTTGTTTACGCCGCCAACGAATAAAAATAATTAATCTGTTCCAAATAGTATTTTGTAGAATGATTTTGATTTTTCTAGAAATTTCTCGAAGGCAGGGCTTGGGCGTCGGTAGACCCACCTATATAAGGGATTGACAGGCACGGACGAGGGACGGAGATTTCAGATAAATTTTCTTAACATTACGAGGCGTGTTTTATTCTTTGTGTATTTGTGTGCTCCTACTTATATGTGTTTATTTCGCATTATTTATTGGCATCATTATTTCTAATTGTATTAACTGTGTACCGGTACGAGATCTACCATACTGTAAGTTGAAGATTGTAATTTTATTTTATTTTATTTTGTAATTATCTTAAGACATAATAAATCTTAATTAATTGTAACTAGAAACTGTTTTGGGTCGTATCTTTAATATTGTTGATTCTATGGTATCGTCCTTTGTTAGGCACTGCTTACAACGAGCCAATTAAAATTAAAATAGGAGATTAATTTCTCCCAATACAAGTCGGTGCGTAACAATATGTTAGTTGACTGACTTTGATATGCTAGTTAACTGACTTTTGGTATGTTAGTTGACTGACTTTGATATGTTAGTGACTGACTTTGATATGTTAGTGACTGACTTTGATATGTTAGTTGACTGACTTTGATATGCTAGTTGACTGACTTTGGTATGTTAGTTGACTGACTTTGATATGTTAGTGACTGACTTTGATATGCTAGTTGACTGACTTTGGTATGTTAGTTGACTGACTTTGGTATGTTAGTGACTGACTTTGGTATGTTAGTTGACTGACTTTGATATGTTAGTTGACTGACTTTGGTATGTTAGTGACTGACTTTGATATGTTAGTTGAATGACTTTGAGATGTTAGTTGACTGACTTTGGTATGTTAGTTGACTGACTTTGGTATGTTAGTGACTGACTTTGATATGTTAGTTGACTGACTTTGGTATGTTAGTTGACTGACTTTGGTATGTTAGTGACTGACTTTGGTATGTTAGTTGACTGACTTTGATATGTTAGTTGACTGACTTTGGTATGTTAGTTGACTGACTTTGGTATGTTAGTTGACTGACTTTGATATGTGTTACAGAGAGCTTGTTTACATAATATTTCTCGTGCGTGCCCTCTGATTGACCCCGCATGAGACGCTGTGTTCACAAAGGGGTGTGGCTTAGGTCTTTGAAGTATCTTGTTTACAATCGGCTTCCAATTACACATTGGGTAGAATGTCATCAGGTAATTTCTGGAATGTACTCCTTAACCCGAGATATGTAAACAACACGTCATAAGCCCTTCTGGAAGCGTCTTACTCTACATGTATATAAAGGATTGACAGGCACGACGAGGGAGGGAGATTTTCAGATACATTTTCTTAACATTACGAGGCGTATTTTATTCTTTGTGTATTTGTGAGCTTATATGTGTTTATTTCGCATTATTTATTGGCACATTATTCTAACTGTGTTAACTGTGTACCGGTACAAGATCTACCATACTGTAAGTTGAAGATTGTAATTATACTTTTCTTTTCTTTTTAAATTATCTTAAGACATAATAAATCTTAATTAATTGTACCTAGAAACTGTTTTGGGTCGTATCTTTAATATTGTTGATTCTGTGGTATCGTCCTTTGTTAGGCACTGCTTACAACGAGCCAATTAAAATTAAAATAGGAGATTAATTTCTCCCAATACAAGTCGGTGCGTAACAATATGTTAGTTGACTGACTTTGATATGCTAGTTGACTGACTTTTGGTATGTTAGTTGACTGACTTTGATATGTTAGTGACTGACTTTGATATGTTAGTGACTGACTTTGATATGTTAGTTGACTGACTTTGATATGTTAGTTGACTGACTTTGGTATGTTAGTTGACTGACTTTGATATGTTAGTGACTGACTTTGATATGTTAGTTGACTGACTTTATATGCTAGTTGACTGACTTTGGTATGTTAGTTGACTGACTTTGATATGTTAGTGACTGACTTTGATATGTTAGTTGACTGACTTTTGGTATGTTAGTTGACTGACTTTGATATGTTAGTTGACTGACTTTGGTATGTTAGTGACTGACTTTGATATGTTAGTTGACTGACTTTGGTATGTTAGTTGACTGACTTTGGTATGTTAGTGACTGACTTTGATATGTTTGTTGACTGACTTTGATATGTTAGTTGACTGACTTTGGTATGTTAGTTGACTGACTTTGGTATGTTAGTTGACTGACTTTGGTATGTTAGTTGACTGACTTTGATATGTGTTACAGAGAGCTTGTTTACATAATATTTCTCGTGCGTGCCCTCTGATTGACCCCGCATGAGACGCTGTGTTCACAAAGGGGTGTGGCTTAGGTCTTTGAAGTATCTTGTTTACAATCGGCTTCCAATTACGCATTGGGTAGAATGTCATCAGGTAATTTCTGGAATGTACTCCTTAACCCGAGATATGTAAACAACACGTCATAAGCCCTTCTGGAAGCGTCTTACTCTACATGTATATAAAGGATTGACAGGCACGACGAGGGAGGGAGATTTTCAGATACATTTTCTTAACATTACGAGGCGTATTTTATTCTTTGTGTATTTGTGAGCTTATATGTGTTTATTTCGCATTATTTATTGGCACATTATTCTAACTGTGTTAACTGTGTACCGGTACAAGATCTACCATACTGTAAGTTGAAGATTGTAATTATATTTTTCTTTTCTTTTGTAAATTATCTTAAGACATAATAAATCTTAATTAATTGTAACTAGAAACTGTTTTGGGTCGTATCTTTAATATTGTTGATTCTATGGTATCGTCCTTTGTTAGGCACTGCTTACAACGAGCCAATTAAAATTAAAATAGGAGATTAATTTCTCCCAATACAAGTCAGTGCGTA
>CAXITT010000161.1:565948-625081 GCA_964033795.1 Lymnaea stagnalis | reverse complement strand
ATTGGGGTAATTTGTGGATCTGCAACAATACTATATTGGGGATATGGGTGGATCTGCATCAATACTATATTGGGGATATGGGAGATTTGCATCAATACTATAGTGGGGATATGGGAGCATCGGCAACAATAATTTATTTGGGGTAATTTGTGGATCTGCAACAATACTATATTGGGGTAATTTGTGGATCTGCAACAATACTATATTGGGGTAATTTGTGGATCTGCAACAATACTATATTGGGGTAATTTGTGGATCTGCAACAATACTATATTGGGGATATGGGTGGATCTGCAACAATACTATATTGGGGATATGGGAGATTTGCATCAATACTATAGTGGGGATATGGGAGCATCGGCAACAATAATTTATTTGGGGTAATTTGTGGATCTGCAACAATACTATATTGGGGTAATTTGTGGATCTGCAACAATACTATATTGGGGTAATTTGTGGATCTGCAACAATACTATATTGGGGATATGGGTGGATCTGCATCAATACTATATTGGGGATATGGGAGATTTGCATCAATACTATAGTGGGGATATGGGAGCATCGGCAACAATAATTTATTTGGGGTAATTTGTGGATCTGCAACAATACTATATTGGGGAAATGTGTGGATCTGCAACAATACTATATGGAGGCTATAACTTTATTACCTGCAGGTAAAAAAAAAGTTATGTGCCTACTGCAGGGAGTGGTTGGAATTAGATGGACTAAACAAAAATATTCTCAAAAAGACACATACACGCACACATACACACACAGAAACAATGATCATGTAGAAGAAAATAATTTTACAATACAAACATGTTACTTAATGCATAAAACGGAACTGGTACGTTTAAAAGGTCAACATTCCTTCCTCCACCCTTAAGTTGCTCATTTATATGGCACTTTGTATGTCTTTTCTGGGCAAATAGATTTAATTCAATAAAAATCATCTCAGTGTGAAAAATACTCGATTTTTTTTAGCTCCTAAGATCTATATTGAGTATTTGCTTAAGTGATGCAAAAAGATATTTCCCATCTCTCAATGTTAAATCTATAGGTGTTTTCTGCCCAGCTTTTGAAGATTTGAGAGTAGGCTTTGTCATTGATTTCATGATGTATATATTCAAACACTTTCTTCAGATGGATTGAAGCTTGTATCAATGAAGAGTTACCTCCCACCACTGAGCTAGAAGAAGGCTTACGGAACGGTGTCTTCCTTGGTAAACTGGCCCACTTCTTTGCTCCAAACGTGGCTCCCCTTAAGAAGATCTATGATAAAGAGCAGACCAGATATAAGGTGGCTTAATGTTTTGTGAAACCTTTTTTTTTTAAATTTAAAAAAAAAAATAGTTTATTAGTCCACAAAGATGTTCACCAGGCTCCTTGTAGAATTTGAGTTAAAATTAAGGTTAAAAAAAAATATCCTTCACAAGAAAAAACATCGATCAGATGCAAGTAGTTATTAGTGTCAATATATGTATATTTATAAAGATATCTTTCACATGAAAAAACATTGATCAGATGCAAGTAGTTATTAGTGTCAATATATGTATATTTATAAAGATATCTTTCACATGAAAAAACATTGATCAGATGCAAGTAGTTATTAGTGTCAATATATGTATATTTATAAAGATATCTTTCACATGAAAAAACATTGATCAGATGCAAGTAGTTATTAGTGTCAATATATGTATATTTATAAAGATATCTTTCACATGAAAAAACATTGATCAGATGCAAGTAGTTATTAGTGTCAATATATGTATATTTATAAAGATATCTTTCACATGAAAAAACATTGATCAGATGCAAGTAGTTATTAGTGTCAATATATGTATATTTATAAAGATATCTTTCACATGAAAAAACATTGATCAGATGCAAGTAGTTATTAGTGTCAATATATATTTTTTTAAAAAGTGAGGATCTGCAACACATGAAAAAACATCATTCAGGTGCAATTAGTTATAAGTGTCCATAAATAAAATGAACCAAATAATTATTTAAGAAAAAAATTGTAGTTAATGTTTTCCAGACTTCATTATCAAGAAAGTAGTTGTAACAATAGTATGAATATTTTAAAATTTAAATTATATATTTGTAGTCTGGATTATTTAAAATACTTAGATCGATATGTAATGTCTATTAATAGCCAGGATTATTTAACTTTAATGTTATGTATATGTGTAATCTGGTTTATGTACAGTACTAAAATGACACAAAAGTTGACAGGAACCCACAAACTTTTGTTTATAGGACTGAAACAAAAAAGAAAAAAAAAATACAGTGTCACTGACAATTTTGTATTTTATTTCCTGTCTCCAGAGTCGAGGTCTGCACTTCCGCCACACAGATAACATCAATCATTGGCTCAAAGCCATGGAGGAAATCGGCTTACCATCAGTAAGCGTTGGCTTGTCACATGTTTAGCAATAGCTGTAAATGCCTTCCAAGTTTAGAAGATACAACTTCCACAGAGTCCTGTTTATCCATGTTTACTTGTAAATGACTTCCATGTTTCGAAGATACAACTTCCACAGAGTCCTGTTTATTCATGCTTACCATGCTCTTGCCTGATACGATCTCCAGATTGATTTCACATTAGCCCCAATAATAATGTACTGTCTTACACTAACCACTGAGGTTTTAATGGTAGATTTAAACACACTTGACCCATTTGTACTTCGAATCTTGCAATGACTATGTTTTTTCAAAATTATGGATGTTGGGGGGATTTTTTGTGTTGACACATCTACTGAGATGCATGTTGTACCATAATCAGCCAGCACATTACCATCTTTATGTTACAGGAAACATCCCTGAAATATGTTTTCTTTTGTTTCTAGATATTTTACCCAGAAACGACAGATATCTATGATAGAAAAAACATGCCCAGGGCTGTCTACTGTGTCCATGCTTTGAGGTAAATTTAATGTTAGTGAACCCTGGAACGGCAGCATACATAAACTGATACTTTTCTTATTCAGTTTATCCATCTGCCTATGTATACCACACTGATTCAGTCTGTCTGGCTATCTCCCTATGTATAATCACACTAGTGTAGTCTGTCTGGCTATCTCCCTATGTATACCACACTGATTCAGTCTGTCTGGCTATCTCCCTATGTATAATCACACTGATTCAGTCTGTCTGGCTATCTTCCTATGTATACCACACTGATTCAGTCTGTCTGGCTATCTCCCTATGTATACCACACTGATTCAGTCTGTCTGGCTATCTCCCTATGTATAATCACACTAGTGTAGTCTGTTTGGCTATCTTCCTATGTACATCACACTAATGCAGTCCATCTGGTCTGATCATTCCATGCACACATGCACAATAACAGGCTTATTTATTTCTTTTCTTCCACCAGTTTATTCTTGTTTAAGCTGGGCCTTGCTCCACAAATACAAGATTTGTATGGCAAAATCAAATTCACAGGTACCACCTTTGTTTTCAAATCGTGTTTTTATTTTAAATTTCAAGATCAGGCTTTAGTAAAGTGGGTTGAGATGTTAATTTAAAACTATTTGTGAGGGAGACGTTGATTAAGTAGTAATACTATTTGTGGAAGAGATCTTGTTAAAGTAATAGTATTTGTCTCATCTTGTCGGACCCTTATTTTATTAAACTAAGTAATGATGTTTTTAATTATGCACAGATATAGAGTTGGATGTTTTATTGTTGTTTTTACTAATTTTACTCCCCTTTTTTTAGAGGAAGAAATCAGTGCAATGAGAAGAGAGCTTGAAAAATATGGCATACAGATGCCAGCTTTTAGCAAGATTGGTGGCATCCTTGCCAACGAAGTAAGTCCTTGGGATTCCACCATAACTTCATTCTAAAGCAAAGTTTATGAATGGTATTGGAAAAAAATAATTTGTGAACCTTGAAGTTTGAGGGGGTGGGGAGTGTATAAGTGTAAAAAATTAAGGCTGTTTTCAATACTCTCAAACTAAATGTAGAATTTAAGGGTTCATATGCTTTATCAAACTTCTATTGGGGGGCAAACCACCAATGGGAGACCATGTTACAATTCAAGAATGTCTGCCTATAAGTTGTAACTGAATTTAAAATGTTTTTAAAAAAAAATATTTTCAGTTGACTGTTGATGATGCTGCATGTAAGTAAAATTTGTTTAAATTAATTATATATAGACCGTCTTTTACAACATTAGTCTCTAAGGAGTTATAAGTATCTCTATGAATTTGCTGTATTTGCTGTGTAAACTGTAGTCATGAAACCCTTAAGTTCTGAGGATTCACCCATCCCACAGTTGATAGTTTAAAAATGATACATGTCCCCAGTGCATGCTGCAATAATTGCCATCAATGAAGCCATCGATCAGCAGATAGCAGCAGATACTTACACAGCCCTACAGAATCCATCAGCCATGTTAATTCATCTGGATGCTTCAAGTCAGGAAGAATACCAACAAACTCTTTACGCTGCCAAAAATGTCAAAGCTGAGAATGCAAGAAATAAGGTATTGTACCAGAATTATGTATTGACGATCAAAAGTATTTGTATGCATTAAGGAAATATTAACAGTTTGCATGAGAAAATTTTTAATTGGAGCATATCTCACTGTCTAGGGAAGGAGAGGGAAAGGAAATGGTTTAAAATTTTATTCCTCATTTAAGGCTTCCATCCATCCATCCCTGTGGCGCCACAGTCAATGTAAGGCTTTGGCCTGCCTCACCACTTCCTTCCACTCATACCTAACTAATGCTTTTCTTTTCCATGACTGGATTCCCAGCTGTTGTAGATCTTTTTCCACATCATCCATCAATCTAAGCCTTTGAGCCGTTTTCCACTGGGGTTTTGGTGATATAGCCTCTTCACTCCTCTGTCATTTGGCATTCTTTTTAAGTGTCCTGCTCAGCGTAGCCTACCCTTTTTTTATTTCTGCTACTATCGTGGGATCCTGATATAGACAATACAATTCCTGGTTCGTTCGTATTCTCCATCCATATTCATCCCTTGTTGGTCCATATATTTAAAGGAGAACTTTTCTCTCCCATGTGTTTAATAGGTTTTCTGCCATTTTTGTTAGGGTCCAAATTTCACTTGCGTATGTTACAACTAATCTGATTACAATTTTATATATAGTTTTCTTTGTTTTTCTTGTAATGTTTATTCTTTTGAGTATTTTCTGACTACTGAAGTATGCCCTGTTTCTGGACGATATTCTTTCTTTTATTTCTGTTAGTAATTCTTTTCTTTCATTTAATAAAGATTCTAGGTATTTGAATTGATTTTTAGCTTTTCAAAAGTGTGGTTTCTAATTTTAATGGTTTCATTTGTCTGTTCTTCTCTTATAATAATAGTCATGTATTTTGTTTTTTGGTTGTTAACTTCCAGCCCTGCTCGTAGTGATGAATCTTCTAATTCAATAAAGGCTTTTGATATGTCTTTACTACTTTTCCTTAACATTGCTATGTCATCAGCATATGCAAGATACTGAAGGGCTTGATTGTAGAGAGTGCCTATTGGTTGTGGGTCTTGGGTCTCCCTCAGAAAGTATCCTGCTATTGTTCCTCAAGTGTCATTATGCATGCTCCTTACATGCTGAGGCTTTTATAATGGTACACTATCATATGAGTCCCAGTTTGTGTATCC
The DNA here is from genome assembly GCA_964033795.1 of Lymnaea stagnalis. Taxonomy (NCBI): domain Eukaryota; kingdom Metazoa; phylum Mollusca; class Gastropoda; family Lymnaeidae; genus Lymnaea; species Lymnaea stagnalis. Next base: position 619,450 of record CAXITT010000161.1, on the reverse strand, counting down.
CCCTTAAACTTAGACCCGCAATAAGTCAGAAATTAATTATTGATCTTAAAGAAAAAACTAATTAATTGCGATTCCTTTTATTTTGTTTTGGGCCCTACATGGGCTGTAGCACCACTGATGATGATTTATGTTGTTTTGCATCTAAAAACTAAGTAGCCTTGAACAAGCTATAATTTGTTTGCATTACCCTGTGGAGTAATGTTTCTAAATGGAACCCAGCTTAGTAGAGTTGTGAACCCTGCTTTAGCAGACTGCTGAAATATAATTTGTTTTTAAAGCAACCTCACTTTGTAGATTCCTGATGCCTGTTCTGTTATGATATGCAATATCCAGTTGTCTATATGCTCAATTTCAAGAGTAATCCATCAAGCGTTTTTCTGTCGACATTCATATATTTGTTCATTCTTCAAATGAACATTGTTAATGAACAGAATTTTAACATTTATTTAGAGCATTGATCCTGAAAGAACATTTGAACATGATGTCTATGATGAGCTGTTGACACAAGCAGAGATACAAGGAAATATCAGCAAAGTGAACAGTGAGTAGAATCTAATTTTGACATTAGGCAGACATCATACAAAAATTTAGCAATAAAAGTGATGTTTTTAGCAATGTTATACACATGAAATCAATTATTGAAACTTAGGTTTGTGGAAATATGTTACCCTACACCTTGGAATCAGTGCTATAGAAAATAATGACGAAATAATTTTTTATTGAAATTTCAAAGTATATGATAGGATCTAAAATATTGCATGGTTCTTTTTGAAAGTCTACAGACATAATAGGTTACAAATTCTTCTTTGTATCAAAAAAGTATATGTTTCTGTGTGTGTCCAATAACATTGTCAAGGTTTATTTTGGATCATTATTCTCTATATATGCAACTTGATTTATTGACTCTTCCAGCAAACTCGGCTCTGAGTAAGATCCATGCTGCCCTGGTGAATGGTGATAAAGCTGCTCTCCTGGCAGCCCTTCAGGCTCCTGCCCTGGGGCTCAAGAACGTCAAGTCGGAAAACATTGATTTTTATGTTGAAAAACTCTTACAGCTAAGGCAAGACAAATCAGAGGTGAATTTAAAAATAAATAAAAATATAAAATTAACAATTTGTTCTTGTGAAAGCAATTGTGAAGAAAATTTTAATAAAAACAATTTGCACAATCATATTAAATTTGTCATGACAAGTTCCCAAAATCTGGTCAGTTTCAGTAATTAGCCTTGAAAATGAGCATACATTTAAAAATGTTATTTATTTAAAAATAATATTTTCACACTTAATTCTTCATTCATCTTGTGGCATTTGTTTCACCAGGGTGTGGAAGCTGATACTGCTTTGAGTAAAGATGAAATACAAAATGCTGTGAATGAAGCCAATCTTGATGCTGATGTGGAGTATCAGAGTAAGTTCATCTATTAAAGTTTCTTTTTTTTATGGCTGGAATATAAATTTCATAAATCAAATGTTAAATGTCATTCTTATCAAATTTATTTTTAGATAAAAGTATATCCATAATGAATAATATGTGCATATACCGTAGGATTGTTATGTAAAAACACCCTTTCTGTGTTTTTGATGGTTCTTAAAAAGTATTACCAAAAAATCCAAATTTTATTTTTGCGTTGGCATATATCTTTATTAAATTACTATTTATTCATTATGTCTTGTAAACTTGTATAAATGTATTTTGTTTTATCCAGTTTACAAACAGTTCATTGAACAAGTTTGTGCCATACATCAAGTTTTCAGATTTACCTGTTATTTTCTCTACAGGGGCCCAGACTGTTATTTTGGTCAACAAGGCATTGACCAGCAGGGATAGTGACCTCTTAATAAAAGCCCTACAGAATCCCGCAGTAAAACTAATTAATGTTGATCCCAATGCAGCTCAGTTGTACCTGGAAGAATTAGGGAATATGAAGGATGAAAAAGGAAATGACCTTGAGTTTGAAGAGCTTGACCCTGCACTTCAAGGTTAATTAATGTTAACATATTTGGGATCTTGCCCCTCCCAATATTTTTGTTATTTAAAGGGGCTTATAGATTATAGTTTAAGAAACGGACGTGTAAATGGTCTTTAAAAAATTGTGCCAAAACTCATTTCATTCACCAGGCCAGATAAGATATTTATTGTTTGTATGTAGGAGTATGTCTTTGTCTGATTAAGATTTATAACCATCTTGCATATTTGGTTTCATATACAATTTGTCTGTCATAGTTACAATTATAACTTTTTGAGAGATTAAAAAGAAGGGGGTGGGGGGGGGGGAAGAAATTTGATCTTCTGTTGTAGCAAACAGTTTTCTCATAAATCTGAGTTCTTAAACATGACATGAGTATGAAAAGATTTGGTAGCCAAAGATTTTTCTTGTCATTATAATTAAAGCCCACATAACTTCTGAATGTGGAAAAATTTTTGACTTGCAACAAGTAGTCTCCATTATCTTTGATTTGTTCTTTCAGTCACTGGCACTTTTAGGAATTGATCAAAGAAATAGAATCTTTTAGTATCCCGTCTATGACATTTATTTACAGTAAGCTTTCTTGTGGCCACTTTTTTTTAATTTAAAGTACTTAAATAAGATAAAAGTGGATCCTAATTTGTGAGTTTTTTCTATGTTTATTTAAAAGCCGCTTCAAGTGGGGCTAAAGTTGGTTGTCTGTCTTTTCAGTCATTGCTGCTGTTTTGGCTATCAACAAATCAATTGAAACTGGAAATTCCCAAGCAACATTCAATGCTCTTCTTAACCCTGCAGCACACATCACAGAACTAGATGAGCATAATGCTGACAAATATCAAGCCAGCCTGGCAACCCAGAAATCTAACAAAGCAGATGTTGGTGAAAGTTTATTTTTGGCTATATATACTATAATTTTACTTATTTCAAATAAGATTGATAATTATGACAAAAATTTGAACTTTTTCTCTCTGGCTGAATGTTTTTTGTTTTTTTTCCAGCTTTCCAATACTCTCCTCACACATGCTGAAATAGTTGCATGTGTTAATAGTGTCCATGAACAAGTTTCTGAGGAACATGAAAGTAAGGTTTTATTCTATGAATACTTCATTTCAAGAAGAAGAAAAAAAAGTTTTTATTGTATTTACTTAATTTTAAATTAAATTGGGTATATAGGATCAGTATAAGGTCTTGGTTTAATTTCATTGAACCACCCCAAATAAATTCTTTACATGCATTTTGGTTTTCATTTGTGTAATTGTACGTGATTTATCATTTAGGTGATTATAGAGATTGATTTTTGGTATGGGAATGGTTTTAATTAAAGGTAGTGTATGTAAAACCTAATAGACTAAAGATATATATAAACCCAAATACGTTAAAAATACTAACCACATAGAAACAGGTACACAATTAATCTCCACATCTAAACATGCAATCATTAAACAAATAATTAACATTCCAACCCCTCCTTGTCCTTGATCTTCCCCTTGAAAAACAGGAAAAACTGATTTTTGTGGGCGGGGCTGAAACTTTGATAGAATGTGTTGTCATTGGCAAGTAGTCTATGTGCCATGTTTCCGCTCGATAAGTTGACAGGATATGGGTCAATTAGCGGTCTGAAGATTTTCCCAGCAGCATTTCACAAACAAAAGCAAAGTTAATATAAAGGATTAAAAAAATGATATCTCTTATATATACAGTGGAACCTCTCATAACGAGTTTAATTCGTTCCAGATTCTTACTCGTTAAGCGAAACACTCATTAAATGAAAGAATTTTTCCCAAACAAATCAATGTAAAATACGATAATGTGTTCCATGCTGAAAAAATACTAATTTTTCAACAATTTTTATTAACATTTATTCAAATAAAATTACTCATGAATTGTTAAGGAGTGTAACAACTTGGAATACAATTTAGATTTGAAACAAAAACTTAAATAAAAATATGAATTTATGACAAATAATTAATCCTTCTTAACTAGAAAACTGTCTTAAGACATTTGTTTTTGCCGATGCTTCAAAATTTGACGAAAATGTGTCACAGCATTATCATTGAATAAATTTGTAGCACGAATAGCCAGCTCCTTATTAGGGTGATGCTTCTCAATGTATTATGCAACAGTTTCCCTTTGAAGCATCCATCTCCTTAATTTTGTTTTTGTTCTTGAGAATAGTGCAGATAGTTGATGTTGACCGATTGTATGTGCGCGCTAGATAAGCCACGCTCACACCTTGTTCTCGCTTTTCAATGATTTTACTTTTCATTTCAACAGTTATTTTTTATCTCTTATGATTGTCTTCTTGTGGTTTTTTCTTCGAAGACATTTTAGCACAGGTTATTACACTTTGCACATAAAAAAATTACGAATACTGCCTGAATGCAAAATTTGTAAAAACTGGTGATCACACACGAAAACAATACACTAACAGACCGGAAGTCCCAGTCCCGGCTCACAAATGAATGTCAAGAAAAGGGGACTTCCCCTTTCTGCGTAACTCGTTATGCAAAATATCGCTCGTTAAGGGAGCAAATTTTCAAAAAAAAATTTTGCTTGTTATGCGAATTACTCGTTATGAGAGGTGCTTGTTATGAAAGGTTCCACTGTGTATATATATATATATATATATATATATATATATATATATATATATATATATATATATATATATATTAATGTTACGCTTTTGGTGTTGTGGACTGCTTCCATTTCCAGCTGCTTCCTATTCAGCATATTTGGTATTGAGAGGATATTACAAATAATTCTATATATTTAAAAAACAGTATAGTTCAATAATGAGTTCAAAAGGGCGCAAAATATAATTCCCGATAACTTCACTAAATGATATATTTTTTAAAACAATGCAACTGTGTTTGGTGCGTAATATTCTCTTTTTGGAAAATGAAATCGTCTCAATTTAAGTATGGTGTGAAATATATTCTGTTTGAAAGTGGTAGGGACATCAGAATATTTCATATAGTTCAAGGGTGTGAAATAAAAAGTGTGCAGTGAAGTATCATCGAGGAAGGGGTGAAGCAAAAATTGGGATTCTTAAATGTGCGTTATTTGAGTTCATGTTTTGTCAAGTAACTTAAGGAGATAGGAAGTCCACGCATTGCTGTCGCAAATGTTTGGTGGGCTATATCTAGTGTATTAATAATCTTTAATTTTACTTTCTCAGAAAGAATTTTTATTTTTTAATTGTAGTCATCAAAATTATATTTATTAAGAGATGTTTAAAAATATATCTTTTTAGGAATAAGGGCTATCACAATGATCAATGAAGCTATTGATAAAGGTGAAGAAGAAGAAACTGTCAAGGCCCTGCAGTTTCCTGCTGCAAAGTTACATGATATTCAACTGGCACAAGCGTTTCACTACCAAGTCCTTCTGGCCAAGCAGAAAGACAAGAAAGCAGAAGTAAGCCAAATCAAAACTGCTGTCTGTTCAAGAGGCTTATTTTAAAAATATAAATAAAATGAATGTATCAAAGTCAAGAAGCTTTTTTCTAGTTTTTTTTTTTCCTTTATTCAAAACTTACAGATTACAATAGAACTCTAAAGCATAATATGGGATTGTCTTTCAATGTGGGATTTTGGTTATAAAGAAATGGGCTACCTGCCAGAACTCCATTTTTTGAAAACATTCCCATAGTATGCAAAAATCTTCACATTTTTAATTTATATTTTATTTATACATGAATGTATTCCTTGAAGTTACTTTTGTTATTAGTTTGATATTTTAAAGAGGGCCTTTGTAGCAAAAATTCATTTTATTTTGTTCTTGTTCTAAATTGATGCATTTAACTCCATGTTTTTCATTTTCTTTATCATAAAAATAAAATTAAAAGAAAATTTAAAAAAAAAATTAAATAGAGAACACTATTTGAACCAAATTTTAATTCTAAAATATCTCTTAGAATTTTTTCACCATGAAGCTATTCTGAGTACACATCATGTTTATTATTTTTATTTTTTTATTTTTTGTTGTCATTACCAAGCATTTGCATAATGTTCAGAGGTTTAATTTTCCATTCTATTAACCTATTATATTACATTTTCAATAAAAACTGCAAGCAGTGTGCAAGATTTTGTTTCTCTATTGAATTGTTTTATCTGCTATCCTACCTATACAGAGATTTAAATTCTGTAATCCCTACGACTGGTGGCAATTGTGCTTTGCCATTCAAATTGATCCAAATAGTGATTAAAATATTTGACAAGTTTGTATCTCTCTGTAGGAGAGTAAAGATGATGCTGCTGTTCTGTGGCTGGAAGAGATTCAATCTTGTGTGGATAAAGCTAATTCTAACTGTGTTGAAGGATTGAAAGGTGAGCCATTTCAGTTAATCTTCTATCTGGCTGGGAGTTTGAGAGCAACCATTTTTCTCTATCATTGCAAGGGGTTTTTGTAATGAATTTTTAATTAATGCTTATACACCACTGGATGGCTGTAAGTACGATTGAACATGTTTGTGACAAAAGCCGCTGTTTGATGTTCACTTGTCATAAAAGCAGCTGTTTGATGTTCACTTGTCACAAAAGCCGCTGTTTGATGTTCACTTGTCACAAAAGCCGCTGTTTGATGTTCACTTGTCACAAAAGCCGCTGTTTGATGTTCACTTGTCACAAAAGCCGCTGTTTGATATTCACTTGTCACAAAAGCCGCTGTTTGATGTTCACTTGTCACAAAAGCCTCTGGTTGTTTTACGTCTAGGTTAGATAGGAGATGAGTGTATATGGAACAGTAAATGTTTTACAATGTGTAATTTTACATAATGAGGGGATGTCAAGGACTGGGCCAGCAGGCTGCAGTTTTTCAACTCCAGTTTAAATGAGACCAAACAGAAATACGCTTCTTTTGTGGAAATGATGTATAAATAAATTTTGAACCAATTGAAAGAAAAGAGCTATTTGATGATCCATCATATACTGGTTGTACTATTCAAATACATTTTTTTTTAAAAAGTGCCATTAACATTTTTGTGCTAAATTTCTGTTTCTAATTATTTCTTTTCTCAATTTTTATCAACCAGTGTCCGTGGGAGTTGCAGCGGTTAACAAAGCTTTGAGTGATGGCAATAAAGCAGCCCTTTTGTCAGCCTTGACCTCACCTGATCTAACGCTGCATTCTGTGACTGGAGACTGGATAGATGGTTACCAACAAGCCCTTTTGACAGCAGTGCAGAAATCATCTCAAGATGGTTGGTCACATTTACTCATTGATGATATCAAGATGGTTGGTCACATTTAATCATTGATCATCACAAGATGGTTGGTCACATTTAATCATTGATCATCACAAGATGGTTGGTCACATTTAATCATTGATCATCACAAGATGGTTGGTCACATTTAATCATTGCATCTAGTTATTATTGCCATTTAAAAAAAATTGCATTCTCACATGACTTTAAAACCTAATTAAAATGAACATTGTTGCTATTCCACTTGCAGGTGAGACAGGAAGTGGTTGGATGATGAACCGCACCAAGGACAGCACCAAGTTCTTCTATAATGTCCACACGGGAGATCATGCATGGACTAGAGGAAACACCATCATCAAAGATTATTCTCTGCTCACTAGAGAAGATATTCAGGTGGTTTTCCCTGGCTACAATGTTAACAGCTAACACAAAAATCTAAAAATTTAGTAGAAATTAACTTTGACCCTATGGATATTTTGTCTGGGCTTTATTATAAATATGTACACTCACAGATTTACTTATGTCTGTATTCATCAATTTGTATATTACAAATTTTGTCTATGAACTATATAGCTTACTTTTCTCTGGTTCAGTCTGTGAAAATAAAATTTTGATTTTGCTAAAACAGTTTACACTCATGAAAGATTTTATCTTACCATAGTGACGGTTAAAGTTTTGTTTATTTCCAGCGTGTAGTTTCTGAAGTGACAGCCAAGTATGACAGAGAAATGTTATTTAAATCTAACGAAGGCTTAATCACAAAGATCCAGGCGAACATGAGGGGCCATATGGCTCGTAAGGCCTACAAGGAGAGGGTCAATTTTATGAAGAAGCAGCTACCTGCCATTGTTAAAATACAGGTAAGGCTTGTAATTTTGAAATTATTCAACGAAATTGACTTTCCCATTTGTTATACAAATTGGGATATAGGAAAGCGATAAAATGGTTATAATTAAATGGAACTTGGAGAGACCATTAATTTTATGATAAAATTATAAATTATATTTTTTATATAAATTCTGAAATTCTAAATTGTTTTAAGGCTTGTTGGCGAGGAGCTAAACAGCGCCATAAGTACAAGGACAGATTAAATCACCTGAAGGATAATCAAGACTCAGTGATTCTTGTGAGTATCCATGACAGAATTTAAAATCTTTTGACAGAAATTGTAAGCTCTAGACAGAAATTAAAAAGCATTGTTACAGAACTTCTGAATTTTTGGTTGTGAAAATGTTAAGAATTTAATTTTTTTCAGCAGTAGGTTTCTATTCTTGAAACTTTTTTTGACTAATAATTTTACAAGGAGACTTTCGTGATAACTGATACATGTATTTGACCATTTAAAGAACTATTCATGTGTTACCCATACACAGGTTTCTATCAAATTTGATGTGCTTACTTTATACTAACGGAATTAATAAATATAAATTTTTCTTTATTACTTCTTTATGATCAGCTCCAGTCATACGTTAGAATGTGGCGAGATAGAAAGAATTATAGGAAAAGACTGCAGTATTTTAAAGACCATGTAAGTACTTTTTTTTAGACATTAAAAGTGAAATTTTCCACTGAAATAAATCTTACTCGTAAAGTTTTCATGGTACATGGTTATACACACGCTTATTTCTTCTGTTTCATACAGGAAGATGCCATCATCAAAATTCAAGCTTTCTTCAGGTCAAACCTGGCCAGACAGGATTACAAGGCTTTAAGTGAGTCACAAAACATTTGAAACCATTCATGTTCTTATTCATTCACTTCAATCAACATCTTAATATTCAAGCACTCAGATTGTGGAGTATGAATTCTACAGTTGTGAATAAAAAATAAAACAGCTCTGTTGGTAATCTGCTATTACATATTTTGTAGAAATAAATTATTTCCTAAAAGCTCATGGCAAAACTGTATAATTGTTGTTTTGTTTCTTTAATGCAGCCACAGATAAGAATCCATCTTTAGCTGTTGTGAGAAAATTTGTCCATCTTCTGGATGCCAGTGACAATGATTATGCAGAAGAGCTTGGTTTGTAAATAGAAAATATAGTGAGAAATCATCTGATAACAACTTACTTAAAAATGAAATGTATCACAAAAAATGTTTGATGGAAATAAAATTTACAAATTTTAACTAGATATTCACTTAAAAGTTTGATTTAAGAAATTTTATTTTTCTCCTATATAAATTAATGTGGACATACATAAAAATGTATTGGTGTAGATAAGTCATTGGCTGATTTTATCTGAAGAGTCAGGATAAATATTTTCCCCTCTCTACAGAGCTACAGAAGCTCCGCCAGCAAGTGGTTGCAGAAATCCGTTCTAACCAACAACTGGAGCAAGACTTGGATCAAATGGATATCAAAATTGGTCTTTTGATTAAAAACAGAATTACTTTACAAGTAAATTCATTTTGTTCGCTACCATAGCGACTGGTTAATGTTGGAACAATTAATCTCATATCATTGATTAGATTCAGTCACGTGGACCTAGCTTCCAAGTTAAAATATTTAAGTAATCGGTAATGACATTATTTCATTACAGGATGTGGTGACCCACAATAAAAAGCTGACCAAACGCTCAGAAGAAAGTTCTCGTGGTGGAGGCCTGAAGGCTTTGAGTAAAGAGAACCATGAAAAGCTGGAGAACTACCAACATTTGTTCTACCTACTACAGACATCACCCAACTACCTGGCCAAACTCATCTTTGAGATGCCTCACATCCGCACAACCAAGTTTATGGAGGCTGTGATTTATTCACTGTTTAATTATGGTGCCAACCAGCGTGAGGAGTATCTTCTGACCAAACTTTTCCAGAAGGCCCTAGAAGAGGAAATAAAGTAAGTACTTAAATCTGGTCAATAGAGTCATCTTATTTTAATTCAGACTCGCTATGGCTGATAAGTGAAGCTCTAGATCAGGCCTGCACAACATGTGGGTCGCATGCGGCCCACCAGCACCCACTTTGCGGCCCGAGAAATAACAAAATATTCTTTTTTTTATTATTTTCTTAATAGCTTTCCCCCTGTCCTATTTTCTTTTGGCCCGCACAAGTTTTTCATAAAGTGTTACGGTCTTTACAGTTTGAGTTGTGCAGGCCTGCTCCAGATGATTGTCTAACAATCAAGATCATGGGCTAATTTTAAAAACTTATTATAACTTTTTTTGAAAATCTTATAATTAATGAAAATAAATTATTTGCAATTTTCTTGTCTAAGGTGATCTGGGATACCCGTTGGATTTTAAATAAAAAAAAAAAATCATATTTTCTAATTGTTTCATGAACAAATATTTAAAGGACTAATTAATTAGATGTTCAATGAATGTGGGTTTCTCACGCATCGATAAACTGAAAGAAACCTGCAATTGTGATGTTCAGCTCAGTCATTCTTAAATTGTGGCTCTTCGATCCAGGAGATACACACACAGATATATAACAAAATGAACAAATAAATTTACAGATTTTCAGTCAGAATAAAAAAAATGTGCGTGTGGTGGAACATTATTATTATCCATTTATTTACTGGGACAAATAATCAAAAAGTTTGAGAACCATTGGATTTAAAGCTTATTAGGTACTAAAATTCATATAACATTCTTTTAGAATTTATTCACCATATAAAGTTAGTTCACCATAACCATCCCTATTTGCTTACCTCAATGTTTGACATAATAGTTCTCCATCTTTCTTTGGAGCTGGGTGTAAAAGTACACTAAAATGCATATGTGCTTTTAGATGTGCGGAGGCTCGATTTGGTCAGCTTGACTAAGGCTTGGTGAATTGGCATCAAGTAAAAATAAAAAGAGCACATTTTAAACCCTAGTTCTCACCCGAACAAAGTTGACCAGGGATGAGCTTTGAAATAATTGTTGCTGTAACTTTAATTTCCCACTTTCTTTTCTGTAACATTAACCAGAAGAATGTAAGTACTTTGCATGCTGGCATTGGCATTGGTTGTTGAAGGTGGATTTGGGGAGGGAGGGTACTGTTATGATTACTGTATTACTGTTGTCTGTTATCATTACTCAGTTATTAGTATTGTCTGTTCTTGATTTTTATTAGCTATGACAGATGAATCTTGTTATTGAAGGAGTTTGAGATTTTGAACTCTTTCAATAAATCTTTGTCTGTTATTATTACTTATTTTCAAATGATAAAGCTCTTTTTTTTTCATTTTAACTGACCTCAGAATCTCTCACATAAATCTGTACCTGTGTTTAAAAATCTCTTTGTGAGAGCCACTTTGCTTCCCAAACTAGGCTAGTTTACCCACAATTCGGTAAATGTAGTTTATCTTGGGGTACCATGATTCAACAACTCACAGATCAAACATTAAAATTTAGTGTGCAATTTTAAATTATGTAAAAGCTCTTTCTGATAAGTAGTTTTAGATTATGAAGAAATTTTATTTTGTAAATGGCTGACATAAGGGCAGCTAATTCCTGTCTAATTAAACAAAATATTGGTGATTGTGTTACTTCGCCCTAGTATTTGCTATTTTCCTGTTAAAATTCACCATCATTTCTTTATGTCAAATTCATTGTTTTGAGGATTTGTATCTTCTTTTCAGATATTTGTAGTTGAAATAATGAAATTAAGAGGCTATGATGAAACTAAGGACCATATTAAAAGAATGAAATTAATAGTCTTTGTTGAAATGAGAGATCTCTGTATAAGAGATTTATAATTATAAAAATTTTGAAACTGAAATTTAAATTCCAATTGTTGGGACTTTTTTACTATACATTGAGTTATATATTTTTTACTTGCCTGCCTTTTAATTGTAAACATATACAGTGAATGGTCTTATGTGTTTGTGAACATATACAGTGAATGGTCTTATGTGTTTGTAAACATATACAGTGAATGGTCTTATGTGTTTGTGAACATATACAGTGAATGGTCTTATGTGTTTGTAAACATATACAGTGAATGGTCTTATGTGTTTGTAAACATATACAGTGAATGGTCTTATGTGTTTGTGAACATATACAGTGAATGGTCTTATGTGTTTGTGAACATATACAGTGAATGGTCTTATGTGTTTGTGAACATATACAGTGAATGGTCTTATGTGTTTGTGAACATATACAGTGAATGGTCTTATGTGTTTGTGAACATACACAGTGAATGGTCTTATGTGTTTGTGAACATATACAGTGAATGGTCTTATGTATTTTCCAGTTCGTTTGTTTTCTAAATTTAAGAATTTTCTCCATTCTTAAACATTTATTTATATTTATCTAATGAATGATGATGACCTATTGATATTGAAGTTTTTACATTCTAAACAAATTTTCATTATTTTTTCATCTTATCTAGTACTATATGTGTTTGCAATTATGTTATTCTTCATATATGTATACATTTAATTGGGTTAAGTGATTTTCCATAAAATGCAATTTTCTATCAAATATTTAGAGGTAATTAGAAAAAACAAAACATTTCTGAAAGCATTTAAAAATGAATATTCTTCCTGGAATGATTTTATTCAGCATGATTGCTCATTTTAAATTGGATATGAACAAGTTACAAAGCTGATCATTTTAAATAAAATAATTCATTGACCCAACTTGAGGACAAGAGTGAGTAAAATTATGTCTTATTAATGGATGATACAGTTATGCTGATTAGATCTGCAGTTGGATGAATGTTGGCCTTCTGATTATTTGCATGGTTCATTTACTGTGTATACCAAACATAGCTGTTCATTGTGGCTTCCTTTTGGTTTAGTCTATAAAAAGAGAAATGTAAATTAAAAGCTCATCTTAATCATGAATGCTAAAAAACACTGTTGTTTTTGCTAAGGAATTATATAAAATTATGCTACTTAAAACATTCAATAATCATTACAATGACAGATTCCACAGCAATTTTTTTTTCTATTGGGTATGAATTATTTGAATCTTATCTCTCTTTATATGAAGAATCATCTACCCAGTCATAAAATGTTTTTTTTTATAAAAACTCTTTATGTAAATTGCATTGTTCCCGATTTCTCAAGTGAAATAATATTTAAGATTTTGTTAGACAAGTTGCTAAAGAGCTAAGATACATTGAGATCAACAGTCTTTGGTCTCATTCCTACTGTCTTGATAGGAGTGCACTCATTTTCCGCTTCTAACGGGTTTTAACAATTCAATGAGCAGTATAAACAAAAATGTTAAGTTGACTTTAAAAAAGCATTTTTTTGTTTAAAGTGATGTTTTGAAACAAATAAAGATTTGAAAGGTCTTCGGTCCCACAACTCCAACCCCACAGACCTGACTTAGATTTTCTCACTGCCTGTACTATTCTCATAAATTCAAGATTTTAAATCAAATAAAATAATTGCTAACTTATTACAGTAATTGTCAGTTTTCATATTTGATCAATTGTCTTTTGTTTCAGCTCAAAAGTCGACAAGATGACAGACATTGTGACTGGCAATCCTCTAGTTGTCAAGATGATTGTTGGCTTCAACAGGTCAGCTTGAAAGCAGTTGCTCATAGTTTAATTCTGATCATCACATTATAGCACAAGTAGCTGTAGTATCGTTCTATGCAAGGGTCAGTGTCACAGACCTGTTTACTCTCACGACTTTGGCAGCGTACAATGTACGATTTTGAGGTGTATACATTTCATATACCGTATTTTTTTTTTTCTATTAAGAAAATGTATTGAACAATTTGTCATGATATTGTACGATTTTAAGAGTTTGAGGGTAAACAGGTCTGGTGTCAGCTAATATAAAGAAAAGGATTGATAGAATGAAATAAAAGATAAGCATTTTAATGTTGGGTAGTGGACATAATTAATGTGCGAAAGAACAATAACTATTTCCCCAGAAACCAGCGAGGTCAGAATGCTCTGAAAGAGATGTTAAACCCATTGATCACACGTGTGATAGAAGATAAAAATCTCCGCATCAACACTAACCCTGTGGAGGTTTACAAGGCTTGGGTCAATCAAACTGAGTCAAGCACCGGCAAAACCAGGTACAACTTATCCCATAGAATAGGTACAACTTATCTCATAGAATAGGTACAACTTATCCCATAGAATAGGTACAACTTATCCATAGAATAGGTACAACTTATCCCATAGAATAGGTACAACTTATCTCATAGAATAGGTACAACTTATCTCATAGAATAGGTACAACTTATCCCATAGAATAGGTACAACATATCTCATAGAATAGGTACAACTTATCCCATAGAATAGGTACAACTTATCCCATAGAATAGGTACCACTTATCCCATAGAATAGGTACAACTTATCTCATAGAATAAGTACAACTTATCCCATAGAATAGGTACAACTTATCCCATAGAATAGGTAAAACATATCTCATAGAATAAGTACAACTTATCCCATAGAATAGGCACCACTTATCCCATAGAATAGTTACAACTTATCCCATAGAATAGGTACCACTTATCCCATAGAATAGGTACCACTTATCCCATAGAATAGGTACCACTTATCCCATAGAATAGGTACCACTTATCCCATAGAATAGGTACCACTTATCCCATAGAATGACATTGTCAACATTTCTTTAGCTATCAAAGGGGACACTGAAATTATTCTTTGGTATTAAACACTCTACAGGTACTTTCCAAAACATGGGCACACACCACACACACACACCACACACACACACACACACAACCCTTGTTTGAAAAAAAAAGGAAAGGCTTTTAACAAAGTTAAAAAATAGTTACTAATTTTTTAAATTTTAAAAATGATTTTCATTGAGACATCAATTTTTGTGTTTATGAAAAATTATTGCCCTATTTATGATCTGAATTTCTTTTGAATCCTTAACAACACGTCTCTCACTATTTTACACTTGTCATCACTAAGTCATATTTTCTTTTTAACAGTAAGGACGAACTCTCACATAGGCTCTTTCCATTTTACATATGAACACACACCGGCCATTGCTGTGTGCTAAATGTCAACAAAGGATTTTATAAATTACTTTTTTTACAATTAGGAAAGGAAATATATTTTTTTCTAGCTGAGAGTAAAAGGTAAAAAGTACATCACTGGTGCAGGTTGTAAGAGAACTTGACTCTTATGTTTTCAGTGACCTCCCCTATGATGTGTCAACAGAACAAGCCTTGAAACATGAAGACGTGAGAATACAAATTGAGGAAACAATTAAACGATTGCAAGACATAACAGACCTCTTCCTCAATAAGATTCTTTCTTCTCTGGACAGTATTCCGTGAGTACTTGTCAAAATGCATTGCAGAATTACATTTATAACTGTTTTATCGGTGTTTTTTGACACGACTTTCACATACTGCAGTTTCACACAATATGCTTCCGCCACAATCCTTTCTTTAACTTCTCTTCTTTCTTGCTGTTAGGGACTTTCGTCTACCATTTTTCTTTATGTCCCTTTACTTTTTATTTAATGTTTAGGATATAATAATTTAAATTCAAGCAATTTTTTTTATTTTGTTTTACTGAAAAGGGCATTAGTCGAGGTTTGTATTTTGTATTTTAATTCAAGCGTATCTGAACAGTTTCACTCACACATCTTGTTTGTGTCTGTAATTTTCAAACAAATGAAAGATTGATGAAACAATGAGGGGAAAAAAGATGATTAAACATGCAAGTATCTCAGAATGAATTCTTCCTGCTCAGAATGAATTCTTCCTGCTCAGAATGAATTCTTCCTGCTCAGAATGAATTCTTCCTGCTCAGAATGAATTTTTCCTGCTCTCTTTGTGTTTTATTTGGTGATTATTTATTTTCCTCCTTATTGCATATCATTTTGATTTGTTTTTTTTTATCTGATCAAGTGCGCTTTAAGTCCATTCCTTTGATAACATTTATAGGTTTATTTTTTTAACACTTTACTAGAGTCCCCACCCTACACTCATCTTTAGAGACTTGACAATATATCACCTATAATTATAAGAATTGGAAATGATGAAAGCAATCAACAAGCATTTTGTGTATGTGACCTGTAACAAATTGAACAATAAGGGTGTGGTATTTTGTTAAGATATTGTACGTTCTCTATTTAAGAATATGACTTAACCTATACCTGTCTCCTACAGCTACGGCATGAGGTACATGGCAAAGGTCATGCGTGAGTGTTTGATCAAAAAGTTTCCTGATGCCGCGGATAAAGATGTCCTCAAGGTTTGTGAGTTATTTATTACCTGGTGGTGTGTGTCTGACCCCTTGGTAAAATACCAGTGGTTCTTAAACATTTCATTGTGCTGGACTGACAGGAATTATGCACACTGACTGTTTGTTTGTTTGTTTAGATCATCCTCATCCTAACTTTTGTTCACTTCCCAGGCTTGTGACTGAGATAAGATGAGCACTGCTCTTTAGAATGTTAGTTCATAAGATGAGCACTGCTTTAGAATGTTAGTTCATAAGATGAGCACTGCTGTAGAATGTTAGTTCATAAGATGAATAGTCACTTCCTGAAATGCCCCTTTCCATCAGTGGTTAAAGAACATAAATTAATAATGTTCTATTTTCAGTTGCTTTGCATGTGGTTAAATGTACAACATGTATTGTCTTTCTGTGAATGCAGTCTTATCACCAATTCATAATTTAAGGATGTCTTTGTGTGAATCCAGTCTTATCATCAATTCATAATTTAACGATGTCTTTGTGTGAATGCAGTCTTATCATCAATTCATAATTTAACGATGTCCTTGTGTGAATGCAGTCTTATCACCAATTCATAATTTACGATGTCTTTGTGTGAATCCAGTCTTATCATCAATTCATAATTTAACGATTTCTTTGTGTGAATGCGGTCTTATCACCAATTCATAATTTAACGATGTCTTTGGTTTTTGGTAAACTCATCATTAACTTCAATTCAATGTATTGTGTAAGTAAATCATCCACTATTTCCAGATTGTTGGTAATTTGTTGTACTACCGATATATCAATTCTGCAATTGTGGCCCCAGACGCATTCGACATTGTTAATGTTGGTGCTGAGAAAGCTCTAACAAATGACCAAAGACGAAACCTCGGTTCCATCGCCAAAATTCTCCAGTTTGCTGCCTCTAATAAAGGGGTAAAGTATTCTTTACACTCACATTTTTGCATCTCAATCTGTTAGCTGATGTCAACAACTTTTTATTATGTTAATATTTAGTTTGTCTTTCCCTACTTACAATCAGTGTTTAAGATAAGCTAATTTAATTGAATATGTTCCAATAATCCACAGTTTGGTGGAGAAAGTTCCTATCTGGCAAGTATGAATGACTACATCAGGAATGCCCATGAAAAGTTTAAGTAAGTTAGTTTAGAATATTTCCATCTTGTTTAGGCTAATCTATATTATATTATCAACAGAGTTAAGATTTCCTTGTTAGTTTAAAAATTAAAAAAAAAATATTTGTATCTCTTACGTGTGTACTTACATCAACACATCAGTGTTTTTGGTTTTCTCACAACGTGGTTTGTCTGTTTCCAGGAAATACTGCCTGGCAGCTTGTGATGTGGAGGATCCTGAAGTCAGATTTAATGTAGACCAGTACAGCGATGTAACCATGATCACCAAACCTGTTGTCTACATTTCTGTTGGGGAGATTGTCGACACGCATCAGGTAAGATACATTTTAGGTGCGACACACAGCTAAGATACATTTTAGGTGCGACACACAGGTAAGATACATTTTAGGTGCGACACACTGGTAAGATACAGTTAGTTTAGATTGACATGAGGTACATTTAAATCTGGTTTTCAACTAATATCTTTATTGATTTTTCCTTTAAAAAAAAAAGTAGAACATTTTCAAGTACCCGGTATAATAAATTTACTGTGTTGGTATCAGTATATTCTCAAAATGTTAATTTCAAACTAGGCATTTTCCTGAGTTTAATTTCATTTCTTAGATGAGACAGTGTCTAATATATTGTCATCAAATAATGAAATAATATATCTTCAAGTTTATCTGCACTGACATCTTGATCCCACCAGTTACTACTACAGCATCAAGAGACAATTGCCCCCGAGCCCTCAGATCCCCTGCATGAGTTACTAGAGGACCTTGGTGAGGCACCGTCCATCGATGACCTTCTGGGTACAGCTTTAACCAAAGATGAGACAACAAATGATGCCCTGAGAGCACAGATGGCTAAGACAGAAATCTCACTGACATTGTCCAACAAGTTTGATGTACACACAGATGATAAGGCTGACATGAAATCTTTGTTAATCAGGTTTGTTACTTTAGAACTGGTGTGCTGGAGCCAATGATGTCACTTGCAAAATAGAATAATTTAGACCTTATGTCAATACTGCAATGGACACATGAGACTCCTTCTTTACTCACCTCTTCAAAGCTTGCTCACTCTGCAGTTAGACAGACAGCAAGCAAGGAAATGTCTCCCACTACTTTCCTGACCAGGCACCACTGGTGCACTAGTCACTATGGTGTCTGAAGTTCTGGTTGGAAATATTAGTGATCTCCATTTACACACACACAAACACCCCACCCCCATCTCGTAAACCACACCCCCCCACCCCCCCACCAATATAGTAAATAATTTGTTAACACCTAGTATTTAATCTCCTTAATGCCCCCCCCCCCAGAACCAAGCGTATGATTGTTGACGTCATAGCGTGTCAGCCAGGTGATAACCTTGTTGTTGTGTTAGAAGCCCCATGTAACCAACAGCAGGAGGAACTCCATCAGGCTCTGGTGAAAAAAAGAGACCTCATCGATAAAAAGGTGGCACAGTCCCAGACAGAGGGCAAGAAGTTGATGAGACATGCATCCATTCTAGGGGACACCAGGTTAGTTAGAGTCTATTGATGATATGTTTTTGTTCTAGGGGACACCAGGTTAGTTAGATTCTATTGATGATATGCTTTTGTTCTGGTGGACACCAGTTTAATAAGATTCTATTGATTAGACATGTGTCTATTCTTGGGGCCATCAGGTTAGTTAGATTCTATTGATTAGACATGTGTCTATTCTTGGGGCCATCAGGTTAGTTAGATTCTATTGATTAGACATGTGTCTATTCTTGGGGCCATCAGGTTAGTTAGATTCTATTGATTAGACATGTGTCTATTCTTGGGGCCATCAGGTTAGTTAGAATCTACTGATGAGGCATAATTCTATTTTTTGAGATACCAGGTTGATCAGAAATTGTTAAGGAATGCTCCTCTAATTTCATTGGGTCCTTGGCATTGAATAAGAATTAAAAAATAGCAGGGATCCTCCATTGTTTGAGACCGCTCCTGCCAAGGAACAATAATTTAAAAATCTCACTTGATTTAGTTGATTAAGTTAGTTTGGCAATTGCCATGTGTACTTGTTCAGAAACCTGTTCATTCATAAGCAGACCCCCTTAGTTTTGGCCAGGGGTGTAACCTGCTCATAAGCAGACCCCCCTTAGTTTTGGCCAGGGGTGTAACCCGCTCATAAGCAGACCCCCTTAGTTTTGGCCAGGGGTGTAACCCGCTGATATGCAGACCCCCTTAGTTTTGGCCAGGGGTGTAACCCGCTGATATGCAGACCCCCTTAGTTTTGGCCAGGGGTGTAACCCGCTGATATGCAGACCCCCTTAGTTTTGGCCAGGGGTGTAACCCGCTCATAAGCAGACCCCCTTAGTTTTGGCCAGGGGTGTAACCCGCTGACATGCAGACCCCCTTAGTTTTGGCCAGGGGTGTAACCCGCTCATTCTTCTTCTCTATTTTGAGGGCCCACGATCAATGGATTGATCATTCTGGTTTCTATGTTTTGTTCTCAGACTACCTATAGAAGTGATGAAAACAAAGGTGAAGGCCAACCTTCAAACACTAGAGCTTGCTGGGATGGTTAGCAAACAGAACAAGTACCAAGACTTGTTGAACGCTATTGTACAGGTAACCAATGGCGGGCAGACCAAAGGGAGATAAATTTGCAACATAGCAATAGCCTGAAACAAATCTTAACAAATAATTATTGCTTTCCAGTAATTTTAAACAGTACCACAAATTGTCACAGGAAATCACATTTCATTTTTAAAAACTTTTTCACAGGATATTAGGAATCAGCGTCGTTACCGCAACAATCGCAAACAAGAGTTGATGAGACTTCGTGCCACCCTCAAAAGCCTCAGTGAGAAACGCACATTTTATGAATCTCAGATTGACTACTACAACCAATATGTCAAGACCTGTATGGACAATCTACAGAGTAAAACAAAGTCAGTTTCTTTTATACATATAATTTTTTTCTGTTCTATGTATAAGTTAGTTTTCTGGGCCATTCACAAGCTCTGTGATGACAATCTGGAAATGTGTATATTTTAACTTTGATTCCACTGACAGGAAGAACAGAAGATCTGGCCTCTTCCGCCGAGGTGACCAGAAGAGCAAAGGCTCTATCACATACACAGCTGCTCGTCTTCATGAGAAAGGTGTTGTTCTGGAAATCGAAGGTTTACCACAAAACCAGTGAGTGTCCAGTGCTTTGATTTGTAGTCCATTATAAATCATTAAGTTCAAGTTAGTCTGACACCTGTCTTACTGTTAGACTAAATGCTATTCACATCTGGCTCAGTGTATCCAGTACTTAGGAAATCTTTCTGTTGGTGAGACCAAGGGGTATTCTCATAGGGGTCAAAAACTTCTAGTGCCTGATAGTGATGTCAAATATGTCTTCCAGGTTCAAGAATGTCATGTTTGAGATCAGTTCAACAGAAGATCCTGGAGTCTTTGATGTCAATGCAAAGTTTATGGGGGTCAGCATGGACAAAGTGGAACTTGTATTTCAGGTGAGTGTCTTGATGTCCACTGGACTGATTCCTCTGAGGAATTCTTTATGCTATATTTCAGGCCTGCACAACTCAAAATGTAAGGCGGGCCTTAAAACTTTATGAAAAACTTGTGCGGGGCAAAAGAAATTAGGACAGGACTTGAGCAGGCCAAAAGAAAATATTGGGGGGAGGGTGGATTAAGAAAATATTAAGAATAAAGAATATTTCTTCACTTCGCAGGGGGCGGCCTGCGGGCCCTATGTTATGCAGGTCTTATGTTGTGCAGGTCCTATGATGTGCAGGTCTTATGTTGTGCAGGTCCTATGTTGTGCAGGTCTTATGTTGTGGTGGTCTTATGTTGTGCAGGTCCTATGTTGTACAGGTCCTATGTTGTACAGGTCCTATGTTGTGCGGGTCTTCTTTATTTGATTGCACTTAACCTCAGTAATCCCCACTGTTGTTATTTTCAGGATTTGCTGCAACTTCAGTATGAAGGTGTTGCTGTGATGAAAATGTTCAACAAGGCAAAGATCAATGTTAACTTGCTGATTTTCTTATTGAATCGTAAATTTTACGGCAGGCAGCTCGGCAAGTAGGCTGAGAAACTTTTAAATAATTTTTTTTTTTTTTTTAATGTTCAAAATTGCACGTGGGGGGGTAGGGTGTGTGTGTGTATCTAACAAATAATCTAGTTCTTTTTGTGTAGAGATAAACTGGACCCACAGCGGATGATATTATTTCTGGTGCTTCATTCAAGTCTGTGTGTATGTTTTTTTTATCTGAGAGCAAGTTTTACCTGTGTGTAAGTTTTATCTGGTTGTAAGTTTTGTATGGGTGTAAGTTATATCTGCATTCATTTGTCGGCTGAGAGAATGAGTCTACCTTTAATGTTATCTTATTTTTTTAGACTTGCCAATAATATGCCACAATTAAAATGTCTTTGTTACTAAACTACAACCAACTGAATACAGGTATGTAGTCCTGCTGGTTTGTTCAAATGGAATTAATTTAAAACTACTGCTGTAATTCCTATGGGAATTTCTTTTACTAAAGTATAAGATTTATTTATCTAGTTACCGGTATATACAATAATTGTGATTGGAGACAGACGACAAATAAACCATTACAAAATTTTGTGATTTCAATTTTTTTCTGGATAAAATTGTTCTCATATACGCTAAACATATAGTATAAATTTCCATCAACTGATTTACAACTTAATTCAGGCAAATTCAAGTAAGTGGAACCCTAACTTTAGAAACTTTGAAAAGTGAATTTCTGTGCAGTGATTATTTATACAGTAGGATTTTAAGATGGTTTTTCTTTCATCATGAGATGGGGAGTAATTAAAAGTATATGTGCCAGTTAATGCAGGCAATCTGCTGCAATGTGAAACATTTCCAATCTTTTCATTACTATGTTTACCTTGTAAGTGTGTTTTATGAAATTTGTTACCTCTAACATGTTGTATTCTTCCTCGTTAGCTGTTGTAATTAATAATCAAAATTCACTAAAGTTTTAATGAATAGATGATTTTACTCAACTCCAAAATGATTTAATATTTGATGCATTGGTGAGAATTCTAAAAACCATTACCACTCTAATAAATAATATCCCCCTTATTAAGCTTCTGTTTAATTTTTAAAAAATCACAAAATCTAATGTATCAGGATTTATTTTTTCCATTATTAAATTTAGTTGATATTTTTTTATTAGGGATGAAAGGTTTAAGAGATATTTCATTTTCGATCTTGATAAATATCCATATCATTTCCCATTAGTTGGTTAGACAAAGAACTTGGTTGTTAGACAAAGAACTAAGAACTTGGTTGGTTAGACAAAGAACTAAGAACTTGGTTGGTTAGACAAAGAACTAAGAACTTGGTTGGTAAGACAAAGAACTAAGAACTTGTTTGGTTAGACAAAGAACTAAGAACTTGGTTGGTTAGACAAAGAACTAAGAACTTGGTTGGTTAGACAAAGAACTAAGAACTTGGTTGGTTAGACAAAGAACTAAGAACTTGGTTGGTTAGACAAAGAACAAAGAACTTGGTTGGTTAGACAAAGAACTAAGAACTTGGTTGGTTAGACAAAGAACTTGGTTTGTTAGACAAAGAACTAAGAACTTGCATTTAAATGGGTTTATCATGTTTGGATAGCTACAGGGTTATTTTAAAAACTTTTTATTTTTCACCCTCCTCCCCAAAATTTTGAAGCTTCTGAGGGCACCAGATTTTTTAACTTTTACATTTATCCCAAAGTAATTGTATAAAGTTAAAATTTGTTTAAAACAACTAGATCTGATTTGTTATGCTAAATCTCACCCTTTTAAACAAAAATTTTAAGGTGCACAAATCACAGATGCAAATCAATTTAAAAACACTTTACACTTTTACTTTGACAAACTTGTGCCTTGATGTTATGTAGCTTATAAGCCATTATTGTGTGGTGGTGATTTTTAACTGATAAAATGCCTTATGTTTATACAGACCTACCTTCCATCAACAACTTCAGTTTTAAGATACAATAATTGTATGCATAATAGCATTTTCTTTTGTAGGAATTTCTTTTATTTGTGACAGTTTGAGAATGGTTGAATACATTGTTGCTATGAAGGAAGTTTAAGTCTTCTCTTTGCCATGTATTAAAACTCTGAATGGAATTAGTTCAGTTTGCATAATGTCAAAAAATTATAATACAGCAGTCAACAGGATCTTTTTATTGAATGATGATTGGGGCGATTGAAAATTTGTTTTAAGAATGTTATAAAAAAGAAAAGCAGTACACTCCATGTTATTTATATTGGCTAGGCTTGTCTGTATTTTACACAAACATATATAATATGTTGTTTGCAAGGAGATGAAATTGTGTAGTGCTTTATTACCAGGGACTTTAGGAATGAAGCTGTCAAAGATGATAGCTTGAATTAATATTGTAAAGTGCCAAGATTGAACATTGATGCTGTGGTCTTATTTTTAATGTGTACAACTTGAATAACATTGTTGCATGTTTCAATGAAAATATATCTGCTTATATATATATATATAAGTTCATTTATAATCTGCTTTCACAAGAAGGGGGTTCACATTTCTTTCTTGTAAGATCTGAATAAAACTCTGCTTTTAATCTTTTATTATACACCCAATTGAGGTACAGTTTTAAAAAAAAGATGTACAAGTTATTGGGAAGAAGTCAGATCTAATGTTAACAGTCTGTACACTGTTCAATCACTATGAGGACCAGTCTGTACACTGTTCAATCACTATGAGGACATCATTTCATTCCAAATATAGTTTGACCAATTTATGTTGTTGCAGCATTTTTCATAAACTAGAACCAATCCATTTAAATAACTTTATACTCATTGCCAATGCTTTTCAGTTAGAAAATGTTAGCATTTGATTTATTTCACATGAACTACTAGTTTTCAAGAATTAAAATGTGATGGAGAATATTTCATACTTCCAACTTTTAGAAAAATAAATCTGTACCATACACATTAAAGGGCTGAGACACTGAAGTAAAATTGATAAAATTGCAGAATTTGCCATTCCTTTTTCTCTTATTTTACATATTGAAACTAGGCTGTATACTTTTATAAATAGTAAATTTACTTTTGAAACACAACTGCTGTTTTGTTGGGTTTTTGTTGTGTGTGTTTATTTTTCCATCTTAATTTTCAAGAGAATGATTGCTGAACTGCATCATATTATGTGCTGCTATAAAATTCTTAATAGCTTATTTCTGAATATAATTTTTATAGTGTTTAAGATTTTTTAAATTTCTTCCAGCTATGGTTTGCTGTTAAAATAGTTTTGTGTTAATCAAAATTTCTAAAGCTTTTAAAGTTCTATCTGTATAACACAATTAAATTTTAAACATTTTTTATTTTGATTTTAACAAATGTGATAGAATGAACAAACAGTGACAGTCTCAAAATATGAATTTATTTCTACATCCTCAGGTAACAATAAACAGTAGCTGCTAAAATATTTGGTCTACATTTGCAATTATTTAGTTCTAAAAGTGTTCACAAACATTGCTCAAAAGTAAGAGACAATGTAAAATAAATGCTTGGATGCACTAAGACATCAATGACATTTTGTTAAAATAATAATCATCGGCAGGGATAAAAATGTATTGCAAAGTTTACAATAAACATAGAAATGCAGTTAACAACTCTCTAACAATGTTTCAAAATTATTGTAAGGACCAAACAAAAACAAAAAAAAAATTACCACAGATGCAATTAAGTCTAGGGTCCATTGATTGATCCATAAAAGTTGTAATAATAAATTAAATCATTATCTTAGCCTAAGAAAGTAGTCGGAGACAAATTAAGACCAATTCAAGTTGTCATAATAAATAAAATCAATGATGTGCCAATATTTCAGACCACAATTTCATTGGTGCTGAGTGTAACTGAGTGGAATGATTCACTACAAACAAATGGTTGTTAAAATAAATCACTTTTGAGTAGCGGCAGAATAAACAAAGTAGGTACACTAAGTAGTAAGAAGAAAGCAATGATAAATAATTTAATTGGATACAGTTTTGTTTAATGTGCATCAAATAGTAAAGGTCTTTTTACAAAAATACTAAAGGGAAAGGTCATGGTCTTTTGCTATTAACTTATTAATATAATCCTGCGATAGTCACCAGGAATAATACTTATTTAACACTCTTGTATCTAATAGTACGGTATATTTAGAAAGTCGGCCATTTAAATATTCTTACATTTACATAAAATACATACGAGGAGGATTATATAATTTCAGTTTTACATATTAAATCTCCCAGAATGTTTTTGAGCTGCAAAAGTACTGATATAATCCAGGCTACATGAGAATTTTTTGGAAATCAAATTCTGGGACTTACATTTTTTTGTCAATAAAACTAGTGTTCTCATTGCAGCTCATGCAAAAGTAGTAGCACATGACATTCTATATTTGAGAAGAATATACCAAAAATTTAACTATAAACTTTATATATTTTTGCTCAAGATTCATAAACAACCAGAATGCAGTTAGATGTTTAGAATTATACTAAATTAAATTTTTTTTTTAAAACCTAAATTTAAATGCTCTATTACATTTACATATGCCAATAATATAAAATGTCTCATCTTTCCCCATGAAATCTAAAAGATTTAACTTGGTTGATGAAATATAAAAGCTCACCCTAATAATGTTTCTTATTCTTAAGTGATGTTGAAAATAATTAAGGGAGTTGAACAAACAGGTATGTGACTAAATTAACAGATGAGGGGGATGATTGTTTTCTATAACAATGAAAAAAATAAATATATGGTAAGAACCACAAAAAAACTCGCATATTAAGATTTTTAAATTTTACAAATTATTAGTCATTTTTTTTCCCTTAGATAATTGCTAATTTAAGGCTGGTTATCTCTTCAAATAAGAAAATAATACATTTCTTGATAAACTTGGTTTTGTCACAAGAGTTTAATCACTGAACAATAATGACATTAAGTTACTTAGAAATTGTTTAAACAATTTAACACTAATTTTTTTTCTTCTTTCCATAAAATATATTATGGTAAAATTTAGTCTCTAACGCCCTTATAGACTAAAATGGTTGTAGGTTTTCAAAATGTGTTACTTTTCTGTACCAGTAGTCACATGTTCAAAATGTCTTATTTTAGTTACAGTATTCTAGGAGCTTTAAAATATCCTTTGACTTTGTTGTGAATTTTTGCCAAAGAAATAAAGGAATAAATTGTCTTGAAGTCAACAGACAAAATTTAAGTATAAAATGTATGACTAAAAGCATTACATTCACTGGAAAAAGGTAAGACTTGTAAACTCAGCTAAAAAATAATGATACAACAGATGACCTCATACTCTACAACAATTGTTTGATTTAAAACTATCTTGTTAATTACGAGTTAAAAAAAAAATAATTGCATCTTTGTAAGTCGTCCCCCTGGAATAACAAGGTTCTAAGTTGATCGGATTAAATAGGCACATAGAACCTTGTTATTCTAGGGGGACGAAGTCCTAAGTCTTAAGGGAGATCAAACTATTAATTATTTCTGAAACTTAAATTATCTTAGCTGAACTGAGTTTGATCTTTTACCTTTGCAGGATTTTTTTGCAGTAAAATTTTAAACAAGAACAAAATAACATAGCTTCATGGGATATGTGAATACTATTCAAAATTCTTTGTGATGAGATTCTAAATAATAAATCATTATCAGGGTGAAAAATTGAATAAAAAAGTTCAAAAAGTCTATTTCATGAGGCGTTCATAATTTTATAGTATATTAAATTTTTTGGTAATCTATTTGACATAGCTAATCAAATAATTTTTTTAAAACCGGTATCACTTTGTCTAAAGAAATAGCAATACTGAAATAAAAATGATGCAGGTACAAGAAATGAGAAAAGATATAAATAGCACACAACTGGGTTAACTAAAAAAATGTTTAGCATCTAAACAGAGAAGATTTTATTATTAAAACAAGAATAGAGTTTAAACAAAAATTAAAGATTAGTGCACCATCACGAAGACACAATAATTAAGTACAGTACAAAAACAAACATAAAATAAACAAGTCCTTAAAAAGGAGGATTTCTCTGATTAGTATGCAGTTCAGCTCTGGTTAGAAGAGTAACACACACACACACACAAAATGTAGCACTGTTATACAATGTGCTCCTCAGGTATTAAATGCGCTATTTGGCAGGTCTCATAAATATCTGTCACAGTTTTGATGCTACAAAGTTGACATTAATACAAAGCCAAAAGGTCATGAAGAAATACAAATGACAAAAATGTCTTAAATAAACTCGCTTGTCAATTAATGATGAGATTGTAATTGTGACAAATGTAATGTGATGCTATGAGGCTAGACCAAAAAAAAACATCGAAAACGCTCAAAGAAAATTAGATGTTTTGTTATTGTTTAAAGAAATACATGGCAAAACAATATCAAGCTCATATGGCCTGTACTGAAATAATGAACCTGCTGAGCTGAATAAAACTTTCACTAATCTCAGGTCATCACTCAAGTAGACCTTGCTTTAAAATATAGATGAGCATTATTTTTTTGTAACTACAAAAAAGAAAGCATCTTAAACCAAGGATAGAAAAAAACAGCAGAACTGGTTGTTGTTTTTACTAACAATAAAAAAACCTACTGCTGGTATAGACACAAAAAAACAACCACAAGCAAAAAAGGACTTAAAAATAATATGCGCTTGGTTAATACAAAAGAAATTTCTGGTTTAGTTGAGACCTCACGCAAATGGGCCATTATCTAGACATACTTATGAGAAAAACTTAACATCACAGCAGAGTCATTTTCCTTTGATGACTAGATGCATCACACATTCAGTTAAATTTCATCCAATTTTTTAAAAACAATTTTAAACTGAGATTCATAAGAAAATAAAATAAAATTGTAACAATTTTAAATTTAGTAACCAAAAAAAGAGTATTTACAAGACCAAAAAATGGCCATTTAAAAAAATGGCTGTGGTAAATATACTGTCAAAAGATTTGAACAAAAGCCAAGACAAAAGAAATCTGGGCCCAAAAATATTCAGCCATTTTAAATGCAAACAAAATTGAAATAAAACTAATTATCTTCATTAAATCCATACAACTTCAAGTGTAGGTATTTAAAAAAATAAATCTGAGAGCCTCATATTTTCTATTAGTGTACGGGTACCTAAATTAAAAAAGATTTTAAAAATTTAATTAATTTAATGATTATAATTTCCAAATTATGGCCCCTATAAAAATTCTTGGTTTTAAACATGATTCAAATTAATAAGCACTTAGACCAAATTATCAGTTACTAAAGCAGTTTGCTTAATTTTTTATGCTTTAAAAAAAAATACAAGATTGTAATTGTAAAAAATTCCTCTTTGTTTAGTTGAGAACTGAGTTATTTTATGTTCAATGTGTTCTTGTATTTTGAATATTGCAATTTTTGTAAAGTAATACTGGCAAAAATAAGACTTATTGCATGATAGATTTTGACTGTTGCTTGCAATCATAAAAAGCAGATAGAAATGAATGTTTGCATGCTACCAAATGCCATGATAAATGATATGTCCACTTGTCCAAGAAGAATGGATTAGAAGTAACATGACATATGAATAGAACAAACAAAACTTTCTCAATAAATGATTACAAAATATATCTAGTCTCATGACGACCCCACAAAATATATCTAGTCTCATGACGGCCCCACAAAAACAAGTTTGGCTTGGCAAACAAAGCTTTTCTTGTGGACTGTCTTACATGGAATTCTTGGCTTAAAGTGTCCCTTTCTTTAGTTCCAGGATAAAACTTGAAGATTTAAAGTGCAGCGCATACACTGAAATTAAAACTGGACTTTAAAATCATCCTGATGTAGATGGAATCCCTTTTATTAATTATATGAGGGTTTGACTGCAATCAAGCTTTTAAGTAGCTTAATGAGACACACAAAATTTGTGTGTATACTACACTTTATGCTAAGCTTTAATTAGGATAGGTAAAATACAAATGTCAAACGTTTCAATTTGTATTTTGTCTTATCATGTTAAAGCTTAACATATCTTGTATTACTTGAACAAATTGTTTCTGTCTCATTTTTAAATTAAAACCAGAGAGTTATGATATTTTCTTGCCCAGCAAGGTCCACAAGTCTTACAGACTTTTATGACCACAAGTCTTACAGACTTTTATGACCACAAGGACCACAAGTCTTACAGACTTTTATGACAATAGCTGAAATGACTACACTTTGATAAGTTCATATGTAGATGAGGACAAGGACACAAACTGATGATTATAAGTGGTGCTATTGAGATTCAAATGTCCCATGAATTCCCAAAGCTTTGTCCTGTGGGGTCATCAATGATATTCTCTGTTTACGAAAGACTGGAGCGACAACAGCAAAACCTGACATTGATTGCATGACATTAAAAACGTACATTTTGGCATGGGAGTGAATCAGTTTTAAAATGGTCACCATGCAGCTAACATACATTATTAAAATTACCATATAAAAATACATTGTTTTCAATGTACAAAGATTTTATATCCATTGTTACATTCCTAATACCTGAGGTACCTAAGGGAGTCTATCACAAGAAAGAAAGATAATCAATGGCTTACAGATTAATATGTATACTATGGCATTAAAATTTAAAATTTCATTTAAAGTATTAAAAATTGTTTTGTTCTGAGATGGTTATTTAAAAACAATTTTATTTCCACCCTCATAAAAGTTATATCTAAATAAACAACATTTATTTAAAAAACTCAAAATAAAGCATTTTTGATCTTACTTTAAAGTTATGACAAGAAAAATAAATTATTCAATTACTCTTAGGAAGTTTATGTTTAACACAGATTTGATATTTAATAAATAAACACAAGAAGAATTTCCCACCTTACAATAAAGATTTAAAGGCAAGATGTGTTAATGCATAAAATGGATGACTGACAAGCAGGATGAAAGAGTCAGCTGCAGACCTCCCACACAAACACATTTAACCAATCAATAAGGCCCCAAAACTAGCACTGACCAATGCACCACTCTATAACATCAGACCCTTAGCCTCATTGCCTCATTTCAATTTCATAAAAACTTTCATAGGTGATAAAAAAAAACAACATCTTTCTTTTAAAAAGAAACTTAAATATTTTTTCTGTCACGATAACAATTTAATAATAATAAATTTCTATATTTTACTGTTTAGCCTTGCCTTCAAGTGAGTACACTACAATTTAAGATCCTCATTATCCAACCATTGCAGAGCTCTCCTATTTATAATAAATGTCTATATTTTAGCCTTGCCTTCAAGTGAGTGCACTACAATTTAAGATCCTCATCATCTAACCATTGCAGACTTGTCCTATTTATCAAAAGAAAGAGGATGAAGCTATGAAGTAATAAGAACTAAAACATCAAAGTAAGTTCCAACATTGTCAGACCTACACTAAGGTTTGAACAGTGGTACATGGCAGTACATTCTGGGCGGAATCAGTTGCACAAAGAATGTTAACAAGTGATACATTCAGAACACTCATCAATTTAAATTTATAACAAACTTTAAACACAACAAATCTGCAACCCTGTTTTGTTTGTTAGCCTATAAATCTATATGTAGATGGGTGAAACCCTGTTAACGTGAAGAATTTCAAACTTAGTAAATTTTAGCATCAGCTGTTCATTCCAAATTGAAACCCAGTGAAAGATTTTACCATGATTCAAATCTTGTTTATACATGTTTTAAAAACCCTGTTAGTTATAAATGTTAGCTACAAATTTAATTGATGTCTCAACGGGGTGCATCAATAAATTATCAAGTCTGTGTGTACTGGCTAAAGAACTGTAACCCTGTGTAAAGTTTGATCTCTTGCTCCAGAGTTATCCTCAAAACAGTTCCTATTATAGGGCTCTACGAGTAGAATGTGAGAACACTTTCCTGGTTGCCTCTAACCAATAGGATGGGAGGCATGTCTCGTGTTAGTGTGTCTATCCAGCACATATAAAGCCCTGCTGCACATGAAACTTTACGTGGCATTGGCAGTGTCCTGAAATGGAACAGACAGCATTTTAACCTATGCCATAATGAGCCTGGACTATTTAAGAAAAGTTATCAATTTAAACAAAATTGATATAATTAAGTTGGAAACCTTTATACAAAATAATTTACACTGGACTTTCAAGATGATGAACACTCTCATAAATACTGGTTAACAAGGGGTATGACATTTCAGTTGACCCATTTGTACAAGTTCTGGGAGGTGGGGAGCAAATTTTCTTATAATATAGGTACGTGAGTGGTTGGGGTTAAGTTAGAGAATGGGTGGGCTTAACTAAACCCAGATTAGTGGTTGTGGAAATTTAGAGGGGGGGGGGTGTGAGTTATTTAATCCTGAATTCTTGAGTTCTCAAGAGATTGAGGGTAAGTTAAAGAAGGGGTGGGCTTAATTAAACCTGGTTGAGTGAATAGGGTACCGGTATGTTAGATAGTCATAATTTGGTGAGTACCACACATCTTTCTTTTTCTTTGTGATCAGCGAACTTCTTAGAGACAATAGCAGAAATTTTCCTTTTAATAATTAAATTTCAATTGAAAAGGTGAACAGCATACAATAAAATAATGATGTTGATACTCTATTATTGGGAATGATCTAGAATTACTTTAAATTCTATACTTCCTCTTGATTTACTCAGCAGGTTAAAATCTTATGTTTTCTTTGTTTACTGTGCCTAAAGGTATCTTAACAATTTTCAGATAACATCACGAATGGCAGGGGTGGGCAAACTTTTTGTGCGGAGGGCCACATTGACAAATGTAAAGCTATTGGCGGGCCAAATGTATATTACGTCCAAATTTCTATTAAAATCAGTAAATTCGCATTTTAGCATTACATGACAAAGGTCAAGGACTGTTTAAAAAATAGAAAATTAGAAAGAAAGTTGATAAAAAATGTTAAAACAATAATAACAGTATATGAAATTCTGTAAAATTTAACAAAATAACTTAAAATCAAAGTAATTTTTTAATTTCTAAATGCCTTCAAGGGCCACATAATATCAGTTGCTGGGCCCCATGCTGCCCGCTGGCCGTAATGCCCACCCCTGACATATGGCATACTTACATAACAATTAAGGCTGCATCTTTTGATCTCTCAAGAAGTAATTCTCTCAGTCTGATGTGTCTTTGAGTCTGAACACAAAAAAAATATGGATTATTTGGCTGCCATCCTCATTTATAATAAGGATTCGAAGTGGTTATTCTGAAGAAGTAAGTTTACAAACATATACTCCATTCAATTATCTTTCATTTGATACCTCATTTTGTCTTACAAACCCAACACTAATATTTTAAATAGTTTTTTAATCCAAACCTCTCACTTCTGGTACCCGGGTGCATATAGTTGCAGCCATAAGGCATATATATCTTGTCAGACCTTCAGTGAATTACAATATTTAAAAAAAAATATTTAAATATCAAAAAGCTCTTCAAGTCATCTAGTTATTGCACTAGTCTGCTAGGGAGAAAATTCTCACTGAGGTGTTCACCTAAGTATCCATTAAGAATATAGTTAAGTAAGAAATGAATTAGTGAATAGCTCCAATCAATAGCTTCACTTACCTTTTCTCTTAAAAGCTCCAGTTCATCCTCAGTTGTCTTCCATGGAAATCTTTTCTTGGTCTCCCCTTTTTGTGTGTCCAGCCTCCAGGGGTTGAGGTAGGAGTTAAACATTCTCACACTATACAAAATATCACAACAAAACTTTGAAAGATCATACATTGTAAAACTATATTAAAACTCAACATCTGTAGTACTTCAAACGATACATTTTAGACTGATGAAACTCAAATCTTAGAAAATATTCAGCCCATTTGAGAACATTTGATTACTCATCACCTCATGAATTTTATATCATTCCTACCTTTCTTCACTTGGCTTTTTGTTGATTTCTGGCAGCACAGTCATATCTTTACAATCTATTCTGAACTTTGCCAGTAATGTAGCAAGTCTGAAAAAGAAATTCATTGCTGTTTGTACAAAATAAAAATAATTTTTTACTAAGTTTAAAATTTGCATTGTTTGTGTCAGATTTGATTGAAGATTATGCTCCTGGAGTATTTAAAAACTTATAACATTAAATGTTTATTTTTGCATGGTAAAATTGATTTGCAAAATTAAATCAAATGTTCATTTTTAAAAAGACAATTACTGTCGTTGCTCATATCCCAGGTCGCCTCTTTTAGTGCCGGCAGCAAATACACGGAGTCTACAGCCACCCCAGTAAGGTTTGGTCGTCAGAATGTAAGGCAGCAGTAACGTCAGACCTATCAGAATGTAAGGCAATAGTTAATTCAGACCTATCAGAATGAAAAGCAATAGTTAAGTCAGACCTATCAGGGTCCAAAAATGACCAGTTGATGACAACCAACAAAAAAAAACAGTAAATCAATTTGGTAATTTAAGAGAATATCAGTGTCTTCTTCTTCTTATGCCTTTCTACCCCGTCTGGGGCATAGGCCGTCTACAAGAACTTTCCACTCATCATGGTCCTGTGCTTTCCTTTCCAATTGCTTCCAGGTGTATCCCATATTTTGCTTTTCAGCCTCTAGCTCGCGTCTCCATGTATTCTTAGGCCTTCCTCTCTTTCTTTTTCCTTGTAGGTTCCATGTTAGGCATTGTCTGGTGGTGCTATCTTGGGGTTTTTGGAACGTATGCCCTATCCATCTCCACCTTTTCTTTATGATATCTTCATCAATGGGCACCTGGTGTGTCCTTTCTAGTAGATCTTTGTTATTGATAGTACTTGGCCATTTGATTTTCAGGATCTTTCTAAGGCATGTGTTTCTGAATGTCTGCACTTTCTGTATAAGGCTCACTGTTGTTTTCCAAGTGTCTGCACCTTAAAGTAGAACTGTTTGACATTTGTATTAAAGATTCTGACTTTGGTTTGCTGTTTCAGTTCCTTCGACTCCCATATTTTCTTTGATAGCACAAATGCAGATCTAGCTTTTTCAATTCTGGCCCTTACGTCTGCATCGGATCAGCCATTTGTGTCTATGGTGCTGCCTAAGTATGTGAAGGACTCCACTTCTTCCAGTGCCTTTCCTGCCAGATAGATATGCTCATGGTTCGATGGGTTTACCTTCATGATTTTTGTCTTGCTTTTATTTATATTGAGACCAAGTTGTGCTGAAAAGGTGGCTATGTCCTTTGTCTTTTCCTGCATATGTTGCTGGTTGTGGGACAGAAGTGCAATGTCGTCTGCAAAGTCTTGTGGAAACTTCTTTGGCACTATGGAATACCAGGGAAACTAGTCAGGATCATTCAGGAGTAAGACAAGGATGACTCTTGTCCCCATTGCTATTCATCCTTGCCATAGACTGGATAATGAAAAAATCCACAGAAAAAAAGATACAGTGGACACTCTGGGAACAACTGATTATCAGTGTGCATATTTAAATTCAACTAAAAAAATGTTTAATACAAATAAATGAAATTTAAAAAATCTCAACAAATTAAGAAACTTTTTGACATTTGAATTCTGTATGAATCTTAAGTTTGCATATTGTTTTAATCAAAGGAGATTTCTCAGCAACTCTAAGATAAGATGCAATGCAAGTTTTTCATATGGCAAAGAAAGCCTATGATTTAATCTATAAATGTATAAATCTACTAACCACCATCATCAAAAAGCCACCATACATCAATCGTTCCTTTCTCTTTATGGCGAAATTTATTCATAGTCTTCAAGACCTGGAATATACATTAATTATATCGACTGTACACAGACATATGTGATACAGATAAGTATTTAAAATTTCAAATGACAAAACATAAAAAAAAAAACTCCACTGAATTAATGAAGCTGTTATTTTGTTAATGACTTAAACTAAATACATATACTTAAATAAATCCTGAATGACATGAGAATCTTTTAGACCAGGAGTTTCCTCTGTGGTAGGACTTTTTTTTCTCCCTCTGAACTGCTTTGTAATGATACTGTGTTTAGTTCTTAAAATAGCTTAGCTCTGCCCTAGTTTAACAATAGAATGAAATACCTAACCCTGCCCAGTTCAACCATCTTTAGCAGTGGTTCCCAACCTGTGCTCAGCAGAGCCCTAAGGGCTCAGGGGCTCCACGGCATCTACAGGAAACACTATTTACTTATAAGACATATGGTGGGCCTAAGGGGCTCCCCTGTACAAATCGATTCTAAAAAAATCCAAAACAAATTCCATGAGACAAAAAGGTTTGGGAACCTCTATCTTTATCTATACCTAGTCCTACCAAAGTTGGACAACCTATAGCAGGGGCTTTAATCTTTTTGCAGTCCCTCTCAATTTCAAGACACCCCCACCCACTTAGACCTACAAAGTCACGACCCTAGTTTGACCATCTCTAGAAGTACCTGAGTGTTCAGTTTGGTCAACATCAACAAAAGAGGATTAAGTGGATTAACCAGTTGCTCAGGACCATCACCCCCCCCCCTTAGACCTAAAAATTCATGCCCCTAGTTTGACCATCTCTAGAAGTACCTGAGTGTTTAGTTTGGTCAATAAAAGAGGATTAAGTGGATTAACCAGCTGCTCAGGTCCATCACCTCTCCCTTCCTCCTCTTCTGGCTCAGATGCAACTTTCTCTTTCTTCTCTACTGTCTTGCCATTCCTCTGTCCAGCCTCTAAGTCAGCCTCTCCCTTTCCTTCCCCAACATGAGAATTCTGAGCTCCAGGTGTTCCCTCAGGACTCTCATCGTCACTGACATCTGTGGAGAAAAATCAGTTAATCTTGTAAAGAAATATATCACTATATTCAATTTTAAACAATTTTTAAGTCTTTATAGTTTAACTAAATCAGGAGGATATCCTCAGTGTTACCTTCTTCCTGATGAAAAACTGAAGTGTTGGTCTCAATGTCCAGTCCAAATCCTTCTTTAACACGCAGGATACCAACACCTAACTTCATGTCAAAGGCATCACTGGCGATTGAAAAACAAGGAGTTTTTTAATGTTTCTAATGACCTAATTGGTCAAGCCAACATATTTAATTTAATAATCTATGCCATTTCTTGTTGAAAATTTGAATAACTTGTTTCAACTTTTGGAAAAGAAAAAAAATGTCTTAATATAAATCACAATAAATTTCAGAGCTGAATAATTAATCCTGCCCTCAACATAATTTTGAGAAAATATCTTTTCCAAAACAAATGACCAAGGGTAACAACAGAAAACTTTATCTTTAATTGGTCAACTGAATAAGCAATGAATAACTGTAAGTGTCTATAAATAACTGTAGCCACTGACTGTATGACTTCAAGGTACTGCTGCACAAACTCTGGGTTGTCTGTCTGCCAGTTGGACTTGAAACCAAGTATCACCAGATTTGGACGGAATTTACCGATGCCGACATTCTAAAACAAGTTTTAAAAAAATACTGAGATAAAAAAAAAATCAATGTAAAATGAATCCAACTTAGAGTGACTTCATGTCACCAGTTGTCTGAGCTCATTAAACAAAATAATTAGTTTAAAAGTTTTTGTCTAAGCTTGGACCTGCATGAGGGCTTGTGCTCCTAGCTGGAATGTGGAAGCGGTTGTCACTGAGTAGAAGGACTTGATATGACGACGGAAAAAATAGTTGTATGGGGCGTCAGAATGAATCTTACGGAGATGATCAGCTTGTTTTCCCTGGTATAATAATAAAATGCTAATTGGATTCTAATTAATAAAGAGTAATGAACAATTCAGTCTAGTACATTTTACCTTATTTTATGAGTTGCAATACAGCTAAAAGTAACATCAGAAAAGTCAGAAAATGTCATTAGTGAGAAAGTTTGCTCATGGTTAATAATGTCGATTCATTTATAAAATATATATGTTTAAAAATTCATAGCATTGTTAAATGAGATTTGAGATTGTTATAAAAAAAGAATTGAAGAGTGCTTAAAATGACTTACTATGATAACATTTCCACACACCATCAGCCCCATCTTCTTAGTGATGTGAGTACAAAAATCGACCAGAGCTGGCCTTGTATCCGGTTCACCTGACAGTACCAGTACCTGGGGTCTGGAGGTTACACAAGAGGATTTCATTAAAAAGCTGGTCAATATGTTTATGTTTACAAAGAATTTACATTTTGCCTACATCATAATGGACCAAGTTAAATGTTTAATATGCTGCCATAAGTAACATTAGTTTCTTCAATGTCTGCTGAAGTGCCAGCATAAATTGTTCACCAACTACCTGAAGTTCTTGACATGAGTTCCGATACGGACAAGCTTGAGAGCCGACTGCAGCACGCTTCTGTAAACATGAGCTTGGGTGGATGATCCCCAGTTTACATCTGGATATCAAGTTAATACAATTAAATAAATGTTAGGTACAGTACAACAGCAGTTATCTCACTTATCTAGTTAAGATAGAAACAAAGAAATGCGTCTTGACAATGTCAAATAAATAGGCAAGCATTGAGGAACAACTTCGACTTCTCATTTATAAAAATCTAGAAGGTACCCAATGAAAAAACAAATCTGGAAATCTAAAGCAATGAAATTATCTCTTTGATATAGGGCATTGAACTTTGTTTTTAAAAAGTTCAAAACAGTACCTGGCTTGCGATGGTGAACATAGAGAAAGAGAGATCCCACACATCCAAAGGTTATCAGGGCAGTTATCCAGTTGATGATGAACATAACAACAACACATAGCATGGCTCCTCCAAGACTTAGCCACTTGCTGTAAAAACGGAATGATGGACGCCAGCCTGGAAGAAATCAATAATTCAAGTAGTTTCAAAATGTTAAAAGAAACAGAGTTAATTGCAGAAGGATAATTTATTTAGTTACGCTAATCTCAGATATCACAGTTAGGCTAATCTCAGATATCACAATTCACATGTATGGAGAATCTAGAATAAATTTACTCTATTTGTCTTACATGCTATAAGTTATTATTATTTATACACTAAAATAAATTATCAAAGATATTATTCTCTTCTTATTTTTTTCCCCCGCATTTAATTCAACATTCAAGTTTAGGTGTAAATGTAAGAACAGGATATATAAATCTCCAAGGAAAATCAAGAACTCGTCAATTTTTTTTAAAAAAAGTAGGCTGGCTAAATGCAAGTTGTTTACCACGTAGGCATTAAAACCCCATTAATGAACATTTACCTGGAGAATTAGCAATAGAGGCATCAAAACATGAAAAGTTGATGAGGGCATAGGACATGAGGAAAAAGTTGGAAATCAGAGGTGCTATGGCATTCAAATCAGCTGAAAATTTTAATAAAATAAAAATGGATAAGAACATCTGGAAACATAAACAGAGCATGTCCTCTACAGCTTTTTAAAATACATTATTTAGTGATCCATCATCTGCAGATTGTAGATAATGTTACACCATCTGTGATCAAATGTCTACAGCAGTGCTATATTATTATGATTACATATTATTTAATGCAGGGACAATTAAATGAATTCTTACATAAGACTACATGTAGAACAAAGCTAATTTTTAACTGTTTTTTTAATTTTCTTCTGATGACACCTTAATTATCTGGCATCCTGGATAATTTAGACATGAATAGGTTATTTAAAAAAAATAAAATAAAACCAGTCATTGAAGCTAAAAAAGTTAGGAAATTCTGGAGTCAACAAAATAAATTTTGCCACTTCCAAAATGGGCACTCTGAGTGAGTATTCCCAAGGCTGTTCATGTGTCAAAAATGTTACTCCAGTATTTACAAAACATACATTAAATACAACAAACCTATCATTTGAAAAGCAAATCCAATAGCAAAGCACAGAAGAAATGCTCTTCTTGGATTCTCATTTGCCCCATAACCAACACCAAAGTATTCCAGGAATGGAAATATCTTGTCTTTGCATAAGGCCTGTCGCAGATGTGATGTAGTGAAAGTAAAATTAATGTTAAATAAACATAAAAATTTAATAAAAATGTAAAAAGAATTTGTGCATAAAAAAACAAGAAGTCTACTGGAGACAATTGCACTTTCTATTTACATTCATCATTCCCATTGGCCAACCCAAAAAAAAGTGTCATTCAAGCAAACTCAAACAGATCCTTACACAGACCTTGTTCTAATGGAAAATGGAAAGCCCAGATAATTACCAGATAGTCTCAGATTAGTACTTTGGGGTCTTCGCAAATTACATCACGCTCAGGGGGGAGTCTAGAATTGTGACACTTTGTGACAGAGGGAGGGGGGTAACAAAAATTTGGGATTCACAAATTTTTTATTTAAAAAAAAAAAAGGAAAATTTTCTAATTTTGAAAAATCTTTATTCAATTAATTCTAAAAACATTAGTTTGATGTCGAAATTGCCTCAGGTAATTTAAGTAACGTGAAACTCAGTCGCGCACACCTTCAATGCATATTGAAAAAGGACGCAAAAACTGTTGTGGCTATTTTACATTCGGCTGAGGGAGGACTTCGTTGGTTTGTGTTTTATGTCACAGTTTTCTAATAAAACTACATCTTAATCCATTATGGAAAATGTTAAGGAATAAAATTTTAGTTTAGTTATTAAAATTTTATGTATGTTTTGAATTTTTTTTTAGCTGTGACAAGACACTAGGGGAAAAGGGGGGGTCTGACAATGACTTTTTTTGAGTGATGTTATCTGCAAACGACCCTTTTACCATCTCAAAATCGTGCAAAACGATATTGTAATACAGTAGTAAATAAACAAGCATACAGTATATTTTATACAATAACTATGTCAAATTAACGTCACTTCTCAAGTAGATGACTGTTTATATATTTGTATACAGTGCATTATTGCAAATAAAAAGATGCCTGTCATTTGCCACTTTGATACACAAGGATATGTTGGGGGGGTTGGGGTTGGCGCAGAAATTGAGGATGCCTGCTGAAATCACAGAACACAAGTGGGGTTGAGGAGGAGGCCTCATACCAGAATTTTTTTTTGAAAATTCAAAACTCAGGAAATAATATTACAATTTTATCAATTCCTGGTGGTGTTAATTTATAGCCTTTAAAATTATTCAGACACCTCCCCTACTCCTCCCATGCACACCCGTATTTCAGCAACACACCCTTTCCCCCCTGTGTACTTAATATAATTAAGGGAGGTCCCAGCCAATAGTATTTCTCTGTCAATTCACTGCCATCTATAGAAAATGGTTAAACTAACAGCCAAAAAAATTGTTTTAATTATTATCATTATTTGTTATATTAGTAAAAACCTCTGGAATATACTTTTTTAACCCGGTTTAGTAAAATCATAGTTCTGACAGGTCTTTGCTTACAATTGTAAGTAAAAGACATCCCAACATCATAAGAGTAAACAGATCTGCTTAAATCATCATCTAATACTAATCATCTATAAACTTTCTCTCTAACAATAACACCTTCGGATTGGTGCAATGATGAGCACCAAGGAGGTAAAGGCATTTATGAGGGTGTGAACCACCAACTGACAGTAGCTTGAAGTCCTTGCCTAGTTTGACTTTTATCATCAGAATTGTAGGTAGCATTGTGTTTAGATAAAACTACAGCCAGCCTATCACAGTGCCATTTGCATTGCATTCTTCTTCTTCTATATCTTAAGGGCCCAAGATCAATTTATTGATCATTTTGCTCCTATGCATGTAGATGGGATTTGCAATGTTTCTGTTCCTGGTGTTGATGAGGAAATTTCACTGATTTCCAGTGACACTTTGTGAGGGAATCATGCACTAGGGGCTTGAAGGCTTGAGGCAATAGACACAAATGCATTAAGCATTCATCTGAAAGGTTTACCTGGAAAACTTTAGGTGCAGACATAAGACTTGCCAGAGCTGATGATAAAGTAGCTGAGAAAATACCAGCAAGGATGAGAGGCCCCCAGGCAGATGCCATCTCAATCACCTGTTTAGGATATTTTCATTACTTTTTTAATCTTATAAAAAAACAGGAATGTTATAAAATAACATTTATTATTATTCAATTTAAATAAAAATACAGTATCATACTAAACGGTCATTTATTAACATACACTAATGTAACAATCTGAATATTTATTATCCGTCTGCAACAACAAAGAAAGCCACGTTGCACCAACACAAGATGTTTTCTATTGACCTGCCATCAATGAATGACCTCTCACCTGATAGGAATGTAACAATCCAAAGTGGCAACCGTCAGGGACAAGAGAGCAGTTGCCAACAAAGTTTCTGGTGTAGCTGTATTCTCCAGAGGTGAAAACACGGGCTGCTGAAAACAATGAATACTAAACTGAGGGGCCACTGCTGAAATAATGTTTGCATTTCTCAGCCAATGAATACATACGCTAGTGCAATAGGATAAATTCAACATTAACAATAGATTATTTTTCTAAACAAATAAAGTAAAATGGTTTTCTCTCTTCGTCACAGGCATGGATTGACACATCAATTTTCACTAACAGATTTGATTGGTTCAGTGTTATTTCAGAAATAGTCCAGTATATCTAGACATAAAGACCAATATTTTATAACACTTTATTTAAAGCTAGGCTTGTTACAGGATACATATAGGGACATAATCCTTTAGTTTTTTTAACAGTTTAATATTTATTATTTTTTATTATTTTCAAAATATGATGAATATAATGATCCTTCATTAAAGTTTTTTTTTTTAGATCTAAAAAAAAAAATTATTGAAAAAAAATGCAACAACGATGGTACATTAAGACAGGGGTAGCTGCTATTATGATATGGGTCAAAGTGAATATTTTTTTGTGGTATTACCTGGAGATGTTGGCTGGACAGAGTAAGATGCATTGTTGACATTGGCTCCGACAACACTGGCAGCTGCTGTGGAAGTGGTGAGCACAGACGACAGAACTGTACTGGCCGAGCCATTGAGGACACCAGAGACATTGGCAACAGCTGCCCCAACTAGAAGGATGCCATTGGCTTCGCGCAAAACACTGGCACCAGAAAACACAGCTATCAACAGGTAAATAGCAGTTGTGATGAAGATGGCCAAAAACGTTCCTTTAGGAATGGACTTTGAAGCATCCTAAGTGAATATAAATAAACAACATTCATGAAATGTTGGCAGCCGCTGCTGGAACAAATTCCATTAAGAATTTGCTTGGTTTTTTTTAATTGTTAAATCTGAAAAGTCGGGTCCCAAGTCACACTTACTTTGATTTGTTTTAATCCAATCCACTTTACTGTGTCTATACCACTCTTAAAGTAGATTATGTGTCATTTTCATTTGCTTAAATGCATCAAACAACAAGCTAATTCAAATATTTCCCTAACAGAGACTTTTAATATCAACAGCAGCTTGTAACAATTATATCCAAGTATTTAAAAAAAAAAAATCCTTGACAATGTCATTGTGCACATGACTCATGTCACACAGCAACAGCTGTGGATCAACAACTGAGACAGACATGCTGATCACAACATAATCATTAATTTGTGCATGA
Source organism: Lymnaea stagnalis (assembly GCA_964033795.1). Taxonomy (NCBI): domain Eukaryota; kingdom Metazoa; phylum Mollusca; class Gastropoda; family Lymnaeidae; genus Lymnaea; species Lymnaea stagnalis. The sequence goes on along the minus strand of CAXITT010000161.1, from coordinate 576,594 downwards.
AACTTTATTCAAACCTAAAAATTCAAGCAATGACATATCCTGCATGGGAGCCAATCTTGACTGAGACAAACAAAAAGACCTAGTATATCAGTAAAATTAATAGAAAAACATGATGGTTTGATTTCTCCAAAACATATCTCATTAAAGTTAACTTATATGTGCCAGCTCTGCACACTCACTGAAATGCTACAATCCATGTTAATAACTTAGCAAACCCCCCCCCCCCCAAACCCATAAACAAAAAAATAAAATAAAATAATAAATAAAACCAGCATGTGTAATTTTAAACCAAAAATAAATAAGCTGTTAAAACCTATCTTATTAAATTGATTAGTCCATAACATGGTGTTAGGTTTTGCTTCATTGTTATGATAAGCAGATGACATCTGTATCCACATTAAGCCCAGAGCATGCATTACATTCCCATTATTGTAGACTTCGCTAGTCCAGTTAAAATAAAAATAGTTTTACCTTTAAAAAAAATAATTGAGCAGGTCCCACCAAATTGTTCACAAAGAACAGCTTTAATCCTGTTTAAAAGTGTATGTATGGCCCTTGTGTTGATAGAATATATGAAATTATATCATTTTTTTTTATTTGCTCAGATGGGATTCATTGTTCATTAACAAATGGTTTTCTGATGTTAATAAGAGAATTTGATAGGACTGATGTTGACCTACTTTTATAACTAAACTACTATTCCTATTGAGAAAAGTTAATAGCTATCACAGGCCTCTTAATGTGCCTAGTTTATGCCTATCATAGGGCTCATATTGTGCCTAGTTTATGCCTATCATAGGGCTCATATTGTGCCTAGTTTATACCTATCATAGGGCTCATATTGTTCCTAGTTTATGCCTATCATAGGCTCATATTGTGCCTAGTTTATGCCTATCATAGGGCTCATATTGTGCCTAGTTTATGCCTATCAGAGCCTCACATTGTGCCTATTTTATACCTATCAAGGGGTCTCATACTGACCCAAGATTATCTCCAATAAGACTCACCCTAAGATCCCCTGAGATGTTAGCACCAGCCAGGATGCCAGTAGCAGCCGGGAAGAACACTGAGAACACACTAAAGAACGTCTGGTCGTCCTCATAATCCGCAAAGATGTTTGTAACAAACACCTCTACTTAAAATAGAAAAAATAAGCTAGACTCCATGAGGCTAAGGCAATGAACTCTCCACAGTCCACTGCTTAGATCATTTTATTTTGGACTTGTTCAAAGAATTTTTTCAATTTTGTTTCAAGCTTTATTTTTCCCATCAGATTTTTTTAGCTTTAGGGTGGGTGGATGGATGGAGTTAGAAAGCAAAAAAACCTTTTTTCAGTTAATTGTTTTTTGTTCTTGAAAGCAATGAACTGTTGAGAGTTCATGAGATCAAAAGCAAGACTTAACCTCTGTGCTTTACTACAACTGTTGTCAGCAATACGCGCGGGGGGGGGGGGGGGGGGGGGGAGAAAAGAATGATTGTAATGATTATTTTTATAAACCATGTGAACTAACACAGCTGAAGACTAACAAAGTAGATCTGGGTTTAGGGTTGCACCACTACCAATTCAATTATTTTTAATGACTCTATAAAACTGCTAATATGTGTGGACAATATAATAGGGGCTCCTTCCGTAAAGATATACAACCAGTATCAAATGTATGTGTTGAATGAGTAAACCCCTTCTTTATCTTGTTGTGAACACCAAGGCTATGGTTGCGGCGAATACTGTAAAGCACACCTGAGGAGTCATATAACGGCTACTAGCCAACAACAGCACTGTACAGCACAACTAAGGTATCATTCAACATTGGTCTTGCCTTTGATCTCAGCCAACATTTAAGAAACAACACTGAACACAAGTCAGTACTTCTACTCACTACTTAATATGGCAGCGGTTCTCAACCTTAGTCATTGGGACCAGTTTTTTAAACTGATTTGCATCATTCTTGAACATGCTTGATTTTTATTTATTATTCCACAAATTTTTGAGTTTGACTTTTTTGGGAAAAAGATTTTTAAAAAAATTAAACGGGAAGGGGAGGGGGGGACATAAGATGTTGAGAACTACGATTTACAGTGTTAAGGACACAACATCTACATAGTACCCATGGTTAGTCTCTATTGGTAACATAATGAAGACAGAAAGTTTACACACAACATTAATATTTACTTTACCACCTTTCTCCCATAGGTAAAATTGAGGGACTAACAATGTAAGTGTTACAGATCAATTGTCGTTGCCCCCCCCCCCCCTCAAACCACCACACAATTTCTACACCCACTAGCAAACAAATTTCAAAGGGTAAACATGTGGAAGGCCAGTATCCTGTAGCGGAGTTGAGCAGGACAATAGCACCAAGGATGCAGAGTATAATAGATGAATCTAAAATAATCCATTTGTCTATTGGGATTGTCTAAAGATGTAGGATTACCTGTTTTTTGTATGTGTAAGATTTGATTAAAACTATTTCCCAATACACTGTATTTAAAATTAAAAATGTTTGGTTATAGTTTTGGTCGCCCCCCCCCCCCCCAATATTTCTACTCATTGCACTGCCACAAGTCTGGTCTGATTGTGTAGACAGTTTGAAAGTTGAAAGCCATTGGAACACATGATGGGATGTAATGCATCAAATAATTTGTTTGTATGTCATCATAATATAGTATTAATTAATGACTAATTAATGACAAAAACTCCTATTAACCCTTTTGAGACAGAACCTTTTTGGACTGCCTGCCAAGAAGACTGAGCCCTTTTTGATTGTCTGGGCCAAAAAGACCATGCCCTTTTGCCCTTTTGACAAGCCCTACACTTACTTTGCAAAAAAATTTTTTTTAACTAATTACTTTACAAATATAAAACTAAATATATTCTCATAGGGAATTAAATAAACTAATATGAACTTTAAGAATGAAACAGAAATTTCAAAATTTATGCAAATGAGATATCCTTATTTGCATAATTTATTCATGGACATTTTTTTTTTTACACTTAGAATAAAATTGTCTTATTTGCAGAGTTTTGTTAAATTTTATGATTGTTGAAGCCTAAATAAGTCCTTACCCATACTTGAATGAGATTCAATGAGAACAACTGCATAAAATATTCCCCTGGGGCTATTATGCCTTTTGGCACTAGGTACAAAAAAAAATTGATATGCAATGACAAAACATCGTAAAATATCAATGGAAGCCGCCATTAAAATGGTGACATGAGCAAGAAATGTGAGAAGCAATCTGATTATTTGATATGAAGACCAGCCAGCCAATCTCAGGGCTTTTATTACTGGACCGATACATCAGCCTTTTGTCTATTTTGCGTAACACTCTGGGCCACTAGATCAGCCCAGCCGTCTCAAGAGGGTTAAAATAAATTACATATAAATATAAAACATTTTATAATATTCACAGCTGATGCAAAACAGATTTGATTAGTGAGTGAGCTGCTTTGTCTTAAATGAGTTGTTTTAAATAAAATAAGTCAAAGAAACAGTGGAGTCTTCATTTTAAGATATTTTTTCCAGTGACTTGGACATTGATAAAGCAGGCTGTTTTTTGAGTGTGTTATTGCTGCCAGCCTTCAGGCTGACTTTTCTCAACATATCCAACAACTCATCATTCTGACCCATCCCATTTGTTGGAACTTTTCAGCTGACTATCAGGCATAGCAAGGAAAACAGTTCAAGTAGACAAACCTAACTGAAACATCTCCAGCGATGCTCTTCAACATTCACTGATTTTGAAATGAATTCATGTCCTTAGTCAAAGAATTGTTTTTATTGAGATGGTAAAATTGACTCAACATATTCTGAAGAAAATGATAATAAAAGGCTAATGAGAAAATGATGATGAAAGGTTAGTGCGAAATTGATGACGAAAGGTTAGTGAGAAAATGATGATGAAAAGTTAGCGAGACAAGCATGCAGTGCAGTTTGAGCCAAGTGCAGTATAGGTACCATTCAATCCCAGGAAGCCCCTGGACATCTGTTCTGGTGAGGGCGGGATGCAGAGTCCAACAAAAAAATTAAGGATAGCAAGCGTCAGAATGACAAGCAGCACCACCTGGGCCTGGGGAGGATTAACATAATAAATAAGCTGTTGTGACAAGAGCTCCACCATCAACGCTATCTTCAAGCATGTAAACAACTTTAATCTTTTTACACTATACAATGCGTTTTTCTATTTTGCATATTACAGGTAAGCATGATGAATGCATGCACTGTTTGTAACAAAAGCAGTCAAAATTGTGGGAACAATATCATTTGTTATCCCAGAGTTAAAGGAGATTTTTCCCTTGTCAGATTTCACTCTTCAGATTAAGGGGTTTTCTGTCAGCCTGATCCATTTAACAAATAAATATGGAAATAGAAGTGAAAATAGCAACAACAGATTATCATTGTGCATGTGCGTCTCAGGGACCAAGTGTGTCCCATATCTCATGAGTAAGTGCCTGAGGGACCAAGTGTGCTCAGTGCCCTTATGTGTCTCAGGCCCCATGTGTTTCAGAGATCATGTATGTCTCAGAGCCCATAAGTTTGTCTCAGGGCCCATATGTGTGTCTCAAGGCCCATGTGTGTCATTTCCTAAAAAATTCTAATTTCAGTGGTTGAGAATATATGTTATGCATTACAAACAAGAAATTAGATTATGTTTTTTTTAAAAATGTTTTATATGCTACAGTAACACACAAAGTCTAGCCCAGTGATCCTCAAAGTAGGCGATACCGCCCCTTGGGAGGCGCTGGAACGATCCAGGGGGGTGATAGTAGCCTCGGGTGCACCAGGTTCATCCTTCTCATTAGGATTATTTAAAATTGTATTTTTCTATTTTCCTTCATTATATTAATTTTCTGTGTTGGTAATAAATACTTTTATAATTTCAAGCTTCAAAGTGTCTTATTTACAACATTTTCCTTTACTATATTTTAGGACGTAGGTAGAAATATAGATACATATTTCTCTCTGTTGGTTTGCATAAAGAATGAATATTTCAGGGGACCCTGATAATTTTATTTTCTGAAAGGGGGCAGTAGGCCAAAAAGCTTTGGGACCTCTGGTCTAGCCCCTAATGATAGGTCAAGATGTTTAATATCTAAACTTTGGACAACAATAACAATTGCATCTTTAGAAAAATAATATAAAATCCTGATTGTGATAAAACAAGGCTCTGATCAGGGTCTAAGATTCTCACTCAAGCTAAAAAAAATTGTCTTCAGGAAAAGTGTGAGACTTGAACTCCATGCTCCTGATAAAAGCTTACTTCACTGGTCTTCACTGAATACCATCATGTAGTCAACTTAACCCAACCTTGTAATTACTAAGCGCAGTGTGTTGGTGGGATTCACAAGGGGGAGATCATTATTAATTAAGTAGTGATATCCCTTTATTTGAAAGAAGCATCCAAGTTTCTCCCCCAGGTGCTTTTTTTGTTACATACAGCCCTAAAGCAGAGGTTAGTTCCATCTTTTCATATATTTCCTTTAAGTTAATTTGTTGGTTTAAGTTCCTAAATTTATTATTTAAAATGGATGTAAAAAAATATTGTAAAATGGATTAAACATTGTAAAGAAAATATATTATGTCCCCATCACTTTGACCGGTCATTTAGTAAATACCCTTTTCAAGACACAATTAATCAGGGCCTAAATGCATTCCTGTATCAAAAAAAGGAGAATCATTGTTGTCATTTAGAGAATCGAACTTGACACAAATATTGACATAGCCAAATTTTTCAGGAAAGCTTTCATCAGTTTTAAAAATCCAAATTTAAATCAGTTATGTTGTTTATTTTTGGCTTCACAGAATTAAATTTTTATAATTCAAATTGTATGCTTGTAAGGGCAGTCATTGTATGCTTGTAAGGGGCAGTCACTATAATTCAAATTGTATGCTTGTAGGGGCAGTCCCTATAATTCAAATTGTATGCTTGTAAGCGGCAGTCATTATAATTCAAATTGTATGCTTGTAAGGGACAGTCATTATAATTCAAATTGTATGCTTGTAGGGGCAGTCCCTATAATTCAAATTGTATGCTTGTAGGGGCAGTCCCTATAATTCAAATTGTATGCTTGTAAGGGACAGTCATTAAAGAAAGTTAAAAGTTCATCCATTTTTTTGTAATTGACTTGTTTATGGGCCACTACCCAGCAAGGGAACACTATTTTATACAGTATGTTTAAAAAATGTCTTACTTATAATAAAATACTAATTTAAAAAATCTGGAATTTTGCAATTTTCACCATAAAAATGTTAAAATCAATAAAATTGGTGACCATTTTGAGAAAAAAACAACAACAACCAACAACAGATAATCAGTTTCAAAACTAATGATAGAATTTCCAATTGTAGCTTATCATCTTAATTAAGTTTGATCAGTTACGTGTAGTAGATGAAAACTTACCCGAGCTTCCCAGTTCATTCCAATGATTGCTATAGCCAAGAGGATTGTGATGGTTACACTGCCAATGATGCGAATGTCATTCATCTCATCTGTCATCAAGCAGTCATATCTCTGTCATAAAGACAACAACAAAAAAGTTGTTTAAAAATGGCCGTTACACAAATGATAATTTTTTTCCATTACTTTTAAGAAAAATAAAAATTTCTGGGGCATTATTATTAATTAGGATATCTACATTGCATGAACTTTTATATATTAAAAATAGTATGTAAGTATTCATAAAATATGCTACTATGAAATGAAATAAGAGTTTATTTGCTCAATATAAGTTGGCTTTTACAAATTAAAATTACTAATAATAAATACTAATAAAAGGCAAAGCCCTCACTAACTCTCAAACTTCTCCTGTAGATAGAAGCCTGAAATTCGGCAGGTTTATTCCTTACTGTAACTTGCAGATTACATTTCGAAACTCTACCTGGAACGGTCGCAACCGGGGACCCGAATTCGTTTTTTTCCTTATATGAGCTATATTATTTAAACTAACATCAAATACTCCTACATGGATAGATGGCTATTGACCAAACTTAGCACACATACACTTGAGTATCCATACTCAAATACTGAAGGGTACTGAACTCATAATATCCATACCTCTGGGGCAGGGGGCTCTATTTCATTTTTTTCTTATATAAGCTATATAAATATCAATAGGCTTAATACTCCTAAATGAATAGATGGATCTTGACCAAAATTATTACTACATACACTTGATTATCCACATTCAAATACTGAAGAGTACTGATCTCATAATATCCATCTATGTGAATAGGTGGATCTAGGCCTAGCTTTGTAGCAATACCCTTCTTTGTCCGTATTAAAATAATGGTGGATTTAAAACTAATAATATCCAATCCATTCAGGGCCGATCTAGAATTTTTAGGAAGTTCGATAGTTTAAAAGCTATATCTATGGCATTTTTAAACTAATTTTAATAGGACAAATTTTAAATCTATAATTTATCTGAATGATTTTTATAGGGTCCCCCCATCTGACATAACTAAAACGGTACTTTTTTAAATGGGCCCCAACGGGGGGGGGGGCGCCGTATTTCAATTTAAATGTACTATAGTTATAGTAGTGCAATTTAGTTATATAATATTTCGCATTCAAGAAATACTTACGTCGAAAAGTAATTTTTTTTACACGTATCATGGAGGATATTAAATTTAATCTAGAATGTTCTATATCAGTGGTTCTCAACCTTCCTAGTGCCGCGACCCTTAAATACCGTTTCTCGTGTCGTGGCGACCCCTAGCCACACAATTATTTTCGTTGCTTCTTCATAGCTGTAAGGGTATGTGTTTTCAGATGGTCTTAGGCGACCCCTGGCAAAGGGTCGCGCGACCCCTTTGGGGTTCGCGCCCACAGGTTGAGAACCGCTGTTCTATATTGTTCTACCGTGATATATAATGAGATCTAAAAGCTTATTCGAACAAAATCGCACTGAGCATGATCCCATAGAGAAACAGGATCCTAATGGGACCCATCGGTTACGCGATCCAATCGGGGAACAAGATACCATCGAGATCCCATCGGGTAAAGGGATCAAACTGGGATCAGGATCCATCAGGAAAAGGGATAACATTGGAAAAGAGAGTACCTAGGTGGAACGGGATCCCACAAAGAACAGTATCCTAACAGGTTCGGTAGCCCATCAGGATCTATTGTTAAATGTTCGCCAACGTTGTCAGTGTACATGTATTTTAAAAAATTGCCTATCAGCGTAACACAGTAGGGCAACTGGTTCCGTTCGGATGAAAAGGTTGTGGCAGCGCTGTTTCGGTACAGTGAGGCATGCATTGTATAGTCTCCGGAATATGCCAATACTTGATAATTTCTTACCTTTTTTTCTTTAAAAAAAAGGCTCTCTGCTGGGAAGCGCAGATATTTTAAGATAAAGTAAGATAAGATATGTTTCATTTCAATAATTTCTACTATATGAATACTAAAACATCTATGTACACATGTAACAACAATTGTTTACTATTATATAATCAGTTTGACATGAGGTATCTGTACAGTGGAATAAATATTTTTAAAATTATTTTCCCTTCCAACATTACGACTAAGTTGAGGTCTATTAGAAACAGAGAGGTGATCAAATATTGACAGGCTTGATGACAACCATGGACTAAACCCATCCCTAAATGATCTTACCACTAGGATGTCCCTGACCGTCTCTGAGAATCCCACCACATACATGGCCACAGCAACAGCATTGGCTATAGAAAATATGATGCCGATTGCTCCGCCAAACTCAGGACCCAGACTCCGGGAAATCATATAATAAGCTCCTCCTATGAAGCAAATGAATAAATCATCAGGTACATTTAGGTTAATGAACACAAGAATGAAATGAGTCTGATGGCAATCATCAATACAGGGAAACAAATAATAACTTTGATCCCTCGACACACAATTAAGTGTCGCTCAGACCTACATCATTACCAGCTGACATAGACTAACAATAATTACCATAATGACATTGACCATAAGGGAGTTCAGGGAATACATTTGTCTTGAAAACTAACTCTGTTTTACATGTCCATTTGTTTCAGTATTCTTAACATATAGAATTTCCCATGTATACTCGGGTTAGCCTTTGGCCAGGACTAGTGAAACTGTGCACTGACTCATCATGATAACTTTCATGCAGAATGGTAATAAGGGGAAGAGACTGCAATCGTGTTAGGCAAAAGGAAATGAGCAAAACAAAGCTTGTGAAAACCTGAAAGAAAACAAAAGACGCAACAATACAACAAACAACAGTAAAAACAATTTAAATTGAAATAAACACTTGGCTGCAATGTAGTATCTGAGAAGATGGCAAGAGTAATGTGATAGATCAATGTTTATTGCAAGCGATGTTGGCAAGGGTAATGTGACAGAACAATGTTTAGTGCAAGCAATGTCGGCAAGGGTAATGTGACAGAACAATGTTTAGTGCAAACAATGTCGGCAAGGGTAATGTGACAGAACAATCTTTAGTGCAAGCAATGTCGGCAAGGGTAATGTGACAGAACAATGTTTAGTGCAAGCAATGTCGGCAAGGGTAATGTGACAGAACAATCTTTAGTGCAAGCAATGTCGGCAAGGGTAATGTGACAGAACAATGTTTAGTGCAAGCAATGTCGGCAAGGGTAATGTGACAGAACAATGTTTAGTGCAAGCAATGTCGGCAAGGGTAATTTTACAGAACAATGTTTATTGCAAGCAATGTCGGCAAGGGTAATTTGACAGAACAATGTTTAGTGCAAGCAATGTCGGCAAGGGTAATTTGACAGAACAATGTTTATTGCAAGCAATGTGTTATCTCAGTTTATTAAATAAACAACTTAGAAAGAATCTGTTTACACAGTTCTCATTTGGATCTTATTACCACAAAAATAATTTTCATAATGTATTTGGTTGATGACACATGTGATGCCCGGTGTTAATATTGGAAACTATATTAACTTATTTTAGCTTAAGATCAAGTACAGTTGGAAGTTTTCACTTTCTGTGTTTGATTAAATAAGCTGAGCTATTACTACAATGTAATCAACACAAAATTCAATTTGTTAGTATTATTAAGAGAAGATAAGTTAGCTATAAATTAGGATTGGGCAAAATAAGGCCCTCGGTTCTCATGCAACCCACTGAGATGTTTAATCCTGCCCGCAAAACCTTCCTGGAAATGGATTAATGTTTGTGTAAAATGTAAAATTTTTTCATTTTTATCTTAAAAGACCTTTGGAAAGTCAATCAAGTGTCTACAAATTAATTTCCATGCAGCCTTCTGCACAAAAAAAGTTGCCTGCCCCCAGCTGTATCTTATTTTAAACCTCCAATTCAAGCGTCCACAGCATTTAAAGCTGGCCACCTGTCCTCATGATCACAGTAAACCGGTCACAAAACTGAAAGAATCAGTCAGATGGCCTAACATTATACAGCTAGATGGCAACAGCACAGATGGCCTAACATTATACAGCTAGATGACAACAGCACAGATGGCTTAACATTATACAGCTAGATGACAACAGCACAGATGGCTTAACATTATACAGCTAGATGACAACAGCACAGATGGCCTAACATTATACAGCTAGATGACAACAGCACAGATGGCTTAACATTATACAGCTAGATGACAACAGCACAGATGGCTTAACATTATACAGCTAGATGACAACAGCACAGATGGC
>CAXITT010000161.1:487494-565198 GCA_964033795.1 Lymnaea stagnalis | reverse complement strand
CACAGACACACCCAAATGAGAATCAAGCCATCACTACCACACACAGACACACCCAAATGAGAATCAAGCCATCACTACCACACACAGACACACCCAAATGAGAATCAAGCCATCACTACCACACACAGACACACACTCCCATGAAAATTAAGTCATCACTACCACACACAGACACACATCCCAATGAGAATCAATCCATCACTAACACACACAGACACACCGCCCCCATGAGAATCAAGCCATCACTACCACACACAGACACACACCCCCAAGAGAATCAAGCCATCACTACCACACACAGACACACACCCCCAAGAGAATCAATCCATCACTAACACACACAGACACACCGCCCCCATGAGAATCAAGCCATCACTACCACACACAGACACACCCCAATGAGAATCAAGCCATCACTACCACACACAGACACACACCCCCAAGAGAATCAAGCCATCACTACCACACACAGACACACCCCAATGAGAATCAAGCCAGCACTACCACACAGACACAACAATGTGAATAAACAGGAACCAACTACCATGTCATACAGAAAAGACAACAACAATATTATTATTGCCATTACTGTTGATAATGACATCAATCCTTGAAAGCTTTTTTTAAAATAAAAAAAATATATAAATAGCAGCAGATGTAATTATGAGTCAGGCATTTCTTCTATCATCAGGTTCTCATTATCAAGTAAAAGTGGTTTATAAAAAAAACAAAAAACAAAAAAGCAGTTTGATAAATGATCAAGAGTTTAGTGAGTCTGGAACAGTGAGGAAGAATGAGGTGAGATGTTAAGATAAGGAAAAGTGCCAGTGGTGAAACTCATGCGCGCCAGTCCAGGCAACAAAAATGCGATGTGGTAAATAAAGTTTGAAGACGAGAGAGCCCCCCACTGGTGTTATAAGTTAACCCATCGGCCTGGAACGGGTTATCTGAATCATAGAAATCTTTATCATGTTTCAACAAAATGTTATTTATTAAAATTGTTTAGGTTTTGAGATGAGCTTAACATATTTCATTTTTCTGCTCACTTGAGTTCAAAGTCAATCCTTATCTTAAGGCCTATAACCCTATCAACTCTTGTCTTACGTAGGCTCGTATATTATCTTCCATTGCAATTGCTGTGTCACAAATCCATCACACAGGATCTTCTCATTTTATTCAAATTACATGTCTTTTTTGTGCAGAACAAAAAGATTGTTTTTTAACAACAGCAATTTTTAATGCAATGTTTCCTATCCTTTTCTATAAAAGTAACAGTGCATATTTTAAAACGGACTTCATATTTCTTGAAATGCAAAGAGAACTGTTCAACTTGTGACTTATTTCATAAAGGAAAAAGTCAAGGAAGAAATGTTTAAAAATATATAAACATCAAAATACATAATACTTTATGTTACAATGTCACTAACACTGCCAGATGGGCCGGTTTCACTAAATACAATACCAGATTGCTGTGCTAAATGAGATTCTTAAAAATACTGCAAGTGCTTTAGATGCCTAATAATTTCTTTTGTTTTACGGAAATATTTGGTGTAATAAATCTGCTGTGCAAAATGGGGTGGGAGATTAGAATATTAATATAGTTCAGGGGTGGGTGTTGAGTAGCACTAATTGGGAATCTTATAAAGTTCCTTATTTGAATGCATGTTTCATCAAGCAACAACTTCAGGAGATGGGTTGTTTTTTTTTTGGGTGGCAATAGCTAGTTTACATCATAATTTAAAAGCTAACATCTTCTCTGTTCTTTAATCCCCTTTCCTCGCACCCCCTGAGGGAAACCTTGTTTAAATGCAAGTAATATTTTCAAAAAGATCATAATGTGCCTTAGTCCTTGGACCGTTGGGGGCGCCACAGATGACATGAAAACTATCCCCCCTCCATTCCTCTCTGTTTTCTGCACTTCGCACAGCATCGCTTAATTTTAGTCTCGTCCACTCTTTGATGTTACCTTCCCATATTTTTCTCTGTCTTCCTCTTCTTCTCCCTCCTCTCGTTGTGCCCTGCATGATTTCTTTGAGGACCCCTTGTTTTCTTGTCACGTGGCCCTACCATTCCAATTTGCGCATTTTTTACAGTTCCCAGGAGGTCATCATACTGCCCAATTGCTTGACAAATTTTTTCTTTGTCTTGTTCATTAGAGTTAGGGTCTCTATAGCAGATTATAAGAATGCTTCTAAAACATCGCACCTCCAATCGTCTTTATTTTTCTTTCAAGTTCTGCTGTTAATGTCCAGGACTCACAGGCATACAAGAAAATGGAGAGGACTAATGAGCGCATTAGCCTGATTTTGGTGTTGGGGCAATGTTCCCTCTAAAGTTTGCTGGTTCATGTGCAAAATCATACACTTGTGTGCAAAGTTTTACAGCATCAATTTTTTTGTGTGCAAAATTTTACAGCTCACAAACACAAACACACACTTACATGGAAATTTGCTGCGCAGATACTCAAAACTGCTGTGCAGCTTCTGTGAGGTAGCTGCGCGGACGCGCAGCTTAAAGGGAACATTGGTTGGGGGCTATATTTTTGTTAGGACAACACAAAAATTCACCTTAAAGAAGTCTAAATTTAAAATGTAAATTTAAAGAACATTTTTTTTATAAATAATTGTGAACATGGGGAAATGACCAGGAAAACCAAGTTTTTCTTCTATAACTGGCCAAAAGTTTTGAGACATGTCCCCCACCCTCCCCACAAACAACCAAGGGGGGAGGGGTTTGGCTTAGATGTTACCGCCATGAACATTCTCTTTTCACATCTGGCTTACCATGCCATTATGACATGTGCATTAGAAATGGCTTCCATAAAACATGAAGAGAAAGCAGTCAAGACAAACAGGTGTCAAGGCATTCCATCAGTGAGGATTTACAATTGTTTTTTCAAACAAGCAACCTTGAATGTTTTATTTTATTGTTTAGAAGAAACATGCCATTCTTTGATTCACCAAACTTTAAAAAATTACGTTGCCACTGAAATACCGAAAAAGGGACCCCCGTTTTACATTTAATGTAGGGGCTACAGAGGACGTTATGTGATTTGGATGCAAGTCAAAGCCATTTTGTACATGAAATACTTGTGGATGTTGCTACAAAAGCACACTAAGAAACTTGTAGAACAAAGAGATAGCACAATGGTGCAAGCACACAGTTCTCAAACTTTAATGTGTCATAAAAATGACAGCAAAAAGAGAAAAAAAAAGTTACAGAATTCACGAATCACTTGAATGTAAATATCAAGTGCGTTTGAAGTTTAATTAAATTAAATGTAAATACAAAAGTTGAAAGAAATCAATTATTGCTCTCGTTTGGGTTAAAAATCCATTAAGTAAAGGATCAATAAAACTATGAGCTAAGTGATTTTAAAAAAAAAAAAAATGGAACAAAAATACCCTAGCTTGGGTACTCACTAACAAAAATATTACGTTCAAGAAAATTGACATTTTTCTTCTGATAATGTTTTCAAATAAGTTAAAAGTTCACCTATCTGAAACAAAATGTTTGAGGCGCAGTGCCTCACACTTGATGACCAATACATTGGTTTTGTTTGCAAAATGTGCCTGCTAATAGTGAAGTTAAAATAATTTTTCGATTAAATTAACTTTCCTTAAATCACATCATGAAATAGTCTTCCACTCTACTTGACTTCCTCACCTTGCCCCCCAAAAATATGACAATTGATGCCCTGCTTTGAGAAACATTGTTAGCCAATTTGACAAAAATGAACTCAGGAAGGGTGCCTTTCATGAGAACCTCTATTTAACTGAATGACTCCTACAATTGCTAAGAGAACCATTTTGATGCAGCAGAGCCAACCTGTCTGGGCAAAGGTAGCTCATGGATAAAACTAGGTCTGGACTGTTTAGACATGTTCAATGGCCAAAGACAGAAGTAAATAGACTGATCTCCATTCCATATGGAATTCAGTCTATTTACTTCTGTCTTTAAGCAGGGCTGTTATAATCTATGAGCACCAACACCGCTCTTCCACTAGGATTGTTATTTTTTTTTAACATACCAGCTTTGAACCGGAAGCCCCCATGTATGCAAGTGCTAAGAAAGAGCCGGAAGCCCCCATGTATGCAAGTGCTAAGAAAGAGCCTGCTTGCCAGACTATTAGAATGGTTGCTTTGTGTGCTGCATGTTGACACTGACTACCACACCTCGTGCTAAGACTCATAAACTCTGGTGTTAATTTTAGCAACACTAATCCGGGTCTGGTGGGGGAATGGCTTTGCGCTCTCCTCAACCCGCACTAAGGATGATGGAAGGGAAATGACACCTGGGTGGACGGGGAGAGAAATTGCAAAGGCCCAAAACTGAGGCAAAATGAAATTAAAAATGTTGCATTGCATTAAAAAAAATAATTTATATAAGCGATTGTTTCCTGGTATTTTTCATTAGGGCTCAAGCAGCTGTCACAATGAGTCATTTATTTTGTCATGCAGATTTAACAGTTTTTAATGTTAAGGATAGTTTAAAAGTGTACACCAGGAGTGGGCAACCTTATGTGCAGATGGGACAACAATTATATTTGCTTCGTCGGGCTGCATGCTAATTTTTGATACAAGTGATATTCGCCTTTAAAGATTACCTTTGAAAATTCATTTCAAGTTCATTTCGCAACTAAGCAGTGAAATAATTTTTAGATTTGCTGTGATTATTATATATTAGTGTGACAATTTTACACTGTGACTATGAATTTTTTAAATACTTTTACGGATTTAAATCATTCACACTTTGTACATTTTTAGAAAACATTAATCAAGTTCTCGGAATGTTTCAGCTGGTCGCAAGTGGACCGCGCGGGTTGCCCACTCCTGGTGTACACAGTTTATTTTTATCAACTTAGATTTTTTTTAAACTTTGATATTTAAACAAAATAATTTCAAAATAAGATATTTTATTCCAAAGTTTTAAAAAATTTGTAGTTAAAATTTTCAGATCAAAACCCATTTTAAATGAGGTATTTTCAATTTGAACTCATTCAATGAAATGTTCTTCTCTTATCAGTAAATAGGATGCTGTTTCTGGTAAATATGTCAAAGATATTAGCTTAGAAAATAAAAGAAAATAAACCACAAGGTTGATGTTGAGACAATTCAATGTTTGTGAATGCCATTAAAAGAAAGCATTAATATTAAATGCCAAACTTCTAGAAAAACCATAAGAACACTAAGAACTTGTTGGTTCATAAATGTCCCTCAGAAAAAAATGTTGCCTGGTAACTTGGATTTGCTTTAAGTAATTTGATAACTTACATCATTTGTTAAATACTCTAGTTAATATCATCCAGCTCAGGTCTGTTCATTAGGGAATGGTAAGTTAAGAGTTTAGCATTTAGGTTTTGCTCTTATGCTTTTCACCCCGCCTAAATTCTTGTTAGGCCGTCTACAAGAATTTTCAGAGCATCTCAGTCCTTTGCTTTCCTTTCCAGTTGCTTCCAGGTGTATCCCATACTTTGTGTCTTCTTCTAGCTCTTGTCTCCATGTATTCCTTGGCCTTCCTCTCTTCCGTTTTCCTTGTGGATTTTTATGTTAGGGATTGTCTGGTGATGTTATCAGGGCGTTTACGAAGCGTGTGCCCTTTTTACCTCCATCTTTTCCTCATTTCCTATTTCCAGCAATAGGCTCCTGGTCATTCCAGTCATTCTTTGTTGTTGATGATGTTTGGACATTTTATGTTCAGGATCTTTCTAAGGATAGTGTTTCTGCGCGATGCTCAATGTTTTGTGCCCAAGTTTCGGCTCTAAAGAGTAAGGCTGATTTTATTTTTATTATGATACGTCTGCCAATGAAATGGATTCCAAACTAATATAAAATAAACTTGTCAACAGTAGTAGCATCCCTTGTATATTTAGCTAATTGGGAACAAAACCAATTTTACAAGGGTCCTGAGATCCAGGTTTGTCTATAATAATAATAATAATTAGTGAGCTTATATAGCGCAGTACCCCAGCCTAAACTTGCAAAGAACACAAATCTTCTCAAATGTTTGAATAGAACGTTGTACCACTTCTCACAAGTTTTGCCTGTCAGTATTTGGAGAATGGCAGTGACATTAACTGGTTAAAGTTATTTTTAATCTGTGAGAATTTATTTTCTTCACAAAGTCCACAGATAATGACCACAAGTCTATGCATTTTCCTCACAAGATTTGTTTCGATCTCAGCAATGTAATGTTGACCTTCGATGATAATGGCATTCTGACATGTTTGTGGTGAATTATTCTGTAATCTTGTAATGACATTGAGTCACACTACAATTACGATCGGTCCATGTTTCCGTTGATAATGGAGCCGTTTGAGCCATTACCTTGCTACCACACAAAAATAACCCAACTGTTAAGTGACAGCTATCTTCAAACAACATGTTAAAACCATTATCACTTTGCTGGGACGTGATCAATCCATATAATTTTAGGAAATCTTGTGCTAAATCAACTCTCTCATGCAGGTCAACAAGACCATCAATTTTACTTGGTAGCTTTCTGAAAGGTAAGGGGGGATGGCTCTGTTTTGTGAAAAAATAATTTGTGTCCTTTCACCGGCTGTTTTATGGTCATCGACCTGCTAAAACATGTCAGGTGCCAGCTAAGCCCTGAGAAATGGGAAGCCCCAATAAAATCAATCAATTTAGACTTAAACCAATGTCAACTATCACAACACCGCACCTGCACAGTGGCACCAGCAATGGCTTGACAGCTTACCTGCTATCGCCTGATATTATGTGCAAAGTGCCAAGTCCAGACATTGTATTTTATGGCAATATTTAAAAACAGTGTTTCCCCAGTCTCAAAACAATGAACTAGAAGCCTGAGAAACCAAACATTACTTTGAGCAATGATTCATGTATAAGAGTGAATCTTGATTGAACTTTTTTTACAATAAATTTAAATTTGTTTGTACATGTCCGTCTGAATGTGTATTTATGTTTAAGGCTATTAAATCTGTTAAATACATTCATAAAACTATTTATATGTTGCTATTTCTTGATAAACACAATTTGAAAAAAAATAAATGAGATCCAATGAAAATTGGCTTAAAATATGTTCAAATCATTGAAATCTATGTTGCTACATTTATTTTGAATGTCACTGTAGTGTAGAAGAGGTTCTCAGCCTCATAAGTGGGTTAACAGACATAGGTTCTCAAATGGAAAGCCTATAACAGCAGGGACAGTAGATAAGAGAAAGTCCAACACACTGATTAAAAGGATGGATCTGCCACAAGACTGATAGTGTAACACTAAAGCTTAAAATTTTGGATCACCACAAAGCCAAGAAAATGGATTCCCAAACATGCTAACAGACTCATTGCTATAATAGATCAATGACCAGCCAATCATTACACTGGTTACTGTAATGATTATACCAGAAACTCATTGCTGACAGGGAAAGTGGTTGGTATGTCACCAGCATGATTCCCACTGGGAACTGATGACAATCTCAAGGAATGTGTTCATGAAGCTAATGATGCCACAGTGGGACATTTGTTCAAGATTGAATACCAGGTTTTAAAACTGTTTCAGATCCTTGATCCGGCTGATCATGAAAGTTTTGAGATTGCTCTATGTAAAATAGTAAATCTAAATTTTACTATCTCTAAACAAAGAAATACAAGCCATGACTTTTGTAATAGATGACCCACATCAGAGGAATAGAAAGCATTTCTTACAGTATATGCCATGATATACACATTGCTAATGGAAGGCGTGGCATACATTTTGTTTAGTAACTTGCACAAATTAAATAAATGGTTATTTAAATTATAAGGTGATGAAAAATTGTATGAAGAGGGAATCAAAGCAGGTTTTTGAATCAAAGCGGGTCTCAAATCAAAATGAGTATTTTACCAATTTTCAGGTCTCAAAAGTGTGACAAGTGAGTAGTTTACTCGCAAACAATCAGTTGATTCAGAAATAAAATCTTGAGTGATGGACTTTGTTGTTTAAAATGATACAACATGCAAAGGGAAACCACAATAAAATTAATAATTGAGTGAGGAAACCCAATATCTTGTTCTCTGGTAATCATACTATCAATTTTTATTTGCACTTATTTAGACTAAATTTTCAATCACCATATGACCATGCATGGCCATAATCTATCTCTTTTTTCTGGAAGAGAATGTTTAGATTTACGTGTATATGTATTATCCTGTAATTTGATTTAAAATATTGGAGTACAAATATTTTTTTTTAAAATATTTCTTTTTTTTTAATTGAAAAAAATTATGTTTTTTAAAGAGGCTCTCATTTTAGTTGAGCCTGTAAAGTATTTTCAACAGCAGCCAATTTTTGGTTTTGTTATTTCAGTAACAATGGTTAGTTGGCACTGATTTATTGTTGCAGAATGACATTGTCCCTGAAACTAAGCTACACATAAAACATTGAAATAGGCAGTCACTGGGAAAATGGGGATCTGCCTATTTAAATACAGGACAAAAAAACAGTTTTTATCATATCATGCATTGTTGAAAAAAGAAGGAAACAACGCATATGTTACGTCTACAGAAAAAGTGGGTCTCAAAGCATTTGAATCTATTTACACACTTTTCTAAAGGAGTTTAAATACAATATGAAAAACAATCAAATGTAAGAGATGACTGGTTTTCTAGTCCAAATTAGTGATAGTTGATGGTCTAATGTCCATCCATACTGATGTCACGCTAGGGTGGATTTTTTAACCCACTATTTTCACAAAATCATGATACCCCATTATGTGCAGTCACATATTCTTTACCCCCACCCCAAATCTCCCTATATGCATGATTATGCCATTTGTGGATGGGGCCTTACAGAAGCAATATAAATATTCATCAACATAAGTTATTAGTCATAATTATAAATATTTAAATTAAAACCAACTGCTTTGATATTTATTTATTTAGTGAGTAAATCACTGTAAAAGTATAGCTATAGTATCAACAAGAGGGTTTGCTATTTAAATGAATTTGTTAATAATTCTAAACAGGACAACATTTTTGTTTTCTAATCCTCATGTGTTAATGTAACAACATATAGAGTAACATCAAGGCAGTGTGAGAACCCCTTGACTATTGCAGTGCCTATACAATTCCAGTAAAGTTCTATGTAGCATATCCTGCCTAGACAGTCCCTGTGATCTCCTAACCCTAGAGAAGAAGCTCTATGTAGCATATCCTATCCTGCCTGGTCAGTTGCTGTGACCTCCTAACCCTGGTATGTGATGTGTCTGCATAATTATTCCCATATGAAGACATTTCCCCCATCTCTAAAACATTATAAATGGATTTACAACCATTAATTTATAAGCTTATTTCCTGTGGCTTCAACCTCAGGGCTGAAGACAAAGCTGATCTGCAGTGTCGGAGCTTTAAATAAATATCAACTAGAGATATGGGTTCCAGTCTTCTTAGCAGCCAGAGTGTTATGCCATGCATTGTAGCTCTTCATTGTATTCAAGCGGTTGAAATAATACGGTACCCTGGGTGCGTATAATTCAAGATTATGGTAGGGAGAATTGTTAAATAAAATCCAAATCTAACAGTTACTAACTGTAGACCCATATGCAGGCTTTTAAGAGGTGGTATCACAATAAAAAAAAAATTTTCAACCTGTGCACTAGCTGTAGCTTTCTTTTGTATTTCTGTAGTCATGTTAACACACATTAGTCAATGGAAGTGGAAACAGGTTGTGCATTTAAACAGGTATTTTTGCAAGGTGTTTAAGTTTATCTTCATCTTTGGTAGTGAAATTACATCATGTTAAAAGAAACATTAATCTTGTTTGATGTGCAAGATTATTGACAAATTATAATGATATGATAGGACATTGAAATTTTATTATTAACTTTAAAAAATAATTAAACTATTTAAAAACAGCTTATACTTATACTCTGTATGTAAGGAAGAAACCAGGTCATATACACAAAAATGAGTTACCTGGGCAATGTATAATGGTAAGACTTGGAATAAAGAAATAAATGTGAAATATTTTTAAAAAAAAACAAGTGAAAAAAAGCAATATTTACAGGGCCTTGAGGTTTATGGAGACTTTGTTAATTATGTTAAGAATGAAAAAAAAAAAGGTTATATACAATATTCCCAACACAGTAAACACATATTTTGTGATTGTCCCAGTTTGTGATTGTTGTAAATGGCAGTGCATGGATAGTGATGAAATATCACAGTCATGTGTTCTATACTTTTGCATTGGGCAGCTTCCTGAAGACAAGTTTGGGTATGGGTACTCAGATCTTGACTTAGGAGACAGAACTATATGTGTAACAAACATAACATGTGATGAAGATGCTATTGTCAGCTTTCAGAATGGAATTACCCTATCAACAGCTTATCTTATTTTGGTGGAATCAAAAGTGAATGAATACAACTGAGGTACATACAAATGTTGCCCCGTGAATTCTTCACTTGTGTGTGTATTGAAAAGAAATAACATGAGAAAAAGGGGATTGTAACAGGTACATTAAAGGTGTGACATCTCATGAACTGGGGCCCCCATGCAGCAAAACTGAACTAGATTATATTTGGAAATGACTAAAAGATTACCTACCACCCTTGACCTCCCCATTGGTACAAATGGCTGTCATAGAAATGGCTGTGAGGGTTGTGACCAATCCAGACAAGAGTACAATCAGAGAAGCTTGAATTATGCCAGCATTGCCCACCACCCATGGCAAACGAATGAAGAGCATGACACCAAATATGTTCAAGATGCATCTTATCTGAAAAAAAAATAATTAATATATTTGTTTTGTGTACAGCATGCCTTTGTGAAAAGATTAGAATAATGACATTGAATAAATCAGACAATATTTGTTAACTCTGAGAATACAAGAAAGTATTTTGCTGTGGGTTTACAAAGTAACAGAGTGGAATCAAAGTTGAGTCTTCTAGAGACAGAATATGATAGTTGAAAGAACTTGATATGACCAGCTAATTCACACTTGAAAAACTGGGAAATCTCACATAATCTACTAACTAGATTAAATTATTGAAACACAACATTAGAAAATGGAAAATGATTTTGAAATATAATTTTTCTTTTTTTATCAGTTAAAAAAACAAATAAATCCTGAAAAAATGAAACATTCAATTTGAGGGATCAGAAATGTTATACTTGTTTGTGTTCTGAAGGAAACATTTTAATTGAATGGAGAAATAAAGATGATACATCATTGTTTCTAGAGAAATAAAGATAATACATCATTGTTTCTAGAGAAATAAAGATGATACATCATTGTTTCTATTACAGTAGTAATTTTAGTTGTCTACGATTATAAAAGCAACACACTTCTAAATGTAAAGAAAGACCCAAAAGGTGCAGCATATGGTTTTCTGTGTGGTGGTAGGGTTTTCTGTGGTGGTAGGGTTTTCTGTGTGGTCATAGGGCTTTCTGTGTGGTCGTAGGGTATTCTGTGTGGTTGTAGGGCTTTCTGTGTGGTCGTAGAGTTTTCTGTGTGGTCGTCGGGCTTTCTGTGTGGTCGTAGGGTATTCTGTGTGGTCGTAGGGCTTTCTGTGTGGTCGTCGGGCTTTCTGTGTGGTCGTAGGGCTTTCTGTGTGGTCGTAGGGTTTTCTGTGTGGTCGTAGGGTTTTCTGTGTGGTCGTCAGGTTTTCTGTGTGGTCGTAGGGTTTTCTGTGTGGTCGTAGGGTATTCTGTGTGGTCGTAGAGCATTCTGTGTGGTCGTAGGGCTTTCTGTGTGGTCGTAGGGTTTTCTGTGTGGTCGTAGGGCTTTCTGTGTGGTCGTAGGGCTTTCTGTGTGGTCGTAGGGCATTCTGTGTGGTCGTAGGGCTTTCTGTGTGGTCGTAGGGTTTTCTGTGTGGTCGTCGGGCTTTCTGTGTGGTGGTCGGGCTTTCTGTGTGGTCGTAGGGCTTTCTGTGTGGTCGTAGGGCTTTCTGTGTGGTCGTAGGGCTTTCTGTGTGGTCGTAGGGTTTTCTGTGTGGTCATAGGGTTTTCGTAGGGTTTACTGTGTCTTGCCTCACTAAAAGAGTTGACTAAAAACAATGACCTTAAAACAATAAATCCATCAATAAATCTGTGTCTTCAAATATGTATAACAATAATATGTTAAAATTATATAAATACTAGCCGATATACCTGGCGCGGCTCAGGATTGCATTAGGACCCCATCCTCGTGGGACCCCAATCCCATTGTGACACCGGGATCTCGTTTTCTTGTGGGATCCTGATCCCCTTGTGGGATCCTGAGATCCTGATCTCATAGGGATAAAGATTATAATGGGATCCTGACCGCTTTGTTTTCTATACCGAATAAAAAAAATTACTCAACAGTACTGAGGGAACAGTAAACTACGGGACCGTATAGAAATGAATAGAACTAACTAACATTTCAATATTCCCTTAGATCCCACTATATATCCCCTTGGAACAATTAAGAACTTCCTGGAACATTCTAGATTAAATTTAATAACATCCTCAAAACATGTGTAAAAACTACTTTTCTTATCATTTTTCGATACGATAAAAATCTTCAACAAATGCCATAATTATAATCCTTTTTCTATTAAGTTAATCGAGGTGCCACAAGGGCCCATTCCATAACTGTAACGATGTAGTTATGCCTGAGATAGGGAGCCTTACAAAAATTAGACGGATAAAAAATAAAGTTAAATTTTAAAATTGACTTAATAATGCCATAGATATAGCTCTTTAAAATTATCGAAATTTCTGGAAAATTCTAGATTGGATATTCTTAGTTTTAAAGGCACCAATATTTCAATACGGACAATGAAGGTTATTGCTACCACGCTATGCCTATATCCATCAATTCCCATTGCTTATATAAGAAAAAATGAAATGGGGCCCCAGAGGGATGGATATTATGAGTTCAGTACCCTTCAGTATTTAAATATGGATGATTAAGTGCATGTGTAATAAGTTTGGTCAAGATCCATCTATGGATGTAGGAGTATTTGTTGTTAATTTTATTTATATAGCTCATATAAGGAAAAAAACGAATAACGGAATGTTATAAAACCGGAATTTAATAACCTGCTAAAAACTAATTTTCTAATTATTTTTTGAATCCGATAAAAATTTTCAACAAATGCCATAATTATAATCCTTTTTATTTTAAGTTAATCAAGGGGCCCCGGGGGGCCCATTCCATAACTGTACCGATTTAGTTATGCCTGCAATAGGGGGCCCTACAAATATCAGACCGGTAAATAATAGAGTTAACATTTAAAAATTGGTCCCATTAAAATCTACTTAAAAATGTCATAGATATAGCTTTTTTAAATAATCGAACTTTATGGAAAATTCTAGAATGGATATTGTTAGTTTTAAATCCACCGATATTTCAATACGGACAATGAAGGGTATTGCTACAACGCTAGGCCTATGTCCATCAATTCACATAGAAACTATAGTGTTGTCTAAGCCTATTGATATTTATATGGCTTATATAAGAAAAAAATGTGCCAAGTTTGGTCAAGATCCATCAATCCATGTAAAAGCCTTTGTGGAACAAACCCACAAACAAACGCACAAACTTTCACCTATATATACATATGATATGACGATATATATATATATATATATATGATTATAGACTGAATATTTTTTTAATGTCTCTTCTTTTACCCTAAACAAATAATTAAAAAGCCTCCATTAGGATCGTGCCGTGACCTTGCGTCTGTTAAATGGCGTCAGCCCGTGGAGCATTTATACTAAATAATGACATTCATAATATACATCAAAGTCCACCCAAACATCACAGTTGTTACAGTCATATGATTAAAAAAGCGGGGGGGGGGTGGGGGGGGCGGGGGGCGCTCATGCTCTTCAGAACACGGCAAAGACATGCACGCAGCAATAGCCTTCATGTTATTCCACTTGTCCAGATCACGATCAACAGCAGCATACAATGCAAAACAACACTGTGTTTGTCAAGTCATAAGACATCATTGTATTTCATTAGCGCCCCACGATATTGTAGTCATATGATTGATTGTAGCAACTTTGAAGTTTTAGGGGTCATTAATTTTATACATTTGAGCAAAGTTTTGGAAAAACTTGTTTTAAAAATATTGTTTTTTATTCTGTACATGATTGTATGAGAAAATGTAACAGTAGACCAAGACGTGGGGTGAAAAGTTTTACTAAAATACTAAAATGTCAACGGTCTGTGGTAAAAAATGTGTTGCTCATCAACGTTGATTGTTATTGAGAAAAAATAACCATGCATTAAAAAAAAAAAAAAAAAAAAAACAAGCATAAAAAAAAAAAAAAAAAAAAAAAGCTGTAGTGAAATGGATGCCACTGTGACTTTCCCCTTCCCGAGGCGTGGGTAGGTGTACGACGTCTCAGCAGTGTTATTGGGCAACAGGAAGTGGGTCAAAATTGACATGCAAGATAGAGGTCACTCAAGGGTCAGTGCAGGTCAATGGTGACCAACTGATAATGAAGGGTTGTAGTGTTATGAGGAGGGGGGTGGAGGAGGGCAAGTGTACACAATTTCAGCTCAATTAGAGGTCAAGAAGTGGGTCAAAATTGAGAAGCCAGATTTTACCACAAACAAACGGACAGAGCAGAGAAAAAGTATATAATAAATGATCGTCAACCTCATTGTAAGTTCAAAAAGTTACGAAATGCATAACATAACACCGAAAATTTCATTCTAACTTAGAATGTACTTAAACTCGTTTGGTTGAACATAGCCGTTTATTATTTGGTTCAGATATTCAAGAAATTAACTCGACGTTGTTCATTAAACCCTTGATAAAGTATACGAAGACAAAAGTTGATATGAAAATGTTGGGGGAAATGTTGCTGGATGGCAACAGCCTCCTTGAAAATACGAGATTTTTTTACTCTTTGACTAGATAAGGGGAACACGTCAACATTAATGACATGGAAAGTTTTCACGAAGGATTTTCGATATATGCAGGTAACCTTGCAACATGAAACTATGAAATAGAAGATCTGATTCTTACATCTGCTGAAGATTTTGATATCAAATTTGCTGAGAATCATGTTTACCCGAGGCCCACCGTAAAATCAAAGCTTTTCGTCCCCTTGGGGGCATCGGGCCGCGCCACACCAAGCATCCTCTCGCGACACTCCCGTGACTCCAGCGTGCCCCGCATGCACTGGGACATTATCGTACATAGGAACTTTACCATTGAGGCCTTGCCACTTTTTATTTTATTATTTATTTATTTTTATTTGGAGGGGGTGTCGCCACAGAAGCACGAATCAATGTGTTTACAGTGTGCTTTATACCATTTGCTGAGGACAGGAATATATTACACTGGGGTTGTGTTGATGGCGTCACTATAGCAACCGTAGTATGTCCATCCGTGATGACATTGTGGGATAACCTTGAAAATTTTCCAACGGCACGCCATCTTGTTTTTTTAAAAAAATATACCACCTGTTGCAGAAATGCTACTTGTCTTTATGTATCACTATATGTGTACTCATTTTTCTCGGAATCTAAAGCTAGAAAAAACGAGTTTGCCATGTTCGTATACTTAATAGAGTAAGGCGGGTGCATTTCTTCGCCAGTTGTGTATTTCTTTCTGGCGCCTGTGTGAATCAATCTAATCGTTTATTGAGCGCACTAAGACACCGGCATCAACACCGTGCTGATCGGCTGGTACCGACCCGTGTAGCCAGCACATCTACTATCGATACGACGCATCACATGCCAGCCTCGTGGAATTGTGTACAGCTGCTGGCTTCACGCTGGACCGTGAACTGCACGCACGTTTTACCACCTGAAGATAGATATTTTCGGTGATGGGGGTAGTTGAAACGGCAGTGGTTCTCAGGGTATTAAAAAAAAAACCAACAACAACACTTGAAAGATGTGTAAAACACATTTATTACACCTGCACCGTCAACTATTATCTAGACCGTCAGATTTCAACAACTTAAGCTGCTACTGAACGAGGCTAGCCGTGAAATGCTAAATTTATTATTCAAACATTTTCGGTGTAAAAGGTTAAACTTTCCAATACTTTTTCCAATAATGGAAAACAGGCGCACGTGACTTGTCATTGTTGATTCCATAGAATGTTGAATTTGTACAAAGTTGTGTAATTATTGAAAGAAATGAAGAAATAAAGAAACGGACGTTTGTTGCTGTGTGCCAGGAGTGGTTGCCCAAGATCCCGTGGGGGTGTTGTTGTTGTTGTAAAGGTGATTGAACTGTCTCTCGTTCACCCCTACCACTAACGCACAAAGGGAGACGATCGTGGCAACATTCGAGCTCTGCGTACTTGTACAAATCTCGCGCGACAGAAATAGCAGTTCAGCAACCTACGGTTTTAGCAGTCGGGTCGCTGTGGCTAAAGTCAACAATAAACAGCAAGCAATTTCAGTTTCTCGCCGTTAGAAGAAAAAAAAGAGGGGGGGGGGGGGGGGGGGCGTTGGGTCAATGCCAGGTCTACGGTGCGATCATCTATTATTGGCGGCCATTTAAAGGTAAAACAATTAGTGGTTATTCCAATATTACCCTTTACATGGCGGCCAGTTAAAGGTACACAAAGTTAGTGGTGATTCCACTATTACCTTTTACAAATGACACTTCCGGTATTTGTGGACAAGCATTTCTTTGTAGTTTTAAGAATCTCTCTATTTTCCCCCCCACCCAATTCTATATCTAATTAAACACCGCGCATATTGAGAATCCTTTCAAGTTGGGAACATGACTAAAGCAACCAACAACTTTAAAGGGAGATTCTGTGTGAAGCTTCAATTAAAGTCTTTACCGCCTAATGATATGAACCTTAAGTAAAGAGGTCAAGTCACGAAACTCCAAAAGAGGCCATCACAGCTGCGAGAGCACGAATCACTGAAAGACAACGGTCAAAATTCGTGGCTCCTACCAGCCCTACTACTGTACACCGTTGACAAGCATTGGCCGTGCAGTAAAGTTATGAGACTTCTATTGTAACTTTTATAGTCGGCATATATTGAGCATCCTAACAATGTACGTAATTGATCTATGTGTTGGTTGTTAACTTACCCGTCCCGAAACTAAGCGAACCAACAATTCGCGTTGTCTTTAATTTGTACATTCAATTTTATGTCCGACATTGGAAAACAATGGACAAGCTACGTTTGTTGATTTTCCCAGCAGATTACCAAATATCCCAGAAAAAAATATCAATGCAATACCCTAGTGTTATGTATGACGTGTTTGCGCCACACTTTCCCCGTGCCGTCAACTTTGATTGACCCCAAAATTAGGCTGCGTTCTTATTAGGCGTGGCCTATTTCCTTTCATCTTGGCGTGTTTGCTGCCGCCACCAATCAAACATAACTAATCTGTTTCTCAGGGCCAGCCTTAGGCCACGCCAACCTATGCGATCGCAGTGGGCCCCGCACTTTCATAGGCCCCGCGCTAATTTTAAAAAATGCAAAGACGAATTTATTTTCTAATACAAAATTTTAATTTTCACTTATTATCCTTATCCCTACCCAGACTGGGCCCCGCGCAATCCGTTTCGCATTAGGGCCCCGCAATTGTTAGGGCCGGCCCTGCTGTTTCTCATAGTATGTTGTGGAATGTTCGCGATTGGCCTAGAAAAGTAAACAATGTGTAAGGCGTTTCTGGATGCGTCGGTTGACCCACTATAGAAATAAGGGGATTCAGGGATTGAGAGGAAGATATTTTTTCACTTCCCGAGACAAGTGTACTATTGTGTGTACTCATGTGTTTATTCACATTCATCATTGTACTTTATTAATTGGCACATTGTACTAACTGTGTACCGGTACAAGACATCTCATACTCTGTAAGCTGATGATTGTAATTATTTTTTATTTTGTTTTGAAATTATATTAATACTTAAATAAATCTAGTTTATCCCCGATTCAAACAATTATCCATTTTGACGACTAATAAACCAATACAGTACGTTGGTAGATCTAAAACTGAACTCTCGAAAGGCATCATCACTGTAGGGAGAGTTGGAGGATGCCTCAGTTTTTGTCTTAAACTATCGCCAATAACTTGACGGTCCCCAAAACGAATACGATAAGACATGGAGAATGAAAGGGCAGAGCGTGAAAGTAAGTGTTGTCAATTTCTTATATGTACCTACCAGAGCGTCATTTCCGAACTTACTAGGACCGGAAGTCATTCGGATGAGTCATTTTTCGGAGAACCGAACACTTTCACGGATCGGTTGTGCTAAGGAAATTAGTGCATAGAATACAATGTATTATCACACATGCCCAGGGCCGTCTTAACAACATAGGAGACCAAGGGCACATCAATGCACTGCCCCCCCCCCAGCAACACAACATACATGGGCCATGAGAAGGGGGCGAATGGGGGAACTCGCCCCCATGCTCTAACGGGGGGGGGGGGGGGGGGAAAAAGTTTTTTTGAAAAAAAAACTTTTAAAAAAAAAAAAAAGTTTTAAAACATTTAAAAAAAAAAATAACCCAACATACATGGGCCAGGAGAAGGGGGGGAATGGGGGAACTCGCCCCCATGCTCTAACGGGGGGGGGGGGGAGGCAAACAGTTTATTGATACAAGAATCATTTAAAAATCAATAATAGTTTTAAAACATTATCAGAAATAAACTATAATTAATCGCAAAGGATGATAAATTATCATTATTGACAGATAGATAGAATAAATTATTTAATATAAATCAACATAATCGTTTGCGTAATTTTTTTGCCTAGAATTGTTTTATTATTGGTTCAAAGTCAACGGTCTTAAGACTTAAGGATGTCATTTTCCATGCACATAAGTGAAAGCCAGTTCAAACGTTTTTGTCCCATTGTACAGCGAAGCTGATTCTTAACTTATTATTTTTTTTCGATTCATATCTGGGGAAAAGTAAAGCTTGTTGACGAGAGTTATTCCCCTTTAAAGTTTTAAAATAATCCAACTTTGATTCGCATTTATATTAATTTTGGAATGTGCTGATATATATATCGTGGGTTAAAATTAGGAAATCTAAATCCAATTAAATTGTCAAAATATTTCAATATTCATTAAAAATATGTAAAGCATGATGCCTCTATAAGAGTGAGTCCCCTAGAAACGTGGGGCCCCATACAAGCGCGGGACCATGAGCCAGTGCCCACTGAGCCGATGCCTTAAGACGGCACTGCACATGCCGCACGGTGTAAGGGGGACAGCTAATTCGTGTCAAATCCAGTAGAGAACTATATTTTTTTCCCACCTGCAAATGCCGTTTCCAAAAAAATAGATGTCTGGCACTTAGCATTAAATCCGTGGTCACTTTGTTATTGCGGGCGTGTATTCTGCTATATATATTAAGTACTGGTCACTGCATGTACAGTACGCATCGCGAGTTTACCTGGAAGTGCGATAGGAATCAGATTTATTTACCGCTGCTTGTATGCCAATGCTCATTGCCATTCGTGAATGAATATTATAATATATATTATAAAGTCAAGGCAGTTCCAAAAACCGACGATTTGGATAACTTCGGATAATCGGGGCTCGACAAAATCGACGCTCGACTGTACAATACATAAAGACACACTTCCCCTCAACATCGGGAGGTGGGTGTCCAGCATTTGATATTATGATAAGTGACCACAACTTGATAACGCCCAAACATTGTTTTTAAAATATGAACTAAATGCGCGCTGTTGGACAATCGATAGGACATAACTAGCAGAAACTTGAAAAAAGTGCATGTTTAGCGATGCGTGCTATCAATTCTTTCAGCAGGAGAGACAAGGTTCATTACAGGAGACATGTTGGACTGGTTACTATAGTGATCATGCCAGAAACTCATTGCTATGATATAGCCATGCCTAGCCAATCGTTACACTGGTTACTATAGTGATCATACCAGAAACTCATAGTTATAATAAAACAATGACCAGCCAATCATTACACTGGTTACTATAGTGATTTCAACAGAGCACGGAATTGATGAAATGTTACTCCGCGATAGCTCTTGAACGTCCCCGGGCCGGTGCCCCACCTTCGTAGCCGTTAGTGTGGGGTCCGGACCGGAGGCCAGCCCGCAAAATAATTTTGCGGCCGCGGGGCGGTCTGGCTCAGAGCGCACCACGTAATTTGGGCTGTTCTTGGTACGAATGGGCAGAGAAAACCCACAAGGCAGGACCTTCGTAGAGCATCCTATGTAAAAGTGCCGGCCACCACTTGTAGGGATGTGATCCAACGATTTCCTCCTTGCACATGTGTCCTTCATATCATATCTGGAGTTCTTAATCTACTGCTTTCCAAGTGGCACTGACACTCTTCAAAGTATCTGTTCGTCGGGTGGAAATTTTTGCGTATTCTCTTGAACACATAAGTATGCATCACAAATTTAGTATTGTATCGCCACCTATCACCCTCTCACACAAGCGGCGCACGCACTCCATGCATGGCAATGAAAGGGATAGATCCTATTATAAACTAATAGCAAAGAAGGTGCATGTCCCCTCGCATCGCGGAAAGTTGTGTTTCAATGCTAGGTAGACAGACGTGCAGCCCCAGTCGTAAATAACAACATACCAATTATAGCGATTGCCACTAACCCTTACAACAACAAACCCCCCACAATTTTCGTGTGTGTGTGTGTGTCAATATAACGTGTTGCCACAACACACAGATCACAACATGACCCTAGCAACACAAATATTACATGATTGAGCCTCAATCCTTTTCACCACATCCATCTTAATTAATTGCAATTATAAAGAGAGAGATATTTTTTAAAAGTTCCTTTGATGAGGGCAATGATCCGGACACAAACCTCTGGTAAACATAGCTCAAAGTTTGCCAGGGACCAGTACCGCTGCATAGCTCAAAGTTTACCAGGGACCACTACCGCTGCATAGCTCAAGGTTTGCCAGAGACCACTACCGCTGCATATGGAAACAACTGGTGTTTGACTCCCAGTCAATGATTTGATAAATGTCAGGTGTATCAGCTTACATTGATTTTGTCCTCCTGCAGTCAGCATTAAGATGCTATAGGAAGATTCTTAAACTTCACGTGAGCAGTTTAGTCAACTAAAGAGAAAGAAGGCACGTGATGTTGAACCGTCTGTACTTTGTAAACTCAAATAACGTCTCAAATAACGATTCCAATGAAACAGGTATCCGACGAGCACGTATTTGGCCAAGAAAGCAGTCTAAACAAGGCTCTTAAGTGTAAACTACCTACAGAAAGCTCTTAAGTGTAAACTACCTACAGAAAGCTCTTCATTGTAAACTACCTTCACCAAGATCGTAAGTGTTAACTACCTACAGAAAGCTCTTAAGCTTAAACTACCTTCACCAAGATCGTAAGTGTTAACTACCTACAGAAAGCTCTTAAGCTTAAACTACCTACACAAACCTCTTAAGTGTAAACAACCTACACCAAGATCTTAAGCGTAAACTACCTACACAAAGCTCTTAAGTGTAAACTACCTACACAAACCTCTTAAGTGTAAACTACCTACATCGTCACACTGTTTTTACATGGATGTGGTACCTACACCAAGATCTTAAGTGTAAACTACCTACACCAAGATCTTAAGTGTAAACTACCTACACCAAGATCTTAAGTGTAAACTACCTACACCAAGATCTTAAGTGTAAACTACCTACACCAAGATCTTAAGTGTAAACTACCTACACAAACCTCTTAAGTGTAAACTATAAAACAAAATTGACTCACTAAAAGACAACGCAATTAAATCATTTAAAGCGAGCTTTTTACAACAAAAATATTACTCGTGAGTGACCACACGGTCTGAAATGTGCAGTCAAATACCGCAGCCACCTAAAAAAACAACCCACAGTAAATGTTTAGTCCAATACCACATCCATGTAAAAACAATGTGACGGTGTAGTCAATACCACATCCATGTAAAAACAGTGTGACGGTGTAGTCAATACCACATCCATGTAAAAACAATGTGACGGTGTAGTCAATACCACATCCATGTAAAAACAGTGTGACGGTGTAGTCAATACCACATCCATGTAAAAACAGTGTGACGGTGTAGTCAATACCACATCCATGTAAAAACAATGTGAGTGTGTAGTCAATACCACATCCATGTAAAAACAATGTGAGTGTGTAGTCAATACCACATCCATGTAAAAACAGTGTGACGGTGTAGTCAATACCACATCCATGTAAAAACAGCGTGACGGTGTAGTCAATACCACATCCATGTAAAAACAATGTGAGTGTGTAGTCAATACCACATCCATGTAAAACAATGTGACGGTGTAGTCAATACCACATCCATGTAAAAACAATGTGAGTGTGTAGTCAATACCACATCCATGTAAAAACAATGTGACGGTGTAGTCAATACCACATCCATGTAAAAACAGTGTGACGGTGTAGTCAATACCACATCCATGTAAAAACAGTGTGACGGTGTAGTCAATACCACATCCATGTAAAAACAATGTGACGGTGTAGTCAATACCACATCCATGTAAAAACAATGTGAGTGTGTAGTCAATACCACATCCATGTAAAAACAATGTGACGGTGTAGTCAATACCACATCCATGTAAAAACAATGTGACGGTGTAGTCAATATCACATCCATGTAAAAACAGTGTGACAGTGTAGTCAATACCACATCCATGTAAAAACAGTGTGACGGTGTAGTCAATACCACATCCATGTAAAAACAATGTGAGTGTGTAGTTAATACAACATCCATGTAAAAACAATGTGACGGTGTAGTCAATACCACATCCATGTAAAAACAGTGTGACGGTGTAGTCAATACCACATCCATGTAAAAACAATGTGAGTGTGTAGTTAATACCACATCCATGTAAAAACAATGTGAGTGTGTAGTCAATACCACATCCATGTAAAAACAATGTGAGTGTGTAGTCAATACCACATCCATGTAAAAACAGTGTGACTGTGTAGTCAATACCACATCCATGTAAAAACAGTGTGACGGTGTAGTCTATACCACATCTATGTAAAAACAGTGTGAGTGTGTAGTCAATACCACATCCATGTAAAAACAGTGTGACGGTGTAGTCAATACCACATCCATGTAAAAACAGTGTGAGTGTGTAGTCAATACAACATCCATGTAAAAACAGTGTGACGGTGTAGTCTATACCACATCCATGTAAAAACAGTGTGAGTGTGTAGTCAATACCACATCCATGTAAAAACAATGTGAGTGAGTAGTCAATACCACATCCATGTAAAAACAATGTGACTGTGTAGTCAATACCACATCCATGTAAAAACAATGTGAGTGTGTAGTCAACACCACAGTCATGTCAAAACATATTGAATGTATATAAATAGCAGTGTCAACAGCCATGTAAAAACAATGTGAGTGTGTAGCCATTTTACCACTGACATGTAAGACACCTAGAATGGGTGGGTATTCATGGTATCATGGCCAAGTAAAACACACTGACTATAATCATTATACAATAGGCTTTGTCATTTCTCAGACCGGAAAACGTTATAGCGTACTATTTTTAATAGGTCGGCGGACAAATATTGCTTAAAACATGGCAGCTGTGTTTCAGCGTAGCGTTGGACGATCGTTGAATCTAGAGTTACTGTTATATACGCCGTTCGCGCAAGTACCATTTCAGAAAATAGAAGTAAAAAAAAAAAATGTGTAAAATATTTCGTAAAATAGAGTTGTAAACAAATTTCAAGGACACTTCGCTAACATAGTAATACTGAACAGTGTTGACATTTTGTCCGCGGCGCTGAGTACCCGGATGATCAGTAATGATGACATGAGTTCTATTAATAGATTTCCGCCATTAAATGACAAGCCCTATTGCCATGTTTAACACCTTTAGTTAGTAGTCATAATATCATTGCCATGTTTAGCACCCTGAACGGGCAGTCAAATAGCACAGCCATATAAAAACAAAAACACCAAGTGACAAAGTACCATAGCAGTGTAAAAAGGAACACCTGGAATGTGCATCACTGCCGTGGAAAAGCACCAAGAATGGGTAGTCATATTATGATTGCCGTGTTAAAGGTTTTAAGGGGGGAAGGGTTCCCTCTCTCTCCAGTTCAGCCGCCCTCCTCCCCCAACCGTGGGGAATTTTTTTTTTAAAAGCAATGTCGATGTACTTCTGTGTGGTGGTCAAGCAAGAGATGTACTGCAAGCTGTTAATATGGGGGTGGGGGTGTTTGGGTATTTTAATTATTTTTAAAGAGAAAGATTGGGGTGGGGGAGTAATAGTAACGTGAAGTATAGAGATAAGCACACAGTATCACCTTACATGAACAGATTTTGTTGTTTCTGGTAGAGTTCCTAGTTTAAGCCTACCGGGCCATTTGTATGCTTATTATTATAATGCTTGTCTTACGTGATTAGTAAATAAGGCGTGGACAAGTCTAGAAAAATAACATTCCAATGGCAAAGTGCCAACGGTTGGGAGCCATGAATCCTACCAAGACTCCTTGGATCCAGCCAAAGCGTACGGGGTGGTTGGTCACCACCACCTTCTCGCCCAGTGCCAGGATGTCTTGAGTGGAGCCTTCGAACCCGGGGCCGCCATCTTTCCTGTTGCTGCGGAGTTCATCATCGTCCTGAGAATAAGAAAAAAAAAAAGAATACTGACTCAATATTAGAGCATAGAGCAGCGCGCCGCCAGTGTACAGCTGTGTGGAGGGATTTTGGGAATATGATACCAAGGTCAATATCACTCATGGTTTTACACACAAAAAAAATGTCTTAACATTTCCGAGGGTATGCAACCCTCTTGAACCCAAATTGATATGAAGTATTTCTCTATATAACGACATTGACACATATTTGCTTAGACACACTAGTGACGTGAATGGTTAAGTTTTATACTGACCCGAAATTCCCCTGCACTTCACTGCAGGTTTCAATAATATATAATTTTTTTTTAAAATCTAGACTGCATGTATTAAATACGAATAACTAAAAATAGTTTCTTTGTTGTCTTTGTTTGCTGAGTGTGTGTGTTTCTGTGTGTATTTTTTTTTAATGTGTGTTTTTGTTTTGGATTGTGGCGGTAATTGCTGGCGCCAGCAGATTCGTCACATGACGCTTGGGCAAGCTTAAACTTCCGAGATAAGAGATAACGGCGTTTGTGAGAGCTTGAGATGAGCTTACAACTCAGTGAGAGGACGTGTGTCCTCTGGGGTTCAATTTGGACTTAGCAAACACGTGTACATTAATCACACAGCTCATCATATAATGAATGACCCGTTGTCCTAAACTTAAAAGAAGTATAAAGGGCTACGTAAATAAAAATTTGAAGAAAAAAAAACAACAACCCAACTTCAAAGGAAAATGTCTAGAACTAAGACGAATATGGAGACAACTACCGGTGTCTAAAGGTTCACTGCGTTATAAACCTTTGGGCATTGGGAATCCATAAAAAGATCTTCTGGCCCCTAAGAGCATACACACCGCCAACGGAAACACAGAACATTAAATCAGTCAATGTATTGACAAAGAGAGACTGGTTTCTTCAGTGAGACAGTTGGGTGTCGCTGGCACCACCGATCACGTGCAGAACTAGAATAGCCCACAGGAAATAATGATACTTTGTGTATAGCCCGGGCCAGGGTTATCACTGTTCAGAAATTATTGCTTTTTTCATTGGGTATTTGTCTCAATCCAATAATTATAGAGGGGATTACATAATAACGATTTGTCTCATTTCGCCTTAACTTATATCTATACCTAAGAACAATGCACAATAAACTTGGGGATTCGCTGTATGGCAATCCTTCAGAAGTTAAACCAGAAAATCTATTAATTTAATATCATACACTAAAAAAAAAAATGATAACACTCTATTTAAAATTGTAACAAAATTCCGTCATCTGTAAAGAGTGAGTTTTAATCTGAAACAGCACATCCACTTCATGTCAAAAGTATCATGTTTTTTTGGTACAGTGTTCTATTGGGTTGGCAACGGTTATGTATAGAACAGGGTACACACGCGCCAGACGCACCATTCTTTTGCAGTGCTGTGGTGTTCAATCATCCGAAAAGGTCGAAAGGCGGGGCCGTTCATGCTTCGACTACAACAAATAATTGAAAATAACCCGGTCACAAAAAAATCTATTGCCCTCTAATGAATATGGGTCTCCAGGGATGTTCATAAATTGCCCTGAGCCATGTACAACGGGATTGACAGATTTGCCATTATGTCTGACAAGACTTGTCTCTCTCCCCCCCCCCCCCCAAAAAAAAAACAAAATACACCACCCCGCCCGTGAGTGTGTTAGGTGACCCGTGATGCTGCCGTGAGTGATGTTCAAATGTCAGGCCAGTGCATTGTGGTACTGGGATCACATGACTCAACACCAGACAAACTCTGTGACACCGGCAAGTAGACAGCATCTACTTATTTTAAATTATCCCCAACTGAAATTTGACCTGCTCAAACTTAAATGCATTCTATGGCTACTGGGCACTTAGAAAGCACCAATTTGGGTTCGCTGAATCAATCTTCACTCGGTACATCTACATCACTTATATTAGAGTTACCCTAACATAACTTACAAAACAGGGAAAGGGGGAGGTGCGGGCGGGGAATTTCGTTGACAAAACAACAGATTTCAAAAGACACAACAACTTTACTATGTCATAAAGTAATTCTTGAGTTCACAAAAATGTAAAGAAAAAGTGGGTGTTACAAATAAAGTAGCTTGCCAATGCCGAATATTGTGAAGAATAGTTCGTCCTCAGAGTTAGATTAAACTGTAATTTGTAGGTATCGCATTTTGGCACTCATAACTACCGTAGTTAGATTTAAAATTGCACGCCACCACTCCAGCCGACAGATAGTATCAAGATCATCTCTGCTGGGACTGAAGTGAACACAGGCAATTCTTAAACCCCGAAATATCCTCCTTTTAGAGACAGTGCTGTTCAATAAGTCTCCCTTCATTAAACTCTTAGGACTAAAGGTGTTAAATAAGTCTCCCTTCATTAAACTCTTAGGACTAAAGGTGTTAAATAAGTCTCCCTTCATTAAACTTTTAGGACTAGGGGTGTTAAATAAGTCTCCCTTCATTAAACTTTTAGGACTAGGGGTGTTTAATGAAGGGATACTTATTTAACTTTTAGGACTAGGGGATGTTATTTAAATCTCACTTCGTTAAACTCTTAGGAATAGGGGTGTTAAATAAATCTGGGTTCATTAAACTCGTAGGACTATGGGTGTTAGATAAATCTCCCTTCATTAAACTTTTAGGACTAGGGGTGTAAAATAAATCTCCCTTCATTAAACTCTTAGGACTCTTCTCCATCTACATATTGAGGGCCCACGATCAATTTATTGATCATTTTGGCTCCTATGAATGTAGAGGTGATTTGTAATGTTTCTGTGCCTGGTGCTGTGGGGATATTTCAATGATTAAAAGTGCTACTTTGTGAAGGAATCATGCAATGGGGGTTGGAGGGCTTGAGGCAATAGACACAAATGTGTCTAGTTAGACACAAATGTGTCTAGTGTTGTCGCCTCAACTGTTTCATTTGAAAGCTTTTTCCAGTCCCTGATTGTCTTGGGCAGGAATGAGCAGTTCCTATACTGGCTTCTTGCTGGTATGAGCCGGAATTGCCTGTCATGGCCTCGTCGCTGTCTATGGGGGAGAGGGACGAGTTTCTGTTTAATACTGGAACAGTGGACCAGCCCATTATTTATTTTGTACATCATGGAGAGCCTGGATTGTCATCGTCGTTCCTCCAATGGTGACCAGCCTAGTGTTTCCAGCATACTGCCAACACTAGAGATATTCCTGAATCGGTTCAGGACAAAGCGAGCCGCCCGTCGCTGGACCGCCTCCAACCTGTCAATGCTCTCCTGGATAAATGGGTCCCAGATTGAAGATGCATAATCTAAAATCGGACGGACAAAGGCTTTATATGCTCTTTCTTTTACACAGGAGTTGCCAATCTTTAGGTTACGCTTTAAGAACCCCAGGATCTTGTTTGCTTGGTTACATACATTGTTAATATGCTCGTTCGTCCCAGCGGACCTCTCTTTGAATGGTAACCCACATGTACTTTACTGAGGAAACTGGCTCAAGTATATGGCCATGCAGTTCGTATTGGTAGGGTAGAGGAGTACAACTTCTAGACACTGATCGTGTCTGGCACTTGGCAGGGTGAAATTCCATGTCCCAGCTCATCTCACACTCAGCTAACCGATTGAGATCCTGCTATAGCTGGCCCTGGTCAGATCTGTTGGCGATCGTCCTATACACCGCTGTGTCATCTGCGAACAGTCTTGCTTGGGATGTCAGTTTCTCGTGTAGGTCATTTATGTATGCTAGGAACAAACAGGGGCCTAACACTGATCCATGGGGGACCCCTGACTTCACATTCACAAAGGAGGAGCTTGTACCGTCCA
Organism: Lymnaea stagnalis; assembly: GCA_964033795.1. NCBI lineage: Eukaryota > Metazoa > Mollusca > Gastropoda > Lymnaeidae > Lymnaea > Lymnaea stagnalis. The sequence goes on along the minus strand of CAXITT010000161.1, from coordinate 536,850 downwards.
CCCCTTCTGCTTGGCATCGGTGGCTGAGGAAGCTAGAGATCCATGTTTTAGTGTGTCTTGGATCCCATACATCTGGAGTTTGTGTAGAAGGAAACTATGATTGACACGGTCAAATGCCTTTGCGAAGTCCATCACCAGCACGTCAGTTTGCTTGTGGTTCTCCAGATTGGACATCAAGTCTTCTACAAATTTAAGGAGCTGGGTCTCACATGATCTATTGACTCAGAACCCATGTTGACAGTCATTGAGTATATTTTGTCTTTCAAGATGCTTCATGACTGTGCTTACGATTATGTGCTCCAACAGTTTGCAGACCACGCTGGTGAGGGATATCGGACGATATTTGGCAGGGTCGGAATGCTCCCCTTTCTTGTAAATTGGAGTGACATGTGCTATTCTCCAGTCTGATGGAACATTTCCTGTGCACAGCTACGATTGGAAGAGCGTTGTCAGCGCAGGAGAGGTTTCTTTGACTAATTCTTTGAGCACTCGTGGTTTGATGTTGTCAGGACCACATGCTTTGTGGGGGTTAATGGTTTTGAGAAGGGCAAGCACACCCTGCTCTGATATCTGGATATCTTCCATGACAGGGTCGGCTCTGTTCATCATTTTGGTCTTCAGAAGGAATTCAGCCTCCGAGTACTCTCTACCGTCACCAAAGACCGACTGGAACTGCTGATTGAGCACGTCAGCCTGTGTTTTTAGGTCAGGTGTCAAATGGCCATCCCATCTCAGGGGAGGGGGGGGGGAACTCCAGCGTTTGAGGACTTTTGGTGCTTCACATAGCTCCAGAAGCGCTTTTTCTTGACACCTTTGGTCGGCGTGTCTTCCTCTGAGAAGATGCCGTTCAGGTATTTCCAATAAGATCTGCGCATTAACCGTTGGGTGGTTCGGTGGAGCCTCAGTACCTCCTCTCTCAGTTCAACTGAGCCACTTTTCTTCAATCGTTTGTATTGGCGGTCTCTCCTGTGGATGAGCCTACGGATTTCAGTCGTGACCCATGGCTGATTTATTTTAGGTTTGGTGGTCTTATGTGGTATGAATTTATTCACTGCATCAGTGATTGTTGTCTTAAACTTCACCCACAGCTCTTCTGTTGTCGCTGTTCCCTGTATCTCCTGCATGTTAGAGCTCAGCTCTGTCGTTGCACTCCTCAGGCCATCCCAGTCTGCCCTGGAATAAATTGGGATCTCTCGTATGATCTGTTTCTTTTTTAGTGTGTTGACCTGAAATTCACAATATGGAATGCAGTGGTCTAATATCCCGGGGATGACCTCAACTTTTGGGACACGGTGTAGACAGTTGGTGAGGAGTAGGTCAAGGGTGTTTCCCCCTCTCGTGGGTTCTTTAACCAGCTGTTCCAGATCATGGTTGTTAATCATATCCATGAATTCGGAGTGTAGGACAGGGTATGGGGACTTCGGCTTCAAGGCAGGAATCTGCCAGTTCCAACAAGGAAAGTTACACCCCCCCCCCCTTATAAGGAGAAAAGCGTTCTTCGAATGTGTTGCTCTATGAAGTCATACCTCGAACCTCCTCAGGCTTGGTTTATCTGCTGTGTTGGGTCTGTAATAGGCACAAACGTAAAGTGTGCGTCTACCCTTCAGTTTAACTTTTACCCACAGGATCTCGCAGTCATCGACATCTAGTTCTGGAACAACCTGGCAGTCCAGGTTGTGATGGATAGCAACAAGTACTCCTCCTCCTCTGTCTTTTCTGTCTCGACGGAATAATTTGTACGTATCCGGTACAACCTCTGCGTTGGCTATGGAGAGGTTCTGTCATGTTTCTGTGCCCAGTATGATGTCAGGTCAGCTATGGAGGGGTTCAGTCATGTTTCTGTGCCTAGTATGATGTCAGGTCGGCTATGGAGGGGTTCTGTCATGTTTCTGTGCCCAGTATGATGTCAGGTTGGTTATGGAGGGGTTCTGTCATGTTTCTGTACCCAGTATGATGTCAGGTTGGCTATGGAGGGGTTCTGTGTCCAGTATGATGTCAGGTTGGCTATGGAGGGGTTCAGTCATGTTTCTGTGTCCAGTATGATGTCAGGTTGGCTATGGAGGGGTTCTGTCATGTTTATGTGCCCAGTATTGATGTCAGGTTTTAGGCTGTTGATCAGGTTTCCTATCTCCACTCTCTTCCCGCTTGCAGACTGAAAGTTCAGATTCAAAATGAGCAATGGTCTGTTTCTCCATTTGTCTTGCTGACTGCAGCGCATAGGAGTTGAACAGTGTGGTGGCTGAAAGCTTAGAACATCCGTTGTTGTGGAGCTTGAGGGATTTAGAGAGAAATCTGGGAAGGTAGAGTCTATCCCTGCACTATGGAGGTCAAACACATTCTGGCTAATCTGGAAGTCGCAGACGTTACAGTACCACGGCAGGTAAGAATTTTTAGCATGTTGGTTGGTATTGGTTGTGTCGATGCTTCGGCATTGACCATGGAACAATTACCCATATTGTTCGCAGGCAACGCCTCTGTCCTCCAACCGTACAACGTGGTCACATGCTCCGCAGATCCATGATTACTGGGAGTTGTAACATGAGGTGGTATGCAAGGGAGAACAGCCAGCACTAGTAGCGACGTTCTGTCCAGGGTTGGGTTCAGGAGAGTACGAATTTGCCAGGATGCATGCCAGATACAATAGAACCAGTCTTTGACGGCCTAAGAAACTCTTAGCAGAGCATGATCCAGAGGCTCTACGTAAAATGTCTACAAACACACAGTGAGCAGTACCAGCTGTACGGAAAACTGTCTTCTTACTGAAGTCTAAATTGTCATATAAAGCGCCTATTTCTGGTCTTTCGGCATCAAAGATGAACAATTTATTTACCAGAGCCGTTACCACAATGGTATATAATATACTATTGTATTTGAACATACTATAAGCCACTCCAGTGTGTATTAGTCTGAGAGCACACGCAAGAATATAGCTTTGCGGCGCTTCAAGTAAGACAGGAAGTGGTAACAAACATGGCGCCGAATATCAACAATGCAGTACAAACCCCGAAATTACATAATTAGTTAAACATACTGAAGACAGTCACGTTTGGTTCATCCCTTGATCAGCAGTGGTGACATTTTAGTTGATAAATCAGTTTGTTGAGCATTTAGTGGACTAATAATGTCATAGTCAAAGAAATATTCCTCATCACAAAAACATGTAAACGAATCCCATCTCTTGGACGGGGGAGGGGGGGGGGCGGCGGCTAAATAAATTTTCCTTCATTAAACTCTTAGGACTAGGGTGGGGGAGGGGGGTAAATAAATCTCACTTCATTAAACTCTTAGGACTAGGGGTGTTAAATAAATCTCACTCCATTAAACACTTAGGCGAAATTTCTAAGTGAAATAAAAGGCCAATATAGAGCAGCAGCTCGCCCTCACCCCACACACACCCGCACGCACACGTTTGAAAATGTTTTGATGGCATGTGCTTGGTTGACTCAATGTTGAATGGCAATTGAAAAGCGAATTATTCCAGCCTATTTAATGACCTTTACTGCCAACGTTACCCAATGAGTATTAAATGCTGCCCTGGCCCGAATATGAGCTCGCCTTTCTTGTGTCAAAGATACTGGGAAACAAGCGATCGTTTTCTTAGTGCTCCTGCGGTGAATGCCAGCTTTAACTGATAGGATGGTACATAACGAAGGCCGTACATTACCGTTATTGATGACAGTTTTGAATAACGTCACGGCCCCGGGCAGAGGTCAGTCTTTATGTAAACACGTCGGGCGACCCGGGCCCATAAGATAATCTGATACAAAATGTGCTCCATTTATTCTCCAGGCAGTAACCTTCCCCAAGTTTTACTTCCACACGCCCGACCCCACTCCCATCTTACTGTCGGGCTCGTGTGAAACAAGACCCCCTTTAACTCTGACGTTATGAAGTTTTAGTTTGGTTGTAACTGCTACTCTATTACCACAACTCGGGTTTATTCTTACGTTTACACCTGGCTAGCATACCAAGCACCATTTCCCTTGAATTCTACTCTACCCGCTATTCCTGTTATTTGAGTCTTGAAATCATGCACAATGTGACATCGTCCCCAGTAATCAATATTTACCACATAAGTTCTCATATTTGCACTTTCTTTTTTTTCTTTCCATTTCCTAATTTACAAGCAAACCTCCTGTCTACGTTACCTAAACAATTAATGCTCTTTGTTGAACTCACTTCTTAACCAAAAAATTAAAATAAAATATTTTTTTGTTAAAAAGCATATGCAAATTCAAAATTATGGAGTTTTTTAAACACAAATCTGTTAAAATAAATGCCTACACCACTTAAGATATAATAACGCCTCACCCCCCCCCCCCCCCTTTAAAATTAAGGAGTTTTTTAAACACAAATCTGTTAAAATAAATGCCTACCCCACTTAAAGTATAATAACCCCTCACCCCCCCCCCCATGTTAAAGCATGTGTTCCACAGTCACGCTGTTCTATTCCTAAGATGAGACGAATGCCGAACCGCACTATATTTAGTGTTTCTCGAGACGCAGTGAGTGCTTCGTAAATTCTTTGATGCGTGGGACACAGGTATTCATTCCAACGGTGCCGTCCAGAATGATGCATGAAACTGTCTCTTTGTGGGAGCACCGCCCATGTGACCGCAAGAGACAATTCTTCTGATGACTTACACCTGGCGACCTGTCAAGTCGTTTAAAGCACGCGTGAGGCACGAAAGTCTCCCGTTATTCAGTTCTACGACCTTCTCAAGTTAGTCAATGCCATTATATGATCACGACCACCGGCTCAGACTCAACACGGTACAACTACCCTCAAAGGAAATTGCTGTTGTCAACGAGACTGACGGTTGAATAGCCAATCAACTTGTTAGTCATGATCGCCGAGGAGAGATGAGGCAGGAACTCTTACTCTAGCGATCTGTTCAATATAGTCGGATAGATGAAGGATCCAGAAAAAAATATTTGGATTCTCAAACTCAACACTTAAAGTACAACCGTTACTTTCCTCCAAAGTCTGATGCGTGAAGAGACGTTAAGCCTCCATGGCACCCAACACACACATGTTCAGCCATGTGTACATGCCATAAGCTGTAATTTGATGAGCGTATTAAGAACCCAGCTAATGAAAAGCAGGTCAAAATGACCCAATGTCTTCTCAAATGGTAAAACTACCAGGTTTTTGCCGAACAGCATTGCACGAGTCAATGCTTTAAGACTTGCTGAATCAATTCCTTCCCCCATTCGGCGCTGTCATAAACATGCGATTATGTAAAGGGGTCGATGTTAGACACCTTTACCAACAACGCTCTATCCGTGGCTGGCCAGGCTGCTGGGGGAAATGTCAACTGTGCAGACACCACGACTGCCTTCATACTCATCATGGATTTTCTGCTGTATAGGATGTCAAATGGAGGCCACGGTCTAGGTGCCACGTGCTGCGTGAAGTCGGCGTGTCATGTGTGAGCCAGATACGTTCTTGTCGTATCAGGTCATCGGGCGGCTTCATTGTAGACGTCCTAATATCAGGTCAGGGGGCTTAGGCACATCATATCAGGTCAGGGGGCATAGGCACATCATATCAGGTCAGGGGGCATAGGCATATCACATCAGGTCAGGGGGGCATAGGCATATCACATCAGGTCAGGGGGCATAGACATATCAGGTCAGGCGGCATAGGCACATCAGATCAGGTCCGGGGGCATAGGCACATCACATCAGGTATATGAGTCCTTCATTTTAGACATATCATTTAATGGGGCATATAGACATCTTCATTACAGATAACATATCAGGTCATGGGGCCTTTAAACATCTTCATTAAAGACATCATATCATGTCAAGGGGCATATGGACCGCTTTACTGATAAGATTTTTTCAGAGCATGGAACGGGGATGGGGGAACTACAAATGGAAAGCTTTATTAAGGACGGACATAGCATGTAATAAGCCCCCCATCGATATCTTGACAGTTGGATTGACGGTCAGTGGATCGATATGACACACACGCCTAAGTTGACACTTCTCACGCATGGCTTAAATGATCACAGGTTCTCATCCCATTCTGACGGTAGCCATAGAAAGCCTTGCGCGGTAGCACAATCGTACACCTAATTCTAACACGGGGGCGTGAACAAGCCGAGAAAGAAGGCTTAGAGTATAATACTGATGGCCTTGTTTTAAGACGGCGAGTCTGTCATTTCCTTCTAGAAAGACTGTGCAACGACAACAACTCATCAAACGCTCTATATTAAAAGTGAAACTCAAGAGCAAGAGTCGGAAACCTTTTTTGTGAAAGGAGCCATTTTAAAATCATTTATATCAACTTCGCTTTTGTTTGTGGCACAATCTTCGGACGGCTAATTCACCCACTTCCCGTCAACCTATCCAGCTGAAACGTGGCCCTTAGACTCGTTGCTGACGACATGTTTTACCGAATTTTCAGCCCAAACTCCCAAAAATTAGTTTTTTTCTGTTTTCCTAGAGGGAAATAAAATGAAATTCCCGATGACTTAGCTAAATGAGAACTTTTTTTTTTTTTTTAAATATCGCAAGCGCGTATGGTGCGTAATAGTTTCTTTTGTTTTTTCTAAAAATTGTAGGTGAAATAAATCTAAGCGTGCGAGCATAATAATATTTCTCTAGTTCAGGGGCATGACAAAAATGTGCGGTTGCGAGCCTTTGGGGGGAGGAGGGGGTGCACTACTTGGGATTCTTATCAAGTGCCTTACTTGTTATGCATGTTTTGGCAAAACATGAGCCCCACACCCATGGGCGCCCGAAGGGGAGCAAGGGGGGGACTTGCCCCCCCCCATCGATTGGATAATTTTTTTTAGACAAAATATACAAAAAAATTATTAAAGTAAAGAGAAAATAAGAGAATGTAACTACGCTGATGTCCTGTCCGTTCGTTCACCATACAAATACGCTACAGTACAGTAAATTAAAACTATATTCAAACATTACTAAAACTTTTTGGTACCATCCTCTCACGAAATATTATCGATTTTTTTGCTCCCCCCCCCCTAGAAAGTTTTCTGCGGGCGCCCATGGCCAACACCAACCCCATTGCTAGATATTACATCTAACATTTTTAGAAAGATTTTATACGAAAAAATTTGTTTTTAGGTGTTTTTTTGTTTTAAAATTACAAAGAATGTTTTTTCTCTTTCCAAGAAAATATTTGGGGAGCCGCATGTCATCATAGATATAAGGTTGTTTTTTGTTTGTTTTTAAAGAGAAAGAGAGAAAAAGAGCCGCATTTATTCCTTCGGATTACCGACCACTGCATTTTTCCACCCCACCCCCTTGACGATATGAGACGTAACAAACGGACCCGTCAGTGGGTACACAATAGAGGGAAAGTGACAAGCAGAGCCATGGACCTCAAGGGCATGCGGTATGAGAACAGCAGTTGGTGTTCAAATCGGACATGCCAGGTTATTTTAAAATGCCAGCTAAAAGGATTTCATTGTATTGCGGGACGAGGAGACCTCTGAAATTACAGTACAAAAAGCAATTTAGGGCAGACTGCCTCCAATCACCGCCATTTTTTCAAAGAATTAATTTACTTCACGGACATTGATATGCCGATAAATTCTATTAGTGTTAGGGTTATTTCCAAGGTCCATAATCAAGACTGATTCCCAGCCCCAGCCCCCGCCCCCCCCCCCAACCCTTCAACACACACACATCACTCACCTCTTTTCCCCAGGGAACTAGGCGACGATTTGTTTAATTTCATTTAATTTACTTCACGGAAATTGATATGCCGATAAATTCTATTAGTGTTTGGGTTATTTCCAAGGTCCACAATCAAGACTGATTCCCAGCCCCAGCCCCCGCCCCCCCCCCCCAACCCTTCAACACACACACATCACTCACCTCTTTTCCCCAGGGAACTAGGCGACGATTTGTTTAATTTCAATAAAGGTAGAATTAGCGCAAATGTTAAACGTAAGATAAATAAAAGATAGACATGTGTGGTGTAGAAAGGAGCTCCGCAAACGGTGTGCCGCGCTAAATGCCCCGATGAGCAAGAAGAGAATAGAATACACGTGTGCACGGAGATATGATAAAGTCCGTCTTTCCACAAAAGGGACATTGGTTAGCCTATTACCGAACTGTCAAACACTGAAGTACAGACATTTAAATCCTTTTTTTTAATCTCTCCCTCTCACCCACTTATGCTCTGTCACATTCCTCTTACTTTCCTCTCGGATACTGCATTTCAGCTAAGTGTTATTTTTTTAAATTTAATTCTGCTTTTACTGTTGTTTGCTCGCTGATGAAGCCTTATTAGCGACACGTTCGTTGTTTTGTTGCGCTCGTTTCCATAGGAAAAAGAAGTAGAGAAGGTATCGTCTCACTCTAAAAGCGATCCCATATTATACATGTATTATTAATACGTTTAGTTGATAAGGGCTATCGTAGAACATTATTTTGCAATGAACTCCCACGGCGGGACACTGTTAGGGCAACGTATGATTTCTTCAAAACTCATGGCACGGTGCAGTATTCGTTTCATTACTGCCACTGATGGCTCTGATAAATATTGAATCGATAAAGAAAGATGGTTTATTTCATGTGCAAAACGAAAACCCAAATGACAGATGGCTGCATGCGGTGCAGCATTAAACAGACTCATTGGGGATGGCACACTTCCCATGAAACATTAGGACCTAAAGAACAACTTTGTGAACTAATATTTTGTGTGTGTGTGTGATAAATGACAAGTCAGAATGAACATTGCTACCATGCTCAGATCAATGAATCACGTTCCAACAGAGACTCGGCGTTTGGTATGACATCAAACGTGCTCAAGAAAAATCCTCCTATTGTCACAAAGGGCAGGCTTATTGTTGGTTTTTCTTTTTCTAACATTGGTACAAGAACATATGTTCACCTATACATTTACACAGTTAGTAAGGAGCAATGCAATGGAAACGGCTACAATTTTTATATTTACACGTCAAAAATTATTGTAAAAAAAATATATTTAAAAAAAAAATTAAAACACTCCACCATCTTCAAATGAAATGTCATCAGCTCGATAAAAAAGGGAAATGACCAGCCGCTGAAATTTAAGTTCACCAAATTTCAATGTTTTCTTTAAATTTTAGGCAAAAAGAAGAATCTCGAATTTTATAACGAACCATGGCAGTTCTGCTAAAACTTTGCACCACTTCATCAGAGACACAAAGTTCATCGAGTCTTGTTTTCATTAAAAAAAAAAAAAAAAAAAAAACTTTAACTACAAGTTAAAATATAAAAAAAAATAAATAGAATGATGCATATTAAACTATGAGTTGATTTGTTATATGTTGAACCAAATATAAATAAAAGAAGAATCTCGAATTTTATAACGAACCATGGCAGTTCTGCTAAAACTTTGCACCACTTCATCAGAGACACAAAGTTCATCGAGTCTTGTTTTCATTAAAAAAAAAAAAAAAAAAGGAAACTATAACTACAAGTTGAGGTCGTGCAAGAAATAGATAGAATGATGCATATTGAACTATGAGTTGATTTGTTATATGTTGAACCAAATATAAAAAGGATTTGTTTAGCAAGACAAGCTCATGTATCACATAAGTTGAGATTAAATATCTATTACTTCAATACGTTTAAAAAAAAAAAAATGTATTGGTCCATTTTGACGTGTTTGCGGCCCGGCATTCTGGGAAGGGTCTAGGTGTGCCACAACATAAAAAAAGGTTACGGAACTCTGTCACTAAATCGTAATATTATTTTCCCCAATCAATAGGCAGAGGGATAGATGTAGTTTTTGGCGCCCGGGGACAAGATTCGTTTTACGCCCCCGCACCCCAACTCTTAAACCCATTATTGTTACCATCAATAACGTAACATAATTAAAAATCCAATTTGGCGCCCCCACTAATCTGACGGCCGGGGCATCTGTCTCCCTCTACCTCCCTGAGATGCGCCTCTGTCAATTAGAGGATGACACACATCAGTGGCATCAAAGCTGTCTTAAAAATAATAGGACCATCCGCAAGTAAATCCTTATCATGGTATCCACGTCACTCGAGCCGGCCACGTGTTTTGATAACGTCACGCGGCGGTGCGATACCAGGCGGTTGGGCTAATACAAGGTCAACAAATGCTGGCCTGGGCTGTACTCTACTATGTTTTAACAACAGACATGCGACTATCCTACTCTACGTCATCTACAGCTTCTAATGCTCAACGTAATCTAAATGTTATGTTCATGTTGAGCCGGGCGTTGTAGTGCGGGCGTTACCAAATGTTATTTTGTTTAAAAAGAGGCCTACTGTAGACAGAATGTATCCATCACAAGTGGAATCTGGCCGCTTCTCTCAAGCAGAAAATCTGACGTTTCATTAACGTTTATTTTTTATTTTTTCTAAAGGTTGAGTTCAGATGGAAGGGGCCGTCGATAAAGTACGTCACGCTATTTTTGACCATTTTTACCCCCCCCCCCCCCCCTCCCCCCTGACTAATACTGTAACAAAACTCGGACCCCCCCCCCCTAAAGTCCGTCACACTTTCGAACAAATTTAAAACAAAATTAAGACATAATTAAAATTTAATCTAAAACACACTTCACTATTAAACTGTATTAAAATATAACATTTCCACTATAACATTATTAAAATGACTTTAATAGTAGAATAGTTAATTGTCAACAGTTGTCACAGTTATTCATTGAAGCAGTAACTCAATCTAGATTGAATTTGAAAACAAAAATTGCACAAATTAGACTAGACAATTATATAATACACATCATTTACAATAGGTGAGATCAAGTTTTAGATAATCTTCCGATTATGCAATCTTTTTACACAGGTTAAGAAGTATATTAGAGACAGTTGACCTCACCAAATGATTAAATAATAAAAAGGACAGTGACATAATTATGCAGCGGACAACATAGAAATAATAATACTTCAGGAAAGAGGAAAGCAAGGCTTTACATAAAACAAGGCTTCGTAACAGCATACTAGCGCTTCTAGCGAGAGGAAACGTGAACAACACATTCAGGAGATACGCAGTTCTTGCTATTTTGACATAAAACTAATTCGAATGATACACAAATTTGTAAAAATTATTTTTAAAGCTATTAAATTCCACTAAAAAAATAAAAAATAAATTAGAAATAAAATTTTAAAAAATAAACAAATGTGTGGCGTCACACATGGCCTGACCCCCCTCCCCTCTGTCACAAACTGTCACACTTTCTTACAACCCCTCCCCCGCCCTCTGGAGCGTGACGTACTTTTTGGAAGGCCCCGAAGCTAACATTTTTCATTTCGACTTACGTTACGCAACTGGTCTAATTCACTGCAATTTAAATAACGCTCTCACTAATTTTATGCAAAAAGTTTTCAATATATATATATATATATATATATATATATATATATATATATATTATATATATACTTTTTCCACTTTGTGTGTGTGTTCAAAATAAAGCTGATGGGTGGTAAGGGCTATTATCAGACATGTCCAATTCCATACAAGGTTCAGTATTTAAGCCGGCTTGTTCACAGCATGCCGGCAACTCCCAGTACCGAGTCATGATTTGGTTTTCCATTGTAAGAAATCCGGGGGTTACACGCAACTTCAACTTAAGTGCGATCAGATCGATAGTTTGGCGTCCCTGTCGTATTGAAACTACACCCGTATCTGGCTTATTTCATGTATTGTGTGTACTTCTCGTCACGTTATTCAACCTGAATCAGTTGATTCTATATACTGCAGCACGGTACTTGAAGGAATCACTGCGATCCAATATCTGTACACATTCCAGTGCTAACAAGAACAGGCCAAAATAGAGCCTTACCAACCCCGCTGACAGGGGCCCGGGGTTATAACCGGATAGCTCACGTTGTTTGTTTTATTCAAATGTCAATGACCATTGGACACACAGGATCCATACTCAATGAGCACTTACGGTTTCCGGTGATCAAAGTGTGGGGACGGCGCTAGACACTGGCCCCTGGGACCGAATGGAAATCAAACTGTAACAGTTCCTCTAAGTAAAGAGGCAGCTGGGAGATGGTCTACTGTCTGAAATAAAGCTTTAAGCTTTCAAAATAAGATGACAAGATGGCCATGGATTTCTTCTTCTTGTAGATAACAACAAAGCGTGCCGCAATGGTGTTGAAAAACATACAATTTTAGACATTATTGCCAATGCCTTCGGATACATTCGTATAGCTCAAACTTCATTCAGTAAATAATATTCAAGTTCTGCTGGCTATGGCTAATACACTGTCAATGCAATCAATGGTGGAGATCTTCATGTTAAATAAAGGATTCTGGTGGGTAAATCCACATTAATTAGAGCTTCTGGTGATTACTTCCCCGTTATATACAAACTCTAGTGGATACAGGTTATGCACGCACTGAGCTAAAGCATGTGATAAATATTACATGGGGTCTAAATTAAAATATGTAAGGAATTACCCCTTTATTTTGTTATTGTCTGTGTGCTGACCTAGTTTTTTTCTCACTTTGCTACAGTGTCAAGTTGTGGCGTGCAACTTTACTTACCACTTTGTTTTTGTTGCTAACGTCACCAATTAACTCGGGCACTCCTTTCCCCCACCGCCCTTGATTGGGAAAGTTTGTTTTCTTTTACCATTTGGGTCTATACAGAGGGAGAAATAATCTCTGGCTGTTGAATTCTAAACTTTCTGTTTTGGAGGGTTCTGACTCCTTCACTGTAAATACGAAGGTCGACTGTGACCGGCAGTCACTTAAAAGACCTACAGGAACCCTAGAATTACTAGGTTTTTCACTATGTGTGTGGATTAATATTTGTACCTTTCTATTACTATACCTTTTCACTTGCTCTGCTGGAAGTTAAAAGAGTATTTGGTTTTGTATTTTTTTTATAGCAACTTAATAGTATAATTAAATTGATTATTTTTAATATCACTAGCTTTGGTAGGTATCGTCTTTCTTTGTGTACCGCAATTAAATTTAACGAGTCAAATCTTAAAATAGATTAAATTTGTCAAGAGCTATAACGGTACGTAACAATATATTCACTCACTTAATTCCCTTGTGTAAAAAAAAACTATTTTCTCACCGTTAGACCATAACGTCAAAATTTTTGTTTCAACTTGGCTAATGCTTGCCTTAACTTCTTTCTGACGACCAGGGACATTCGTTTCTAAACCCCCCCCCCTTTTTTTTTTCCTGTATAATTTAGCACCTTCTAGGAAGTGTTGGGCCTCTTGAACTCCCCACTTTCTCAATGTGCAGGTGGACTTAAAAAGAAAATAACTCATTCTGGAATATTCTAGATCCGTGATGGGCAACACGTTAGCGAGTGGCCACAGTTAGTCATGGGACAAAGGGTGTGGCCATTTAATTTTGAAAAAATTCTTTAGATTTTTTTAAAGTGAATCTTTGAGCTAAATCACTTTGAACAATTGGTCCATTATATTAACAAGCTTAATTTTGTCATTACCTGGCATTTGTTGTTACAAAATCTTTTTTTTAAAAAGTATTACTTGATTTAATTGTGTTCATATTATCACTATAATAAATTATATCTCCCCTTCGTGGCAGAGATTTTTTAAAAAATAATTAAATTTGTCCACTGGGGTGGCTTGATTGATGGCTGCATGTGTGGTTAAAAACAAAAATGTTATAGGTGTTACAAATCCATGCCAGGCCTAAGTACTCTCGTTAAACCAGTTTGATCGGGGTCAAGATGCAATCTAACGTGCAATGCGAGTTAATGGTCACGTGAACCACCACGCACTCATCTACCTGGTACCTTACCTGGCCTGGCCCAATCAGAGCAGACAACCTATGCCTGTAACATAAACATCGTCTGCCTGGTTAAACATACGTTTAACAATTATAAATATACCAAACTTAGATAATCTGATAGATAGCTCTTCCCTCTTTTTTTTTTTTTTTACAACTTATTGTGTTTTCTTACTTGAACCTTTGATGGCTCACTGGTAAACTATAAGAACTAATATACTGCAATTACAAGAAACTGGTAATGGATCCAGAGTGAGGAAAAATAAGCCAAGAACACATTTGACAAGCAAACAACCATAATCATAGTTTAAAGGAGAGGATTGCTGGGCAATCTATTTGTATCTATAATTTAAACAAACGTTCAGACGAGGTTGTTATCAAAGAGCGATTAAATAGCATCATTTCTCGTACCGGTATTGAGTTTATTGATGTACGAGAATAAACATATCTTTAGTGCTAAATTGCACGCTGGTCGAATTTCATGACCCGAGTTTTTTTTAAAACTTTGGTACATATATTAACTTTATAATATAGCCATATTGAAACGTAAGTATAGATCAATCACAGGACAATTATTTTGAATGAATACAAATGAGATCTCCCCTGGTTTGCTATGACTACTGATGTACAATAGTATCAAAGCCCCCTCTTCCACTTCAGTCAGGTTAGCACCTACCTCCAAATATAGGGTCGTGGAAGAAGGAGGCGCTAGCATAGGACGCCATTTTCAGAGGTGCCGAAATCGTTATTTTAATGCAAAATATGTGTATTAACCTATAATTGTTGGAGATGGGCATCGCAATTCAGGCTCTTTACCGGGGCATCTTTTGCTTCCCGACCCTGGCCAATTATAACAGAACTGAATGTATATTTATCAATAAAGAGTGTAAAATATGTCCATACTCTATGATAAATAAGGATTTGAAATCCAGCAATAGCTGGGTACCTATGGAAATGTTGAAAATGCCCGTTTCCCAGCACGCTGCAGTGCAAACACGCCATGTTTGACTACGTGGTGACGCAATGCATATGATACCACCGCTACGTAAGCGATGCACGAGCATCACTGGTGCTAAGGCCCACTAAACAGACACTCGATAACGTCCGTCAGAGTGCGGACAACGGAGAAATCAATTTTAAAATATCTTAAACGTATAATTTTACAGAGCAAACATTTAGCTGTTGGATCCTGAACAAAATATTTACTAATAAATGTTATTTTGTTTTTAAGTGACTATCAGATGAAATAACGATAACGGAAAGATGCGACCCCAGTCATTTATTCAAAATACGTTATTGGAACAACATTGAATGGGAAGTCTGGCAGTATGATGGCATGGTACACATATAGTGAAGGTGGACCGATTTGAGCAGACATTATGCATTACATGCAATGAATAAAAGTACACACCGGTATAAGAAGTTCACTCAATTGTGTGTTATTATTTAGTCGGTAGGGTGTGTGGGGAAAAAACGCATCTTATGTGGGTTTCTACATAAGGCAATTTTAAAAAGTAAATCCCACCGCACACAATGGGTGAAAATGGACGTAAATCGTATAGGTCCACATGATATGGACGCAGGTCCACGTGAAGACATTTCATTCAGTGCTCAAATCTGTGGGCGCATGCGGTTGTTGATGATGCGGTTGTTGATGATGCGGTTGTTGATGATGCGGTTGTTGATGATGCGGTTGTTGATGATGCGGTTGTTGATGATGCGGTTGTTGATGATGCGGTTATTGCAAGGGTTTGTTTCCGCCTTATGCGTGACAGGTTGTCAGACCCGGGCCAAGGCAACGGTTTTAATGACGACCTATGGCAACCCCGTAACGGCTCAAACAACAGCACTTGCCCTCACAATGGAGGGTGAGAGTAAATGGAGCTCCGGCATCCCGTTCAATAATCCATAGGGTTAACATACGACCATGGACACATGTCTACAGGATCTCAGGCCATCACACTTCAAACACGACTAGAGATCAGATGAAAGGGAGGAACTTCACGGGGAAAAGAAAACAAAGAAAAAAGAGGGGGGAGGGGTGTTTCACAAGCTGGGTTGTGGTGCGCATGGAGGAGTGTGTGTGTGGGGGGGGGGGGTTCTACGGTGGTTGTCGTGCAATGCTGCTCACTGACTTCGATGTCATGAAATGGCAAACTTGGCTATCTAGTAAGACTATTAATGATAAATGCATATTGGTAACTTTTATATTTAAATATAAGCTGAGCAGGAAAAAAAAAGGGAGGGGGGAGGGAGGGCTAAAACTCTAGAAACAAATGCTCAAAGTAACACGTTGTAAAGAGCCCGCTAATGTCATAAGAGCCATAACTGTAGTTCCAAATACTAACTTCGTTAGCCAGATTCAGAGGCAATAGAGAAGTGGATAATGTTAATGGCTGACAGTATGCACCATCGGTGGTCCGAATAAAATCTTTCAATCCAAATAAAATCGGTTGACCGTCGTCGGTGAATCCAAGTAAGCCAGAGCCTGATGACACTCACATTTTGCCGCAGACCACTCGCAAACACACACTTTTTTGGTCAACACTCCGCCCTATTCAAAAAGCAACACATAACTATCCCGGAATTGTTTTAATGTCCAGTGGGGGCATTTTTCTTTTTTAATTGCGTGCACCGAATGTCTTGAGGAAACTGCTTGGTATGTCTGAATCTCGTTAATTATTTAATAAAGGTATAAGCTGCTATTAGTTTAAGGCATACAGACTGAGACCCTGGGGTAAAACAAAAATTCTACAATCCGAATGTAAGCTCCTACCGCCCTATACTATCGTGTTGACGGCGCATGTTCCTCCATATGTTTGTATATATCCTGGCCCTTATTTTTTTGTTATTTCCCATTTTAGCCTTTGGCAAGGACACTGCGGGGGCCCACTACATCCCTGATATGAACATGCTGAGCAGGGGCCAAAATGGATTCATTGCTTTTATCGATCCACTTAACTTCTAAAACATGATAGATTTCCACTAACAATATCTAAGCAGGCAAGACTTGAATGTGATGCCATTAATTCTTTGGCCAATGGGGTCAGCTGCAGCGCGAGATAACGCATTTAGAGTAGAAAAACACAGCAACCGCAAAGTGAATTTTGGAGAAAGAAATGGAAAGAGCTAAAATGGAAAACAGTTTGTATTGTTCATTTAGCAATGCTTCTGTTAAATGTAATAAACAACTAACAAGGAAATTACATACCCAAATTAATTGTTAACTGTTGGTATTCAATTTGATCTCGTAATATAAAAATAGAGCCGAGCTGACTTAATTATATATCCTTTATTAGAAATTACTATTTCATATTAGTCTTATATATGTTGATCAGTCTTTTTTTAAAAAAAATTTAATTGTTGAAATTCTGCATTTTGTAACTTGACTTTGACATTATACTTAGACAGAGACATCCTTTCTTTTGTTCTTTTAATCAAAGCAAAAGTTGGGTTGCTTATTTCATGAAATTAGCTGTGCACCTGAAACAACTTGTGAAAACATTTTTTTTTATTACAAAACTTTAAAACTGGGTTGGTTAAGAGGTAGCAAAGGTCATCAGAGACTAAGCTAGTGAGCAAGAAAATGACAAAGCCAATGATTGGTTGTGAATGCTCTTTTTAAATATCAACATAGACAACACAGAGTTAGTGAAACTTTTGAGTATTTCTATGAAGTATAAATCTCTATGATCATGATAGAGCATTCTCAGAGTGGCGATGAAATGAAACAGCCCTGACTACAAAATTGAAGTTTAAAAAAATATAAAGAACCCATAAAGATGATGCTGAAAATTAAAATTTGAAAAGCTACCAATAATAATTGTTTAACAATTATTCAACTAAATATATTTACCTCTTATACTTATATCCACAGGTGGGGGTCAAATGTAAATATGAAGAAGATAACTTTAATTTGGGGAAGTTATCTATTTCTTAAATGTTTGAATAGTTCACAAATTAACAATTTAATGTGAAAATAGTGTCAAAATAATTTCTAACAGAATCAATACTGACCATAAGACCTAATAAATTATAGCATCTTTGTAAAGTAGGCTTTGTTTGCATTACCTCACAATTATAGAATAATCTCTATTAAATTTAAATGATTAAAATAATTTTCTTAAACTTGATTAATAATTTTGCTAATCTAAATACATTTTTTAATTAATATGTTTAGTATTTCAATACAATTATTTTTTTAGGCTGAATAACAATAAACATTCATTAAAACAAACATGAGCACAGTTGCTTAGTGTTTTACTTTGGTACACACACACCTGTCTTACTAATCCCTAAATGATTGTATCTTGTAACAAAATATATTGTATTTTACTAGTCTCCTCAATTACATTGCTTTAACAGATGCTTATTTTATTGTTGATTATAATTAAATAATATGGAGCTTTTAGTTATGTTAATCAAATATCCCACTTGACTGAGATCGTCTAAATTTAGCAATGTTGTTCCGGATCAGTTAAATATTCTGTCTTGGTTGTAATCACAATTGTTTAATTAAAAATTAATTAGTCCTGTCACCTGTCTATATGTTAGAATTAGATAGTCTTGCACACATTTTTATTATCAGAACTTAGTTGGTATCATAATAAAAACTTAGGTTCTTAACTTTTATGTAGGTTTATTCATGAAATGAAAGTGTGGGTATATTTTAAATAATAAGTCCACATGTTGAAAGTTTGATATCTTGGGTCAAATGTTCCCCTTGCAACCTATGACCCCCACCCTGCTTTCATTGATAGCTTTGAGAAGATATAAATAATTTGCTAGATACTACAGTCTCAAGCCTTCTGACTATAATTATAACATATTTTCCCTTACTAATTGTTGTTTAGAAGATTTTGAAGAAAACCAATGAAGACCTTTCTTATATAAAGTAGATTTAAGGGTTCGTTAGCAAATTGCTTCACGCAAAAAATGAACTTTTTAGACCCCCCATCCCCATGTCACAATTACTTTAAACAACACCCCCTCCCCACACTTATGTCTCCTCACACCTAAAAAAATCAAAACATACATAAAATTTTCATAACTAAACTAAGGTTTTATTTTATTCTGTAACATTTTCCCATAATGATAATGGATTAAGATGTAGTATTAATTAGAAATCTGTGATAGGAAACAACGAAGTCATCACCGCGTCGAATGTAAAATGGCCACACCAGTTTTTTTTGCAAAAGGTAGGCACGACTGAGATCCATGTTACCTATAATACCTGAGGCAAATTTCGACCTAAAATTAATGATTTCAAAATTAATTGAATGAAGATTTTTCTTTACATTTTTAGTATTATTAGAAATCTGTGATGGGAAACAACGAAGTCATCACCGCGCCGAATGTAAAATGGCCACACCAGTTTTTTTGCAAAAGGTAGGCACAACTGAGATCCATGTTACCTATAATACCTGAGGCAAATTTCGACCTAAAATTAATGATTTCAAAATTAATTGAATGAAGATTTTTCAAAATTATAAAATTTTAGATAAAATTTTTGATAAAAATTTTATTTACATTTTGCCCCCCCCCCCCCCCCCCCCCGTCGCAAAGTGTAAAAAAGTTCTTGTCCCCCTTGAGCCCTCCCACCCCTGAGCGTGACGTAATTTGCGAACGACCCCTGAGTGAGAAATATGTAATTTAGAAAGTATGAAAATGAATGTTGCTTTTCAGACCTTCCAAAGAACCTTCACTAAATTTTTATGGGAAGCATTATACGCAGTCGACTGCGCATAACCCTGAGAGTTATTCCCAGCCGACTGGGAATTTAGCCAAACAAGGTTTATTACAGCTAGTTTAGCAATTTAAAAAAAAGTATTATGCATATTTAGCTGCATTATGGGTCGTTTTGAACTATAACTTTTAATGTAACGTAAATTTTAACTGAATTAATTTTAATTAATATTGAATGATATTAATAGTATTAGTGCTACTATTAGTATTATTGTTTGTATCTTATATATTATAATTATAAGTCTAAGTCAAAGTCTAAATTTCTTAGAGTCTAAGACTAAGACAATTATTATGTCTTAAGGCATTACCATGGTTTAAGTCTAGTTCTGTATTTTGATTGATTAGGTTTTTATATGTTGCTATGACTATGTGGTTGGTTTTACTGACTACTTCAGGAAATACATTCTATTTATTTTTAAAAAATTATATCATTTATGATTTTTTTTTTTTAGTGACCTAAATGTAACAGTTTTCAGCATCCATGCAAAACTATAACTGTGTGAAAGTATTACTTACAGTGCCCCCTCTACAGAACCTCCTGCCCTACAGCTATTTTTTTTCTGCTACTCTCCACCCCTGATTATAATTACTGTAACAGAGAAACATGTTTTTATCTGCCACACAATTAGTTAAAAACACAAAATATATATTAACAACACAAACATATATTATGATAATTAAAAGTATAAGAATAACATTATTAACATTACATTGGTCAAGTTAATTCTTATCATGTTTTAACATTTTTTAGCTAATAAAAAAGTAAAACAATAAGCCTAGCTGTTTTTGCTTTTGGTTCATTCTCGAGAACTAACATAACAACTAACACGTATCTTGACTGGCCTTTGGCTGGAACTTAACTCCAGACCACCAACTTGAGGTTTGCTCAGTTTATCCCATTCAACCACCCATTCACCCTGATATCGAAGCACCTTTATCGATCGATACCGTAACACAGGAACAATATAGACCTTAAGTTACTTGCCGACTGCATATAACTCTCAGGGTTATACGCAGTCGACTGCGTATAATCACTTCGAATTTTTATTAATTATAAATGCCACCCACGGCCCACAGCGATCACTCATTTCACTTTCTCTAGGTGATACCTAAGCTTAAGCCACAAGCCCCACTTTAAACCCAAATTTACTAAATTATTTTACTTTAGACTTGACAGTACTGTTGTTGCCACTGTTGGCTTTAGCTGGCAACTTTTACTTTTATTAAATAATTTGTTTATTATTTGAATTCGATTAAATAACATTGGCATGTGGCTAATGTGAAGAGATAACATCCTGGTTCCCATAGGGTCAAAACCCAGGTTAGGGATAAGTTTAGGTTTAGGGATAGATTTAGGGTTCAGGTTAGGTTTAGGGATACGGGATACATTTAGGACATAAGTTCACCGGTCGCGGCAACCAAATCCGAAGTAAAAAAACGCAGTGCTATCTCTTCACATTTACCAATAATTGTTACTAACTTTTTCTTAATCTAATACATACCAGTTCTTCATGCAACTCTGCTAAAGTTGGCCTAGCTTTCATGTTACCTCCAGTGGCCGAGAAAATATTTCTATAGTGATCAACACATGGTAGAGCTTCTATAGTATTCATAACACAATTTGTTTTTGTATACTCTATAGATCCCCGGCTACGCATTGAATCTCCACTAAGTGAAAATGTAGCACATGGAGATTCTGGACAGTTATTAAAATCAACCCTTCCATCGCTGCTTGTATTTGGAGCCGATGTGTCAATTTTAGGAAGGTTAACAGACTTCTTCTGATGATCTGGTGATTTTTTACGAGACTCCGCCTCTGCTTCTAAATTATCTCTAGCATCTTCATCTTTAGAATCAACCCTAGCAACCTGAAAGCGCGATCCACTCTTTTTCATTTCTTCAGTGTTTAAATCCATTTCGAAAAAGTTTGTACACAACGTTGAAAATTCTATAATTTACATCGGAAAAGGCGATATTGTGCCTTGGTACTCATACTATGCGGACTGACGTTGTAATATCACAACACAGCACTTAAGTATGAGCGCCATGATTTTTTCATCGATCAATTTCATCGGCCAGAAACAGTAAAATTGTTTGGCCATTATTAACAATTCTGTTGAATTTCTATTAACTCTTGTGTGAAATAAATTCATTGAAAGATTTACTTTTATATTCCCATAAATCAGAGGATAAATTTTCGAAAAGACCATTTATTCTATTCTATTTAGTAGAAATAACCCTTTAATCGATTCCAATTTATAATGCCAGCCTGGCAAGTAATGCATGCTATTTAAATATTAGAGTACATTCCCTTGGTTTAATAAATTCGATTTTGTTGCGTTTTTTTTTTTTTTAAAACAATTATTGTATCCAACTAGATAACCCCCTTCAAAATCATTTTCTTGGTCCGGGATGGGCAAACTGTGACTCGAGAAACAATTGTGGCTTGCTCTCCCTTTAAGATAAAATTCCCATAGAAAATGAAAAAAATTGAGAGTAAAATTTTCAAATGCAGATGTCACCTCTAAAATTCATAATAAATTCCAAATGAATCTGGTAGAGGGCTTCTCCCCCCCCCTCCCTTTTCCCCCCTCACCATTTATGGTCCCCCATGCCTCCATTATCTCTTGACTTTAGCTGTAGCTACAAATACAAAAGTTTGCTCACCTCTGATCTTGATGATAGGGGTGGGTGGGGACAAAAACAGATTAAGACATATAGGATTAAAATAAAACTGAAGACAGTTTAACGTTGAACAAGATAATGTATTTTTTTTAAGAGGCAGCTGGACAGATAGTTAATGTAACATTTCTCAAGTGCAAGTCCAAGGATTATTACTACTTACAGTCAGAGTGTAAGATATTCTGCAGATCCCACAGAATTTGGTAAAAGAATTCAATTGTCACCATGTAGTAACAATAACAAATGCACAATTTAATATAAGTCTATGAAATTAATGTTTCATGCAACTATTGTCTCCACCAATTTTTATCTTTAAACAGAACAACAAGTACTGAAAGCTTTAGAGAAAATTAGGTCATTTATGAGTATAAATAATCAACAACAAAGAAATTTGTTTATTTAAAGAGGAAAAAAAGTAAGAATCGTCATTCTCAAACTGTAGAACATATTAAATATGGGCAGTGGGTAAACCAACATGCACTCAAATTATTAGTGTAAGAAACAAGAACCCATCACCAAACTGTTCAAATACTTAGAAATATAATGTTCATGTGGTTATTAAATTAGACTTTTAAGCTCAAAACATGTTTTCAACACTGGATCTCCAGGAGAAAATAGAACCATATAAATAAAACATCTGATAAATTAAGAAAATCTTAACCATGGCTTAAGGTTAAGTACTACTAGCCAAAAAAGCTTTAGATTCCTCTCTGTAAGCAAAATAATATTTTTTCCCCCCAATATTATAGATAAGTGACTAGTTGTTGGTTAAATAAAATAAAATTAGGAATTATTTAAATCATAATTTTATCATTTTAATCAAAGTAATCTGGAATGTCTAAGGGAAACACCTTTAAAATAAAACGCCAAACTAGAATGTCTAAATTTTAATCAATTGAAACCTATCCCCAACCCATATGGAAGACAGGTGAATTAAGGATATAGTTGCGAACCCACATGAAAAATGGGAGTTGAAAAATCATTTAACTTTTTTGAAAACTTGGAAAATTTTTTGATAAGGTTAAAAAAAGGTTATTTGATTTTAATACTTGGTAGAGACTATGAAAATAACAAAAATTAAATCAAAGATTTCCTGAGGTTATTTTCTCAGTGAGCTAAGCTGGGCTTATCTGACACAGCATTTTGATTGTTTCAAAATACAACACAATGAGCTACAGAAAAATACACCTAGAAAAAAGCAGTGTATTTGATTTCTACAATGTAGCTGAATGCTCACTGATTATGAAAGGCTTATTATCAACTTCACAAAAAAAAAAAAAAAAAAAAAAAAAAAAAAAAAAAAACTGTGTGAAGTTACTGTCCAAAATCACAACTGTTTGAATGGTATAATTAGAATTAGACACACAAAAACATGCATTTTGTTACTTGTACCCTGGGCACAAATATAAAAATATTACAAGTCAAACTGAAATAAGAGGCTAAAGGACAGATATTTAATGAGAAAGGCTATTGTTGACTCTGTACCAAATAGTGAATGTTGGCAAGTTGAATATAGTACTGAAAGTTTTTATAGCGCATGTTAAACCTATTTTGCATTACAGATCTAGCAAGACGGTCTTTGCTGTATCTTGTTCAATGTTTTGCATATTTTATCAAACTTTCAGTGAGTACAAAAGCGTATTCTCACTATAAAATACATAAATATATAATATATCAACATATAGAAAATAAAGTCAAACATTCATTAAAAAATAGTCTTCTCATTTTCACATTAATCATCAATTTTGATCTCAAACCAACAGTGTTTAGAACAAATTGTATAACAAGTTGTATATATATTAGACTCAGTCTCTCACTCCAAAATCCAAAATATGATTTTAGGAAAAAATCACAATAAATGTAGCACAGTCTAAACATATTAAGTATTCTTTTAACAAACCAACCAACAATTGTGGCTTGGGCAATGCCAGCCTAGCATAGCGAGAAAATGACAGCAGGAATTTTTAGTTGCAAACTGAAAATAATAAAGATCTTAAGTAGTCAAAAATTTAATTTCAACAGTTTCTTCATGAGAAGCCATTTAAGAACAACGGCACAGCTTTAAATGTAGTGAGTTATTGCCCAAGCACCAATGATCTATAGAAGTTGCTGAGGAGCACCTGGCCTTGTTCTCCTGGGAGCTGGTTGAGCACGTGAGAAAGTATTCATTAAAGAACGCACACGTCTCTGTGCTGATTGAGTGGCATAAAAATGCCCGATAATAGTAACTGGAACTTCATCCACATCTCCTTGCTCTTCCATAGGAAGCTGTACTATGGCACCACTTACACGTTGCATTTCTTTAACCTATAATACAATAATTATTATTACATTAGTACAACAGTAGGTCTTGAAATCTGACTGTATTTATATTTATGAATTATATTTATTATACAGTTGAACCCACTTATCTTGACCTCGGTTAACTCGCCAACCCTTTAAAGTCAAATGAAGTGCAACCTCCAAATTCTCTCTTTGTCTTAGCATTTTCTCATCGGTTATGTGATTCTTTTATGTCGCCGAAGCATAATATCTCGAGCACAAAAGGGGGCCAAATTTGCCACTTAACGTCAGTTATCTCAATCCCCATGACCAATCGCCTGTTTATTTAACTCCACAAGAACAAATAAACAAGTTTTGCATAATCAAAAATAATTATTTCTCAAAATACAAGAGTGAAAGAATCTCTAAGTTTATGATGTAATGATCACCCCCCTCGTGTGCACAAAACAGACTATAATAAGTTCATTGTCACTCCCTTACGTAGACAAAGGAAACTAGATCTCCATATGACCCCGTGACCTACCGGCATTGACCGTCGTGGGTTTATGGTCTGTTTCCCCGCATACGAAAAATCTATCGGCGCGCGCCACTTAGTGAAATACCTAATAATATAGACCAGGCATACACAACTAAAAATGAAAGGTGGGCCGTAATACTTTATGAAGTATGCAGGCCGAAAGATAATGACAGGGGGGAGAGATATTAAGAAAATAATAATAAAGAATATTTCATTAATTCGCGGGCTGTATGTAGTCCGGGCCTGTTTTATACCTATATTTTAAATATAACTTATATTTTTATAACATTCGTTAATAGAAAGTAGGTCTACTAAGTATGGGCCTAAGCAAGCTGTCCTGACTCTAAGACTAAAATGAGTACTTCACAAATAAAATATTTATAAGATTAACATTCTAATCATATACAGGATACAGTCTAATCAGTCAGTCTTAAGTTAAATCTAATATACAGTAACCTGGACTTAGTCTAGGCCTAAAACATTTTAGACTTAGACCCTATAGCCTATTAATTATTATTGACTTAAATTATTAAATGGGCATAGCCTAAAATTTGAGCTTGAAATTTCAAGCCCATGTTAATATATTGCCGCCATACTGGTTTTCGTTTATCTCGATCATCGGTTATCTCCTTGCTTTTTGGCAAACCCCATGGCCGGCGACATAATGGGTTCTACTGTAATTACATAACATTGTCAGCTAATTGCTTTTGTTTGCATAATATTCAAACTTTCATCTATATCATTTAAAAGATTGGGTTAGCTACGAAAAATTTAAAATGAAAAAAATAAGTTTGGAAAAAAATTACAAGTACTAGATTATTTGCTGTTTCCCAAGGTTGCCCTGTTAACACCAGCCACTATTGTCATCAAATGCTTTTAAATGTCAAATTTAAAAACATTTTAAAATTAAGATTTTGAAACTGCTTTAGGGTCATTTCCGTAATCAAAATATATTCATGTATACCAAAGTTGGAAATGTTTCCCTATTTTAGGGTAATGCACTTAGTTGATAAATGGTTACAAATTATAATATGATAGACATTGTGGCGAATGTACGCTTATAAAGATAAAATTATACATTTGCATGGGTAAAGTTAAAAACCATAAAAAATATAACTTACATTTTGGCCACCTTTGCCTATGATTCTACCAATGCTTTGTTTAGGTACCATAATCTCAGTTCTTAGATGAACCTCATCATGGGCTGCAAGTCTTAATTCATTCTTTACCTTTTCAAAAATGTAGAACTGAGCCTTTATGAAGAAAAATAAATAAGTTGCAGTATTTGAGCACAGAGACTCTCACTGTAAAAATTTTAGACACTGACCTCTTTATTCACAGCATAGCTATGTGTTTTAAAAAAAAAAGAGTTGAACAATAGCCCGCAGATCAGAAAACTACTTTTTATTGTGGAAAGCTGAGTAGAAAAAAATGGCTGTGATAATGACCAATATATTTTTCATACTCAGCCAAGATGGTGTTGCACTTTAACTTGGTTTTGTTTCTCACATTGCTCTAAGCTTTTCCATTCAACTGGTCTTTTTCAGACACCATGTGCCTTGGGTCCAGCAAGGACATATTTCTCATAAGTGGGTAAATGATCTTTAAATGGCAATGGAAAATGCCTTGTATTGTGATCTAATTATGAAATTTTGTTTGGCAGGTCTTTCTTCAGCAAAAGCAAGGGGGAAGGAAATCAAACATTTATTTCCTGGTATCCTGATTTTGTCACAGATATTACTCTGGTTGATAAACCTTGACATAAGAGACTGAACAAAGCCTCCCAGGTCTGTAGCCAATGATGGCAGTGTAACATACTGTCATATTATGGTTTTGCAAATTTTATCAGTTTTAAGATTTTGCTTATTTGTTCAACAATATGTAGCAAAGGACTGAAAACCAGCCAATTAAAAAAAAAAAACTATACCAAACCTAGTGATATTAACAATATTCAATTTAATTATACTATTAAAATTATTATAACAATACAAAACCAAATAGAACTAAAAAATATATTAACTTACAACACAAGTGAAAAAGAATAATCCTTCAAAGTTACAATTATGACGCACACACACAAAGAGTACAATCTTGTAAGGCTCCTATATTATTTTTTGTAAATGTCTAGGAAAATTAGCACAAAAACAATAATTTTCCCCAAAACTTTAACATGATGCCAAACTTGATAGTGCAGGTGTGAGCTGAAGGCAGATAAAAGGACATGTGTATTCAATGTTTTACTATCAGATATGCATACTTGCATGGGCCTCAGGATTCATTTTCCATTTAGTTATGTGCATTTTAGTGATACGTATCGAAGCTACTAAAACAGAATTGATATCATAGCACTGCATATGTCAGTTCCATTTCACATGACAGTTCAAGGGTTAAAATCCAAGACTAAGGGAAAATATTAAAATAAAATTATAACCTTCCACTGTGCTTCTGGAGATCCTGAAATCACAGCCTTGCGCTCATCCCCTGAATGACTGAATGGGTTATTTTCACCAGATCCATTTTTATCGTTGGCCCCTAATATCTGTTGAAAAATTAAAGTTTGAAATAATTAAGATTAATAGTTCTAATGCCCCCTGGCATATCTTTTTTATTTGAACATTAGTAATCTAATCTATACAACACACATACATCGATAGCCTTTTTCATTTTGAAGAAATTAACATGATTTTAATTCATCTGAACCCTTTCGGGATGGCTGTGCTTATATATTGGCCAGGGTTGAATAGCAGATCCTTAGGCCGATAATTCATGCCTTGAGATCGGCTGGCTAATCTTCGTACTAGCTAATCAGATTGTTTCTTACATTTCCTGCACATCCTGTATTTTAATTGCAACCTCCTTTGTTTACTAGCTTTTGTTGTGTTCACAAATTTTTTTTGTGTTGAAAGTAATATCAGATTCTTTAATGCTTTGCAGTGAATCTAACAATGAACCTGATGAAAACAACCAGGAATGTAATGAAGAAACATGATGATGCTGATAAGTTTGTGAATCCTTGGTTTAGGATTAGGAGTACTGAACTGTATAGAGATGACCCTATGAATTTTTAGCAAATATAGGACCTATAACTTTGCCCTAAGGCATAAGCACTCCAGGTACTTCAGGATATTTTATTACACTAAACATCATTCAAATGTTTATGAGAGAGACCACAAAATTCTCAGTAATAACCAGCACAAGAGAATGTCCCAAGGTCATAAATGCCTGTCGAACAATGGTGAAAAGGACTGCTCTGTCCATAGCAACCGAAAAATAGTCAGGGTCATGTAACAGAGGTATCTGGAGGGCCTTGTTTTCCAAAACACAAGTGTTAGGACTAATTCAAGCTTCATCCATAAAAAAAAATTTCACACAAATGATATAAGAAAGTCATGTTTAATCTATTATCTAAGAGTAACAAAAAAAAATGTATGCACGCATAAATTATGCAAATCAGGATAGCTCATTTGCATAAATGTTGAGATTTCAATTTGATTCATAAAGATTATATTAGTTCATTCAATTTCCTACAAGAATTTATAGTTTTAAACTAACATGTAAAGGAAATTGTTTTTTAGAAAAAATTTTGTTGCAAAGTGAGCTTGTAAAAAGTGTTTCATCTTCTTGGCACCGACACTTCAAAAAGGCTACGCCCCAAAAGGGTTAAGTGCAAAAATATAAAAATTTAATCCATCAATCCAACGGGCTAAGTTAGTATCTACAATGCACGAACAATATCAGTGTAATATATTTAAAACCAAAAATATAAAAAATCACAGATAGTATTAAAGCCTCCATTAAAATTAAACGGTGAAATACAAAAATAAAAAAATAAATCTTTTAAGTGAGCATATTAATTGCAATCACTTATAATTTTTTTTTTTACATAACTGTAAAGAGTAACATGCAAAATATGAAAATGAAAGGTGAAAAATATCAATATCCTTTAATTTGATAACAATAAAAATATACCTTGATGCGAGCACCAGACAAACGCATAATATTTTTAATATTCTGTCCTTTACTCCCAATTACTGCACCAACAGATTTTTCTGGAATATAAAGTTGCACGACCTCAGGCTGTTGTTGAACTTGAGGTGGACCACTGAAAGCTCCAGGGTAGTAAGCAGCACCCTAAAAATATTTCTGACTTTATAAATTTATAAACTTTTAAAAATCTATACATTTTTTTGACTAAATAATATTACATAATTTAGGAAAATAGTCCTTTTTGCATATATGTTATTGCCAAATAAATTACAAGAAGGTTACTAAACAGTCAGATAATGATTTTTTTTGGTCATTATTTCAATTCATTAATAAGGTAAGTTACTTTTATTGATCCAACTGCACTGCACGTATTATTTTTAGCATATTATATAAAGAAAAAGGCTTTAAACAAAACATTCTGATTATAATCAGATAATTTATAACACATTTAATAGCTTGGATAAAAATATTTGATAAAATCCCATAACAAATGTTAAATTTAAAGGCAATTAAAATTTGCAAGTATCACCTAGAGCCAAATGGTGGCCCACGAGCCTTAGTCCCCACAAGATGAATATTTATGGTCAAATAAAAAGAAATATCAATAAATTAGCCTTTGGTCCCTGGTGCAATTTTGAAACTTGACCACCAAACTTTAAATTTTGGGAAACACTTATCTTTCGTATTTTCAGCAAGCCGATTAATTGGCAAAATAAGCTGACACTGCACAAATGTCATTTATTCGGTGCAACCCTAATATTCATCCTTGGGTTTTTTTAGATAAAGGTATTCCGTAAACTTACCATATAGGGCATGGGCGGTCTCATGGCTTGGTAAGGTCCCATACCAGGCATCAGGGGAAGACCTGGCATTCCAGGGAACATCATATGCTGCTGTGCACCATACTGCAAAATATAAATTTATAATCAATCTTGTTGGTTTGTGTTTTTAATAAAATGTTAAAAAATATTGGCTCTATTCAGAGTATTACACCCCTGAACATTCAAACAATGTATAAAAAGCTATACAAAAGATCACTGCAAAAAATTCTGTATTTTCTGGGAATAATAGTATTTAACATTTAAGATAAAAATAATTAGCAGTAAGTCTGCAGTGTATTATTCAAGGCATATGATGAAAAATTTTAAAGACTACTAAGATTAAATGCTTTCATTCATGGTAAGGGAGAATAGGAATAGGTACTGTAATTACAATATCCAGTTAGAATTGAAATCAAAGACAAACCTGAAATGAGCCAGCATCTTGTTCAAAGCATTGTCTCATTTTCTCACTGATTTTTTCTTCGGCTTCTGAGCAGCTTTCAGTGGAGCCAGTTATAGTTATTACTCTGTCTACATAATTATTAGTGGAATCCATCAATCCTCCAGGAAAGGGATCAAAGCTGTAGAAGTATCAAATTTGAGGCATTTTTTAAAAATACTTTATAAAAAAAAAAAAATTTACTTAAAGCAATAATAAATATGTAATTAATTGTGATAAAGTTTCATATTCAAACGCAATTTCCAAAGCTTTCTAGAGGATTCACTGTGATGAGTCTAATGAGACTGTTTTAAAGAACACCTGTACAACATTAATAGATGAGCCCCTGGTCCTGTTTCTAGACATTTCGATAGTGCTAACACAATGGAACATTAATCATTGCAGTTACTGGTATATTGCATGTGAGTAACACACCTGATAGAAATTATAAGGAAAATAAATTAATAAAAATATTTGGTATGTTGATTACATATGGCATAAACCAAATTCACAATATTACGTAACTGCAATGTTATTTTTCCTGTTTGGGTTTTAAATGTACTTTCACCCACTATCTTTCCGTCCATCTGAGCTTTGTTTTCATTAGGGATTTGTGCCACCTCTTATTCTTTTTTTTCATATTTATACAAATGTAAATTAAGTGTTTCAGCAAATTCCTTCATCGGTAAAACCAAAAAATTCATACAAGAATAAATTAAATTTATTTGCAAGTGTTGGCCCTTCAAAACCAAGGTCCCATCCTAAAACCAAAATAGCTTTATAAATGTTTAAAATGAAACATTAAAATCAGACCTGTATACCCTCAAACTCCAAAAATTATTGTCTTGAAATAGTACAATACAGAACCATTATCTTAATAGTAAATAAGTAAAATACAGTACATCAAATGTATACAATAACTAATCGCATCACGTCTCTAGCCCGCATCAGTCTCTAGCGGGATCAAGTTAATCTGGGATAAAAAGGTAACTTCAAAAAAGAGATGAGTGTGTTCATTTTGCAATCTGCTGCCACTTTATTTTGCAGACATGTATTTGCTGTTTAGGTGAGCACTGTCTGTCACTGGTAAAAATAAAGTTACTAGTAATATTTAACGTGGTTCAAACTGAAAGTCAGATTAGGACCAAATAAAATTGATTGCAATAAGAATTGATTAACAAATTATGGCGTCATAAAAAAAGAGCTATCAAGTAACTTAAGATTTATTATTTAAAAAAAAAAATAAATATCCGTTATGCCTGTTTATCGTTATCAGTCTAATAATCACCACAACCTGTAAAGGGGTGAAAGGAAGAGGGGGGTATTAAAATCGAACACTTGTTTTGTGCCTTCTAAAAATAGATTTCAAAGGGCTTCTCAGAACCTACAAAATGATGCATTCTCTAGTTTTCTATATTTTCTGCACTCACCGCAAAAAAAAAAAAAATCTGATTTTCTACCACCCCCTCCACCCATTGTACACCAATTTTTTTACCCCCCTGCCCCAGTGTACATACAAAGCACTTTTAACGACCCCCACCCCCAAAAATACAAAAAAATCTAATAAACCATATATATTTATGTTGTTACAGCACAGTTATCAAAACGTGTCGCAGGTTTTCATCAATGGCGGTTAAACGAGCCCTCAAGCAGGGCCATGACAATTCGGTGAAAGCAACAGGTGCTAAAATTATCTTTAGAAAGGACCTTAACAGTGAATCAAATGATAAAATCTGCTATTTTTGGACTTTCCGGATGAATATTGTAGAATTTTTTAATAAAGTATGTACTTTCCCTTAGATATTTGATAGTAGCCACTCTCTCAAAGGTGTGGTTGTTTATATTGATGTTGTCAGCATGGGTATTTCAAGATATTATCATATATTTGTCTTCGCTTCATTTACCTTAAGACCAGCTTTGACCGAGGCATTTTCAAGTTCCCAAGTGAAATTATATAATAAAAGCATTCAGGGAATTTGAAAATTAATTGGTAAAATGTAACAACATTTTTAAAAATTTAAAAATACATTTCATGACTACCCTCTCAAAAATTCTCTTGTCCCAAAAATAGGATTTGCTTAAAATTTTTAGGCTGAATATATAGTCAGCATTAATCAATGAAACTCACTATGGAAATTAACACATGCAATTTTAGTATAGCAATTTCTCATTTAGAGATAACTAAATTTAAAACAGTCACAATTATTTCAGCACTAATGCTCAAGGTTGACCTGTTAAATTAAAATCCTAATTACATCCCATGAATTTGTAACATCACAGACTTTTTAACTTACCTAGATACAACTATATTGGTGTTAGTTTTCTCCATGAATACTTTGATAACATTCCCTTGTTTCCCTATTATCCGACCACAGATGCTATTTGGACATAAAATTCTAAAAGCGACATCACTGAAATAAAGTCAAAACAAATGATATTTGAGAAGAATTTAATTCAATTGATAAAAAATACAATTTTTAAAGTTGAACTTATGCTTTAATTTTCATTGCAAAATTTTAAGATAACATGACTAAAATAAGGATAACAAAAAATAAAATTTTGGATTGTATCTGGCGGATTTAATTAACTTCAGTTTTACTACCTACCCTCTATTGAGTGAATCTGCTTCTTGTCGTACAACAGTCATTATTTCTTTGCAAGCCTTAGAACAACTTTCAGGTGATCCTTTAATTGTTACAAGCTGAAAAAAAGTATTCAAGATCTTAAAAAAAAGCATTTAATTCATGCCAAAGGTAGATGTAGATACTGAAGAACCTTCTCTTGTCTTGAACTCCAAATTCAGAAAACAAAGGTTGAAACAAACTAAAATATGATATATTTTTAAAGTAGCAATTATTCATTTGTTTAAAATATTCATACTATAATACTGGAGAAATAAATAAAAATGATTTTGTGATAATGGAATTGAGAAATTGTAGCAAAGCAAGATGTTCTTTATGAAAATTAGACTAATGAACATCACACCTCAGTTAAATTATAATTCAAGTCCTTGCTTTGATCTTAAAAATGTCGAAAAAACTGATAATTTTCCCACGTAAGAATATTCACAAAAATTAATTTTTTTGAAAATCATTAAAACTTTTTTAATAATAGTGAAATAATTAGTTTACGGTACTTGTTAGCAGCTCAGAAATTATTTACCACAAAATTTCAAATAACATTAAATTAAACAGTAACGAAATGCAAACATTTTAGCTATTTCTTTGTGAAGAAAAATAATCCACTTTAGATGCAATATTTTAAAGTTTCCAGAAAACCCATACTATGAAAAGAATAAATAAACCTTGTTCCCCTTAAGTTTAACTTTCAGTCTGGTTCACAATCATTCTAGATTCATTACATAGGACATTATCAGAAAGAATAAAGGAGACAAAAAGGTTTGTGAGAAATAATGTAACTTACTGTATCAGGTACATGGCTTTCTCTTCTATGAATATCCACTCTGAAAGTAAAAACTTTATTAATGAAAATCGTAAGATATAATTTAATGTTCTGCTGTTCACGGTTAACCACACAAAAACTGCAATCTGACCTTACAATGCTGGTTCTTAAAAAATCAAATTCTTGCTTTTTTAAAATTCAGTCAACCCAACAAATCAATCATTGAGCATATAAGAATCATTTTCAAAACATTCATCTTTCATAAATTCATCCTTCTTTCCCTATCCAGATACAATATGAAAAAAGGATAATGAATGAATTTAAGAACATATTTTTTTTTTAAAATTGCAGCCAAATTTAAAAAAAACAACACAACCTTCTTTGTTTTCCAGAAGTGTCTGAATAACACCAAACTCATCAACCGATGAGCTGATGAGCAGATAATTCTGACTTGTAGTCTAACCAGCATAAAGAATGATTTTTGGACAAGCTCATTTATTATGGGTTATAGGATATACAACTTTTCCACCATTTCAAAAACTCAATGCCTCAATATTTTTTCACTCTTTGTTTTAGGATTTCTGCTACTGGGCCCTGCCTAGACTTCATTACTTCTACAGTCAATATTTCTCTCAAAAGCACACAAGCCACATTTTTACTTCTTACATAACTGTTTTTCAAGAGATACTGTAATGTTAGATTTAAAAAGTTGCTGCTAAAGAATTAATTAATTTTGTTTCCTCTATGTTGTAAATAATACTGACAATTTTTATAAAATTTTGAATTTTGTATCTAACATGCTCAGGATTCTTATTTATCTCCGATACATAATCATCCAATAGTGCAGCTTTTCCCATATGGGTACCTGGCACCCGCAAAATACTGGGTTAGCCAAATAAATTTTTTTTTTAAATGTTGAAAACCTAGGTGTTTCATTTTTGGGTTTTCATGAGCATAATTTTTTTCTTCTGTGTTAACTGATTTTAATCTAATTTGACATTTGAAAAACAAAATAAGACATACTGAATACAATTATAATCCTAAAGATTTCTTCCTAAATTAAAAAAGAAGGAATAGAGTAATAAGCCAAATGAGATCTACCCAAGTTATAAGAGAGATTAAAGTTAATATTTAAAATGTGATCTGTCAGAAAAATTTTTGGCAATACAACTCATGAAGAATTTCTCCTTCATATACTTCTGACAAAAAAAAAAACACAGCTGAAGACTATTTATTAATTTGATTAATAATTACATTAATCAAAATGACACTGACTGGAAGAAATGTATGGGACTGCATAGGGATATGGCTTGGGCAGTTAAAAATGAAGAATGAGCATGAACATCGTATGGATCCATCATACCAGTCACAGAGAAGCTTTGGCCTTCTAATTCCATTGCTTTTAACTTCAACTTACCCAAAATGTGCACAATGTTTTAACTTAATAAAATATAGTCCACTGAATAAAAAAAAAATTGAATCTAGATACTTTCAACCCTACAATCTACTACTAGTGAACATTAAATTAAGACTCCTAAAACGATATTACCTTGCTCGACTTTCAGATGTTATTTTCCTTATAGTTTGACCCTGCTTTCCAATAATAGCGCCCACATAATCACTGGCAACAACAATCCTGAATAGAATGCAAGACAATTTTTTTTAAAGTATAAAAACAGAATACAACAAAAAAATACATTATAAACCAGGAAACGGTGTAATTATTATAGGAATATGCATTTTATAAAAATCAGCTCAGCAGTTAATTTAACAGTACCTGGAAACAAAAAGTAATTCACCTTAAAGGAAGATCTTGTCGCGCAAGTCCAGAATTACTGTTGGAATTGCTTCTGTTCGATCTTTTCTGGTTTCGAAAATAATCCACCTAAAAGTAAAAGATTATTTACAGGATAAAAAAATGCTTAACAATCCTATAAATTTTTTTAAATATTTCATAATATGCTTAAAAGTAACCAAATAATTCTACCATTTCACAGAACCAAGTAGCATTATAAAGCTATTCCAATCACTATGTAAAGTAGGTAAGGAAAATTTAATTCAATTGAGCCTTTTTTAAATCATCAACAAGAGAAAGCCAATAACAGAAGAACTAAAAACCTGTGATTAAACACTAGTTTTAAAAGTTTTTGCTAAATATTTAATTGTATCATTATGAAATTATAACAAAACTGACAAGTGGAATTCATTGTTAAAAATTTTACTTTTAACTGTGTTCCATCTTCAAAGCGGTAATCATTCAATTGCTCTACACATCTAAAGAGGGAAAAAAATGAATTAATAACTTGGAATGAATAATATTTCGTTAGATATTGTTATATTCATCAATTAAAATCAATTCAAAACTGAGCAAAGTCTGCTTTAATTTAATTAATTTTCTTCCTAATTACGACATGTCAATAGAACCTACCCTTGATTAATAACACTAAAAGTTAACAATGGAAAAAAATATACTTCAGTTTTTAATATTTGCAAAATTATTAGTAATGTTGATAGGTTCTTTAATTAAATGTTTTTTTCTGATTTGATCTCATATCTTACAGCCTAATTTAACGAAGCTGATACGATCTAATTGGTGAACAATTTACTCCATTGATGGCTGACTACGAGATGATCATGTGAGGAGGAAGGGAATTCAAGTGCAAGGACAAGAGAGTGAGGCTGACATTTTGCACAACTCTCTTTCACTTTAAACAAAACAAACTGTATGTCAGGGCCATTAACTCTAGGTATCTAGACTACCCTATTTGAGATCACCATTGTTCACCTAAATGGGAAGGAAAATAGAGGAAGTGCTTCAGACAACAAATTTTGTCTTGTAAAAACTCCATCCAAGCAACTGCAGCACTAATAAGATAAGATTCTTTTATTGATCCAAACAAATGGAAATGTTTTTTGATTGCATTGTACATTTTCAGCAAATAAATAGAACAATTTGAACACAAGACATCTACATTAAATTATTTCACCAGTGAAAAAAACAGCCATTCAGTTAACTCTCTTAGCCATATCAGGGACTAATTGGTTCTCATTAAGATTTGTGACTTCTGGGGGAGAACTTGGTATTCTTTCTATCCCCAAGACTCGCATAAAAAAATACAGTGAAAGATCTTTCTGTACCCCTAAACAATGGAATTCTCTTCCATTACACATCTGCAATATATTGACCATCACAGCCTTCAAAAGTGCACTCAAAACATATCCTTTAAACTCTACTATACTGACTGATTCCCCCCTCTGACCGATAAACAATGATGCTGGGTGCCGTCTATGGCTTGACATGTAAATAGTTCTGGGATGAGTGGAGTGAATAAACGTTTGTTTTATATTTTTTATTTAATTAATGTATGGTCATTAATTTTTTAAGTTGATATGTTTGTTAAATTTTATGTACAGCATGGTGACCCCAGCCCTAAATAAAACAAATCATAATAATAATAAATTTGTACAGATTGGAGAACAAAAGAATTTTTATATCTTTCAGTGAGAGAAAGAATTCATCCCGAACGGGCAGATCCTTAGTATCTGTGATGAAGAGGGTGGGATGTATGATCCAAAATTTCTTTAGTTTTACAATAACATCTTTCTTCAAATAGTTCTTCATGTGAAGGATGTTTATTTTGTGTTATGTTTATAGCTACCTTGATTATTCTGTCCATTCAGTTTTTAATATCAGATGATGAATTACCACATATCAAATCAACAACACTTAACATTGGTGCCTGGAATGTGCTAACTTTTATGGATAACCCCAAAGCAAACAGACCAGAGTGGCAAACTGCAATTGTTGCAAAACAGCTCGCAAGATACAAAATCAAAATGGCAGCACTATCAGAAAAATAACTGCCAGAATTTGGGCACCGATCAAGAACAAAGAAGGTGCATTGCAAGAAAAAGCAGAACCGACTCAAATTCTACTAAGACCCAAAACAACATGTGACCCACATGCAGGATTAAGCTATCCAGGCACAAACGGGACTTGCAGGCCATCTGCGTATGTACCTTATGATATAACCTTGGTCATCTTCACATGCTAAGGACATACAAACACCAGACAAGGAACAAGTGTGTTGTGAATGTGTAGCTCAGAATAGTGTAATGAACAATAAAATGATACCATTTTCCAAGGAGCCAATGACCCTTTATGGTGAAACTAGAAGGAGGCTACATAAATAGGAAAATGTTATGAGTGCAATAGACCAGGCCGGCACAACATATGGCTCGTGGGCCGCATCGCTAGCACCCACTTTGTGGCCCGCAAAGTAATAAAATATTCTTTATTCTTAATATTTTCTTAATAGCTTTCCCCCTGTCCTATTTTCTTTTGGCCCGCACAAGTTTTTCATAAAGTATAATGGCCCCCCTTACATTTTGAGTTGTGCCTAAGATAATAATATTTAAACAAGAAAGGGGCTATTCTGATAACCGACATTTCGGATAATTAGCGCCAAGAAAATCCACTCTACTGTATTTATATTTATAATAATCAACTTGGATAATAGTGTTAGGAAAAGGAAAATTGACACTTTATTTTAATTATAATCAACTGATTTTTAGTGCAAAATCTTTCTAATTTCTAAAAATAATGTTAAAAGTAACTTACTCTTCAGCTTCTTCTGGAGTATTAAATGTCACATACATGACGCCCTCTGAGCCAACTAAAAATGAGATTTACAATCAATATAACTTTATTAATATTAAGTAATAGCTTCACCAAACTGGTAGGATAGTTTTTCTTTGTAGCTTTGCTTAAATTCTTTTCTTCTTAAATTTTTATGAGGATTAATGATTTATGGAAATCAAAAAGAAGGGGTTTTAATTTTGATATTTTTTACTACTCTGTTTCACATCATCAGGCTATTGAAAATAATAATTATCTTGACGTAAATAGTTAATTTCTTCAAAAAGTAGTAGTTGCTAAATAGTGAACATACCTTGTTCAAACTTTTTTTGGCTCCTAGAAGTTACATTCACAAGCTCCTCAATCTGTTCTTTAGAGCAGTGTGGTGGTAAATTTCGAATTTGAATTTTGTTTGTTTTACGACTGAAATATTTTAAGTTATTACTAGCAAACAAGAATAACAATCGTGAAATGTCTGCATTCAATGCATAAATATATAATAGCAAACAAGAAGGATATAAATAATTTCATGACCAAAGAAACTATTTTTAAGGATAAGAATAGTTTAAAAAATTATAAAAGGATATGGACAAAATTATGCTAGTATTTTACAAAATGCACCTTTTCCTTCCATTTGATGGTTCAGCTTGCATTACAGATCCTTCTAATGTAAATCCTGAAAATAATGAAGGGAAAAAAAAAGATTATAAAATACTTAAATTAGATATCTGCCTACTTCAAAAACATTTCTGTAAAGAGGAAGAATCTGCCTATTCTATTAAACATTGTTTCATGCACATATTGTTTCATGTACATATATGGGGCCCTATGACCTTCCAAAAACTGGATGAATATTTTTCCAGTAGGTAGCAATTGTGAATGGTTATCTGTAAAAGCCTTAGAAAATTAATAACACAGTAAAATTGTCATATGTAATAGTAATAACCAATACAAAATTAAAAATTATTCCACTGCTCAACTTCAAACTTATTTTCAATTTATTGTCTAGAACTCTCAGATTCATAGAAATTATGTGCCCCGCCAAAAAAACAAATACAATAATTTCCATGCTGTCATCTGCACAAAAAGGTTACACACCCCTGGTCAAGATAGTGTTCCCTCTATTAGCAGCTTACATAATTAATGAAATGGACTTCACATTACTATTGGTAAGGTGATTGCAGACTGGTTATGGCTAAATATAGAAATAATGCTTTAGGTCTTAGGAGTTTAATTTTTATTAGTGTTAGTAGACCCTTGACAAAAATGACACAAATTTGTGACAATGTATTATGAAGGTTTCTAAATTGTGGGAGTGTGACTACTTTAGATGATGGGGGAGGGTAGTACAAAATCTGCCAATATAATCAGTTGTAGAATTCTCGAAGGCAGAGAATTATGACATTAGTGCTTGAATTTACACTAGGCATAGCCCAATCATAGTTTACGGGGGCAATCCAAAAATAACATTGTGCATCCAAAAGAGGGGTGGTTAAAAAATTTGTGATAGTTGTCTAATCTAATTTGTTACAAAATATACCAAAATAGCATGACTTCATTTAAGGATGGCCTGATTAGTCTACTTAGGATTTTGAGACAGGTCAATCTCATATTTAAGTGCATTCAATTATTTACTTTGTGTTTCAAATTCAGAAATGACTACATTATCGCATTATGAAAATTGGTAGGATTAATACGTACAAACCAAGCCTAGTCTGATAATTATCAAGTATTATTAGAGTTTTAAGGTAACTTTTTTATTTTTAGTTACGTAACTAGTAACATCGTTAATGAATTTGTTTCAATTACTAATTACTTCCCAAATCTCCCAAATAAATAGTGCCATAAATGATAAAAGTCAAAAGATTTCTGGATCTTAAAATTTTGTTCTAGAACTAGAATTAGTTAAAATTAAATCAAAGTTAAATAATAAATAATAAGGTTGCTTGACAAGTTAGTCACTTTTTAAAATAAAAAATGTTTAATAAAATATAATAACAAGCACAATTTAAATGCTATTGAAATTGTTGAGCTAAAATATAATTTAATGATTTAACTCTCATAAAATACACAACATAGTTTAAATTACTTTAAAAAAAATAGTGTCTAATAATAAAAACAGCTTAATTATTAATTTAGACAGCTCCATGTTACTACTGCTAAGAACAAGTATGTGTATGTGTTGTAACTATGTGAAATCGCTTATGCTTTCGCAACAATTACAAGAAAACTATTATATTATTTATCATATCAACAAAATACAAATGACTGACTAATTTTAGTCAGTTACCGTTGAGTTTTTTGACCACTTCATCAACTGAGAGTTTGTCTTTAACCGTTACAAAAGCAAAGTTTCTTTTCATTGAAATATTGTTAAAAATGATTCCTTGCTGCTCAAGCAACTTGCGTAGCGTGCCTTCATTGACGTCTCCAGCTAGATTGCCAAGAAACACTTTTTCCATCATCACAAGTCTATGTGTGAGTAAAAGCCACGACCTTTTCACTTATAAGCAAATTTGATGTCTCCACAGCGAACACGGTTGGAGTACTATTTCCAACAGTAATATTAACGGAAGTAAACGATAATGCGGCGCATTAATACAAATTACCTTTTAAAAGGGGGTGCAAAATCCTTTTTATCCACATTTTACTGGGTACTTTTTTTTAAAAAAATAGAGTTCATTCTTTTTTTACAGATCGATATACTTATTTTTTTTTAATATTGCCATAAATAAATCTAGCAGGTTGGTGAAATTTGAAAAATGTTAAAAACTAGAGAGCTTTGCCCCCCCTAACAATAATGGGTTTGTCTGAAAACTGTCGTTTGTTTTCTATTTTTCTTCGTGATCGTGATGGACACGTGTTTTTTCAGGGGAGGAGATTAATATTATTCTTCGCACCGGTAGTCGATATGTTAAATTCCAAATAAAATTTTCCAAAATAAATTGGAATAATTTTCTTTCAATCTTAATTTAGCTATAAAAATAATTCGGATCATTGAAACTTCATTACAGGAATAGATTAGACCGTATTGTTAAGCTTAAACAAAAAATTATTTATCAAACTGAAAGATGGTTCATTTAATGTACAGTACAGAGTAGACTACCGTGTTTTTAAATTAGCTAAAAATTCATTAACTAATTTAATTACTCATTCATTTTTTAAAAAAAAATATATATATATTTTTTAAATATTTTTTTTCTGTTTGCAGTGGGGACAGCATTGTCAAAGGATGAACATAATAATAAAGTTTATTTGAAAAACACGCTTCATCCCCAAAAAGCTCGAAGCGCGGTACAAAGTCAACCACATTATAAAGAGAAATAAAAACAATATAAAATTTACCACATTTAAAAACAGACGCAACAATATAAAACTACATACGAGCGTACCAAGTCAAAGTCTTTCATCCCGTTTCAACCATAAGCAACACAGCCCAATATACATTAACCGAAAAAGATGGTAGATAGCATCACCCCATAAGGTGTTTGCGAAATAGATGTGTTTTTAAATCGGTTTTAAAGGACTCCAGTGTCTGGCTGTTTCTGGGAGCGACTGGAAGACCGTTTCAAATTGTTGGAAACAAACATCTATTAAGTGTCACGCTTAAGTGATAAGTAAAACCAGTAGCTTAATTTAATTGGGATATTCTTTTTTTTTTTTAATTGACGAAGGTTTAAAGCAATTCTGAAAGGGTTATGGCTACACACATATAACACAGGTAAATCTATAAACTATAATTTCACGAGCTGCATAGTTCCCTTAATTTATTGTGTTACCCAAACTGTTGTGCTCAATGAATTCCCAACCCCTAGTTTTTAAAAGAACCAAATTAAAGGGAAGTCCCTATTGCCGTCAGAAATATAACATTTCATCTTTGCGGCATTATATGACTTACAAAAACGTTAGTGACATAATATATTTGTAGTACTGAAGTAAATAATCTAGAACTTTCTAAAAATTGTGTCTTGTCGTCTAACATTGTCCCTTTAAAAAAATTAATTTAACTTAAAAATCGTACATTTTATATCCCTTGGATTATTTTATCAATACCGGTATTGCAGGACACTGTCTCCCCCAATATAGTGACATAGTGACAACTAGCTTTGCTTTCCATGACGACATCCAGTGCAACTGAGCACACCACCTGTGCTCAGTCTAGGGTTTTATACCCCGGGATCCTGTTTTATTAAACTAAAGTCTTCCCGGAAAATTTTCCTATCCCGGGTACACACTTTTAGTGTCTTTTCAACTACCGGGTATTGTCATTTTCTTCGCTTTTTTTTTTTTTTTTTTTTTTTTAATGCCAGCTAGTGACTAATTGTCGCTTTCAG
The DNA here is from genome assembly GCA_964033795.1 of Lymnaea stagnalis. Taxonomy (NCBI): domain Eukaryota; kingdom Metazoa; phylum Mollusca; class Gastropoda; family Lymnaeidae; genus Lymnaea; species Lymnaea stagnalis. The sequence goes on along the minus strand of CAXITT010000161.1, from coordinate 494,258 downwards.
TATAAGACAAGCCCGAAAATCTAGTTAACTTTTTTGAATTACTAAGCTCAAAATTTTTTTTTTTTTTTTTTTTTTTTTTTTTTTTTTTTTTTTTTTTAATGCCAGCTAGTGACTAATTGTCGCTTTCAGTATAAGACAAGCCCGAAAATCTAGTTAACTGTTTTGAATTACTAAGCTCAGAAGCTCTGGTACAGAGGTTCTCAACCGTTTTCTGCGAGGCCGTAGTTGTCGCAAAGTGATCAACTCAAGTATTTGTGGTCCATACACTTCTTTTATGACATCGTAGAAACTTTTGGTATCGTGTCTATAGGTTTAGGCCTGAATTTCATCAGCGATCCTGCTGAGCTATGATGAAGTTTCTTTTGCTCTTTCTGTTTTATTTTGCTGAGAGCATATTTCTTTACCCGAGATGTAGATTATCGTTTAGTGGTGACTGTATCTCATTATCATTTCTATCAAACCAATCTTTATTTCTGGGGGTTGTTGGTACGATGTGTTCTAGAGCAGTCGAGTAGATAGTATCTCTCAATTTAGACCACGTGGAATCAACATTTTCATTTTCCTCCGAGGGATCATCGCTCCGTCTGCGTTCGAGTTCAATGGAAAAATAGTCTGCCATGTTTTTACACTTTTGGACATTAAGCTTTGTTTTAAATTTATACCCTTAAGAGTCTTCTCATAGCAGTTATGATATGAGACTTTAATTTGGAGTCACGTATTCAGCACCACAAATAGCATTTTTTATTCTAACATCTTATATAGCATTTTTTCAGGTGATAGCATAGTCAATCATGTGCCAGATTTTTGAACGCAGGTGCATCCAGGAAGTCTTTTTTTCGCGTGGGAAGGCGGTAGAGTGTGTTGATGATAGTGAGGTCATCTGTAGTGCACAAATTCAGGAGCAGTAGACCATTGAAGTATTACTTTCCAAGATCATGTATTCCGATAGTCCCATGTCTGGTGGTCTGTTCCAACTCTAGCATTGAAGTCCCCAAGGATAACGAACTTCTCTGATTTTGGAACTTTTGAGATGACATTGTCTTGTCCTTCATAAAATTATTAAAATTTGTGTTTTTTTTATTTGTTTCTTGTCCTCGGAAGTAAGTTGTCGTTGGAGCATAAGCACTTAGAAGTTTTTTTGAATAAAGGGAGCCACAGTGTCATCAAACGGGGGGGGGGGGTGACTCCTTTTGATCGTTTTGAGAGTGTGTGTGAAATGCTTGTTTTGATGGCAAAGCCACCACCAGCTTCTCGTCGTTCGTTTAAGTAGCGGCCACTCCAGAACAATGTGTATCCGCCTACAAGCTCTGTAAGTTGACTTTTTTTCTGATAGCGCTGCTATCTTGATATTGTAATCGTATCTTGCAAGATTTTTGCAACAAGTGATGCTCGTCAACTGGTCTATGTGCTTTGGTGTTATCCATCAAAGTTCGCACATTTCAGGCGCCAACGTTTAGTGTTTTTGATTTGATCTTACAAGTGTTTTGACCGTATCAAAGGAGTTTTTGCTGGACAAGATTTGCTGTGTCTGAAGCTCTTCTGCAATCTTCCTCCTCCAATTTAGGTAACAATGGTGGTCTCAAATAGGGGAGCTTAGACGTAATAGCCCTGGCATGCGATTTATTTTGATTTAAGTATGGGAGAGTTGCGCTATTCGTCAGACCATTCTCTCGTCCTTGCCCTTTTTGATCCAGGGGCGAGACCCAGTCAAGACCACCACTGGAAAAATACACGGTTGCAGTGGATGACCAGCAGTGTTTTGATTTGTGGGACTCACTGTGCTCATTACTCGTTATTACGTCAAGTTTCCTTCATCTCCTTTTCCACGTATGAATCTCTTTTTGCGTGGTCCACCATGAAGTCCAGTCTTCACATGGTCCACCAGGTCCAGTCTTCACATGGTTCACAAGGTCCAGTCTTCACATGGTTCACCAAGTCCAGTCTTCACATGGTCCACTAGGTCCAGTCTTCACATGGTCCACCAGGTCCAGTCTTCACATGTGAGGTAGACACATCCTCATGTTTGTCCCATTTCTTGTGGCTTACTCACAAGACCTTAGGTCGGCAAAATATGTGTAGGATTATTATGTTATTGGGTATGATGTCGGTATAAGGAGCTGTTTATTTTAGTGTGTACCCGGTACGCAAAAAAGTCAAAATTTTACCCCCCCCCCCTTTTTCCCTGTTGCATGCATGCTGTTTTGGACACTCCCCCCGCCCCCAAACGTACGTACAAGAGGAAATTGACCTCCACCCCATTAAAAAAAAAATCACCAATGACATCAAATATTTTTTAGAGATTTGGGACGTCAAAACAATTTTTTTTTTAAATTGTATTGCGGGGTTTACACCGCCGACTGTTTGGCTAGCCCAGTGGTTCCCATAATATAAGCCGCGTCGCTCTGGGTGCACGTTACCCTCGGGAAGAGCCATGCGAATGGGACACTGAAGGCAGTCGCACCGTGGGCCAGCATCAAGGGCGCTAAAATCGTTTTTAGGTAAATAATGACTTGAAATATAAAATTAAAATCCCTTAAACATCCGAAAAATAAGAGGCCCCCCCCCCCGGCTTCATCACAGGTGCCACATTTCCTCGGCAAGGCTCTGTCATTGGTTGCATCGGCTTCCTTACTGAGGCGACACGAAATATTACACTTTTCATAAGTGTATTTCCCCTTTTAATCCAATCTAGCGGTCTTGGTGCAAAGTGCAAACACTCGAGTAACTACTGTTTGCAGGTACTAGATGTTTACCCAACACTTAATTTTAGTATGTTTATTTTGTTAAACAACACGCACCTGGTGAACATCTAAATTTGGCAAAAGCGCCGGAAATCGAAACCACTGGTGCAGCCCGGGGCCCGGGGGTGGGGGGGGGATAAGTCACACGCGCGTCGAGGATACCGTGGACGAAATATTACTGTAATACTGCTACCACTGAGCAATAACTGATCTTATTTAGCGAATTCATTTATGAAAACACAAAGCAAAACTAGAACGATAATCTCTACCAAACATCTCATGATATTCTTCTAGCACTTGAAATATAAATATGCTATTTTTTCACTGTCGGAATTTCAGGATAATCTTTGTAGAATTTTTAGATAAATGTGCATACTTTCTGCTGACACCCCCCCCCCGGTCCCTACGCAGGCGTACGCAAAATCTCTAAAAATCGACACCCCCCCCTCCCCAGCTCAGTGCGTACGTATACTGACGTAGTATATGGATGGCCTCGAAAATCCCGGCTGTTGTAGTCAACTCGTCTCTTCTTGTCGTTGGCAATCATTGGTATGATCAAACGATTGTAGTAAAAAAAAAGTCACATAAAAAAGGTCACATGAAAAAAGTCACAAAATATGTTTCATATAAACTTCATCGTTTCAGTGTTTATTTTTGTTAGTCCTTGGAAATGTTTATTTGCTTCAATAAAAAATAGCAGTAGCTTATTCGGATCGTGTTTTGAGTCTCGTTAGGGATTAAATAAGTGTTTCTTACTGATATTATGTACCGGTATGCACATAATGATTCACACATTTAAACATACGATTTATTGTTACTAATACTAATTTATACATGGATGTGGCTTTTTTTTTCCCCCTGTGACTTTTCTTTCCTGTGACTTTTTTCCTAGCAAAAGTTGTGAATTTTTTCAGTGACTTTTTTTTTTCCTGGGGCCTTTTTTTTTCCGTGACCTTTTTTTCCGTGATTTTTTTTCCGGCTCACCGGATCAAACATCCCCGCTCATTGTAGTGTAGACATGCAGTGGCGTAGCGAGGGTTTTTGGCGCCCGGGGATAAGATTCGCGCCCGGGGACAAGATCCATTTTTAGCGCCCCCCTTTTTTTTTCAACTCTCAAACCCATTATTTTCATCAATAAAATAATATCAAAGCACATTTTGGCGCCCCTAACTAGCTGGCGCCCGGGGACATCTGTCCCCCCTGCCCCCACCACGCTACGTCTCTGTAGACATGGTATTCGTCAATGGTACTCCTGCCCTTTGTAAGCCTACATTTCCCAATATTCAGTTGATTGAAATATTGATTTGAAATTTCAAACTGTAACTTGCTTCAGATACACTACAAAGTGCCTCTTTAATTAATTTTTTTTTTTTAAATTGATGATTTAGAAACATTCCCCCCCCCCCCTAAAACGTGTAATTGGCAATGTACTCCTCTATAGATCAGAGTGTTTGAAGACCCATAGCATTTGAGAACAGTTCTGCCAACTGTCAAGGGCCCATTATGGCAACAGACAAACTCTAATAAAGTACAGGTACACAGATCGAGAGTGACAAGCGATGTAGAAATTAATGGGGCACGTCAGTGTAGACGGTTTGGTTTTGGTTTTAGAAAGTGTGCAAGCTGACGTCATATGACATCACTAAGGTGGACGGCCCGGAGAAAAAGATATACACATTCGTTTGTTCAGCAATCTGTACGAATTTCCCAGCGTGCTCCCCTAGAGGTCACAAAATCTAAATGATCACTAATTATGTCCCTGTTATGACCAAAGACGTTCACTGAATGACTGTTTTTTTTTTTGGTTGTTTTTTTTACACAAGAGCAGGCCTGCACAACATGCGGGCCGCATGTGGCCCGCCAGCAACCACATGGCGGCCCGCGGAGCAACAAAATATTCTTTATTATTATTATTATTTTCTTAATAGCTTTCCCCCGTCCTATTATCTTTCGGCCCGCACAAGCTTTTCATAAGGTATTACGGCCCGCCATACATTTTGAGTTGTGCAGGCCAGCACAAGAGAAATAATTTAATGTATATGTCTTGTGTTTAAATTAGTTTTGTAGTTGGAAGTTGTTGACTTTATTAAAATATGTATTTGTTTATGTGCTGAAATGTAAATGGACAATGTAATAAAAAAACATTTCCATTTGTTTGGATCAATAAAAGAATCTTATCTCATCTTATATGAAAACACCCTTTAGTGTATTAGTAGAGTAAGTGACAGATTTTTAATGGAGCGTTATAACACGGTGCAAATGACTGTCATTAGGGAGATGGACACATCTTTGTTGCAGTGATATAACACTAGTCATGTAGACACCTCTTAGAAGAGTCTGTGACACATCATTTTTGCAGCAAGAGTTCAGATGTCTCTGACGGCAAGCTCTTTCCCTGACATCTTTGTATAGACTTCATAAGGGTCTCTGCTCTACACATTTCTCAATGTCATCAAAACTGAGTGATAACAACACAGATTACAGTTACATGGGCTACCAAAATTATGGTGAGGGCGGGATAGGAACGCAACAGCCTTTATTTTTAATTGAATAACTATATTTCGATTTCAAAATATTTTTGTAAAACTTGATTGTTTTGAAATATAAATATTAAAAAAAAACAATAGGATACACGACGCCCCTATTTGTGACGCCCATGTCAAGAAGACAACATCGTAGTGCAGCGGGTAGATTAATGGGTCGACTGCCGATGTAATCTAGTCGCACCACAGTAAGCATGACGCCCACTTTCCAATGGTTAGCGTAGGACTGCTAACGTAAAGATATACCTTATATTATTATCAATCAGGTTACGGACTTTAAAACATTTAAATGTCGTCGTTGAATTAGAGCTTAAGTTTTTGTGTAGACTAGTTTTATGACTCATGGTAATGGACGCGGCATGTGACATCATAGCATGGGACATTGGGAAAGCGATGGCTTTTTTTTTTTTTTTTGATATGGAGAAAAACGGACTGATAGATGATGTCACTAAGTGAGATGTTCAGGAATTTTGGTTATATAAACAAAATCTGAAGTGAAACATTTTAAGACTTCAATTATCAAACAACGTCCGGCTCCATGGTCCAGATCCTCATAAGAAATGTTTGTGTATCCTTATTGTAACTTGACGAAAAGAATGTAGATATCAGGTGATTAAGAGAAGATTATGAGTATATGACGAAATATTATGAAGGTGTCTAAATTACGTGACACATTTGTGACGATTGGGGGGGGGGGGAAGGAAGTAAAAAATTGAGTGACATCCATCATGGATGGCCCCATATATATTTATCATAGATCCAGCCATCCGGCCAGACAGGCGTAGTTTGGCTTTTCGTCCGAATATGACGAAATATTGTGAAGGTGTCTAAATTACGTGACACATTTGTGACGATTGGGGGGGGGGGAAGGAAGTAAAAAATTGAGTGACATCCATCATGGATGGCCCCATATATATTTATCATAGATCCAGCCATCCGGCCAGTCAGGCGTAGTTTGGCTTTGCGTCCGAAGATCCTACTTAGAAATATCAACACCCATCTTTATGTTCGTGTCTTCTGTCCTTGTGTCTGCTAATATTCTGTCGTTGTTTCCGCTAATATTCTGTCGTTGTGTCCGCTAATATTCTGGTCCTTTATTAGCTTGACAAGTGGTTGAGAAGTAAAAAGTAATTTTGTTTCCATTTCACCAAATATATATATATATTTTTTTAAATTAATAATTTACCGTAGAAATGCAATGGCGTTACTAGGTTTGTGCCGCCCGGAACGGGCCAAGATTTGTGCCACCCTCTCCCACTAAGAAGCCCGCATGTACCGGTTCAATGATTCCCCCCGATCTCTAACGCTCGACAGGGCGATTCAAGTGCACGTGAAACAAAAAAATAATCGTCTAAATTTATTTTAAAACTCCGTTTAAAAATGGTACCGGTACGTCGTTTGGGGGCGCTCTACAATAAAGATCGGTGCCAGTACGGCGTGGGGGGGGGGGGGTTCTACAACAAAGAAAGGTGCGGGTACG
>CAXITT010000161.1:385150-487409 GCA_964033795.1 Lymnaea stagnalis | reverse complement strand
GGGGGGGGGGGGGGTTCTTCAACAAAGAGAGGTGCCGGTACGCCGTTCCGGGGCGTTCTACAACAAGCCCTGCAGCTTATAGGCCTTTAGGTTGAAGAAAGGAAGCAAGCAAGTTTTTTGAACTCACTTTCCTGTCTATACTGTGAACAAATGTACTGTTGCTGTTAGGACACCTGTTTCAATTTCCGCGTGTTAAACTCAGAGCCACATGACATCATGCTGATGGTTTTTATCAGCGGGAATCTGAACACACAATGATCTCTAGCAGGAGTCTTTGAACTAGTCTAGTTTTGTCCATGTGGGCAGAGCAGGGACTGTAATCAGCTCAGGGGTCGTAATCAGCTGCATTTTTATAGAGTCATAGGCGCTGCGATATCAATGCCGATTATTAATTTTTAAAAAACAACGCAAACAAAACAAAGAATCTAAACGTCTCATGGAGCTAACAGGGTTATTGCCTTATTTAGTCAAACTATCTTTCTTTTTAAAAAAAAAAAAAAAAGTATTTATTTTTAATGAAGCTGTTCCTGGTTGACCTCGATATAGCGTTTCGAAGTAATCGTTGACCAGCGACTCATTTTATAACTCTTATTTATAATTGGTTTTATTCTCAGCTCAAGAAATATACTCACGCCTCCTATGCCGAAGTTACGATTCTATTAAAAAAAAAGAATTAAAAAAAAGAAACAATATAATGGTGAAATCATAAGCAAAGAGCGTACGGCGTGTTGTGTGGATCTTTTATCATATCAATGATAAAAAGATAACAGAGCGGATGAAGATATTTATGGTGTTAGTATGGTGATGTACATATCCCAAACACTGGGGTAGGAATCACTGGTTCCCACATCAGTGTGCGTAGATTGGACCACCGCGTTTTCCTGTTATTTGACTGTCATTGACTGTACGTCATTTCATCAAGTGAAATGAATCGATTTATTGCAGTGGCCACAGTTCTGTTTCTGTGGACCAATTCAGTGTGTGTACTTGCAGTGGAGGTCTGTACCAAAACTGGGCCGTGCAGTTGTACGTATTCTGACAAGCACATAGATTTTTCGTCATTAGCGTCAACAACGAGCGAACCTAAGTGAGTACTAGGGGGAAAAAAGATGGGGGGGGGGGCGCCAAAAAATAATTATTTGTGTATGAGATATTCTTTGATCTGTAAAACACTAAGTTACAGTAGCCAGGGTTCTAGGGGCGCTACTCAACTAAATAAAAAATTCTGATAAAAGCTTGGTTGATCATATTGAAGATTTAAATTACAAATTACAGACAATTACTCATGGCCTCCCCCCCCCCGGGCCTGTCAGCCCCCGAGGCCATATGGCCGACGTTGAGAATCGCTGGTGTAGATGGTAGAGAAAGGAGAGGGTGGAGAGTGTGGAAGTTGATAGATACATGCATTAAAGTTAAAGTCACACGAATGATACTATTTTGTAGTAGTTTTAAAAAAAATCAAGCACAACTCGGTCAGACAGGAACTCCAAATAAAAAAAACAAACAACTATATCTGCTTATAACTAGTGATCTGGTTACCTCGATTTTAGCTGAAAAAATTTCATCATTAGGGATTTTTTTCTAATGAAGTTCTTTTTTTTAAATATTTTTTTTTTTTTATATTTTATTTTTTTATATAGCAATTTATCTTTTTAACTTGAACGAGACGCTGCCACAGTGTGGATAACGTCGACTATATTATAGATAGCATTGAATATTATTAAAAAGATCCAATATTTAGGCACTCGGTTATAAAAACGGGGCCTCTAAACTGCTTACCTTAATCATTTTAACTGACTGTCACTCCAGAAACTACTTTTAATAATCCTTAATAGCTCATAAACGTATATTGATTTTATTGTAAGTTACTGTCAGTTGGTCTCAGAGCTTCTTCTCACTTACCCAAGTGGATGCCGCCAAAAGAAATGTCAAAATTCTGATCTAAGCCAATTAAAACATCTCGTTGGAGCTGGAGATTTGATTTGAGTAGCCTTTCAACTGGGGCGTGAAGATTTTTAGGACCTCTAAGCTCATTTAGTAACCTTAAAACACTATATATAGGGGCCGTCGATAAAATACGTCACACTCCGAAAAAAAAAGAAAAAGGGGGGTAGGAGTGGGGGGAGGTAGTCTAAGAAAGTGTTACAGCTTATGACAAGGGGGGGGGGGGCGTAAATATCTTGTGTGACGTCACACCTTTTAAAAATTTAATACATATTTACAACGTGACGTTGACAGTGATTTTGAACTTTCTGTTGTGATGGATGTATTTATATAGTGATGTTGAACTTTCTGTTGTGATGGATGTATTTATACAGTGATGTTGAACTTTCTGTTGTGATGGATGTATTTATACAGTGATGTTGAACTTTCTGTTGTGATGGATGTATTTATACAGTGATGTTGAACTTTCTGTTGTGATGGATGTATTTATACAGTGATGTTGAACTTTCTGTTGTGATGGATGTATTTATACAGTGATGTTGAACTTTCTGTTGTGATGGATGTATTTATACAGTGATGTTGAACTTTCTGTTGTGATGGATGTATTTATACAGTGATGTTGAACTTTCTGTTGTGATGGATGTATTTATACAGTGATGTTGAACTTTCTGTTGTGATGGATGTATTTATACAGTGATGTTGAACTTTCTGTTGTGATGGATGTATTTATACATTGATGTTGAACTTTCTGTTGTGATGGATGTATTTATACAGTGATGTTGAACTTTCTGTTGTGATGGATGTATTTATACAGTGATGTTGAACTTTCTGTTGTGATGGATGTATTTATATAGTGATGTTGAACTTTCTGGTGCCATGGGTGTATTTATACAGACGATGAAATTTCAATGAGTTTTTTTTACACTTTTATTGTTGGAAAGAGTATCGTACTTTAGAAAGAAAAAAAAAGGGGGGGGGGAGGATCTTAAGGTTTGGAATAAACTGTGACATGGGAGGGAGGGGATAAAAATTCTCCAAAACAGCGTGGCCTACTTTATGGACTGCCTCATATGGTGTATTTATATCTTGTATTATGTAGCCATATTCAATAAATTTTAAAAGGTCGGCTTGTCCGTACCACATAATAATAATAAAGTTTTTTTTCCCAAATGTAAGTTTTCCTAGACATAATTTATTGTTATAAGACTATATTAAGGCAATGTTTGACCATCTCTCTCCTCAGGTGGAAGGACACCTATGACCAGTTCTACAATAACCGTTTCTCGTACAACCCTTGCAAGCCTTTCACAGAAGGAACCTGTGTCAATGTTGCGGTATGAAATGGATTCCAATATTGGATTATAATCGATGAACTTGTACATAGTATTATTGCGTATGTGTTAATAATGTGGACCCCCTTTTTTTTTCTCAGAGCTTATGAGGGACTCCGGTTGCACGACATGCTTCAACTCTCCCGATCAATGTGTGAAAACATGCAAACTTTAGAAGAGTCGAGTAGGAAAAAGTACTCAAGTTACATTTATTCAAAAATGAATTAAGACCGGCATTGTATTTGATTACTTCCCCTGCACCTTTTCTGTAAATATCATTCATGAAAAATGTACCTTAAGCGTATGATATAGAAATCCATGTAACAGCTTATTAAAGGACTTTAACAGACTTGAGAAAAAAATATAACAATATATAACTTTAAACTCATTTTTCTCAAAACTGCAAAAATACAATTAACTACTTTTTCTATTCGGCCCTGTCTGTTATATTATATGCTCTGAAGTGATCGCGTTAAAAAAAGAACACCATTTATTCATTGGCACTTAGAAATGTAGAATGTTATCTCGTACTGATCTCGTAAGAGATTGTATAGCTTAAGATCTATGTGAATCTCAAGCCCGAGCGTATGGCCCGGACCCACTTTTATTACTATGATATAATTATATTCATAGCAAACTATAACCTTTGACCCTACATAGGCATTTAAGCATTCATACTTTACAGACCCAGAAAATTTTGAAAAAATTTCTTCATTTTAAGAGGTTACTTTAAAAATTCAAGCGTGTCATATTCTTATAATTGTATAGTGTGAGTATTATTGATTCATCGACTCCACAGTAAGTCTATTCTGCTCCTTGGTACACTGAGAGTTTATCAGTGAACAGCCTCTCCATGTCTGCAAGATGAGCAGGAATGCAAAATTAAAGTTCACATTTTTTTTTTTTGGTGTGGTAATTCTGAATGAGCAATCATCATTGGTGCAAAATTTGACCAACACCGTCAATTTTTGATGCTGCCTCTGATCCCTTTGTCTTCAGATTTGACTTATGCCAACAGGTTGCAATCGCGGATGTAGGCCTAAAGTTCCATGTCATCAATTGTAACAACTCTTATTTTTTAAGATCTCAGTACAAGGAAATCAAATCTTCATATTTGTACTTAATGTGTTCCTTTCGGCGAACTAAATATGAACAATTTAAATAAATCTTAATAGTCAGGGGTGGACTGGGGAGTTCAAGCGGCCCGCCAGGGGTGGACTGGGGAGTTCAAGCGGCCCGCCAGGGGTGGACTGGGGAGTTCAAGCGGCCCGGGAAAAAAAACAAAAAAGTGGCCCTATTTTCATGACTTTTATTTGTATTATATCACCGGTCCTAGCGGCCCATCGGGAATCTTCCCGGTGTCCCGGCGGCCCAGTCCACCCCTGCTTAATAGTGTGTTGGCCAGCAATTGGGTGTAACGGAGCAATTTTGTAAAATTATTGTGAACAAAAATTGTGTTTCTATGTACTGAAAGCTGAAACATTATTTTAATGTTTTTACTGAACAAACCTTACTCAAATGACGACATTTTAAGGTTGATTGAGAACATTTTATTTTAACCAAAAAAAAAAAAAAAAAAAAATTGATAACATATTGTAACCCTTTCTCCCCCCCTCCCCACCCCCACCCCCAAACCCACACGTAAGAGGGCATGGAGTGCAATAACAAAAACAAAAAAAAAAAAAAAAAAAATTTTTTTAAATTCAACAAGCGAAATGATATAGGTCACCATCTATTTTCAACAAGAAAAATCAAATTCATAGGGCAACATCAATATACAACAAGAAAAACAACAACACATTATTAAAGTTTTGCTTTTTCAAAAGATAGTTAAAATATATAGCCTATATGAAAAGAATTCCGATCTTTTCACAAAGACGAGAGTTATTGAGGGGGAGGCTGAAAACTTTGTAAGTGATGATAATTTTACTTTTTCGGATCATCTTTAACTTTGACTTTGGAAATAAGCTCCACACCTTGATACACTAATTCCCTTTATTTTTTTTATTTGTACAAATTAATTTAACGGGTATAATTTTCTATTAAAATTACATTTTCATGCAAGAAATGTAAACTAATTTTTATAACACAACTTTACTTTCATAATTGTATTACAGGTGTGTCAGCTCAATAACGCTGGTCAGTATTTTGAATGTGGTTCACAGGAGTCTGCAAACTTCCTGCTTGACCAGACAAGTGGGTTACCTGCCGTTGAATACTCCAAAACAGATGGTACAGGCTTGACAAGGTGAGCTCACCTTGTCCATCTTCGCCGGTCACAAACTGGAACCTGTAATGATAAACAATGCGCAATTTTCATTAATGTTAATGTCAACATCCGAGAATGTTTATTGCATGCCTATTTCCGAGAATATTTATTCGAGGCCTATTTCCGGGAATAGTTATTATATAACCGAGAATATTTTAAATATTTCCGACAATATTTATAATATTTATATACACCAGTGACACAATCCGGAAATATTAGCTACTCATGTTTATAAAATTATATTACATTTTAGATACAGTCGAGTACTTCTCAACTGTATTACTACAGAAGGTGATGCAATAGAAATTCAAGGTGAAGGTCAAACAGGGCATTATGTACGTATATTTTGCTTAAATTTTATTTGGTATAAACATTTTTTTTTTAAAGTTCATTTTAGTAGTGATTTAAAAGTTCATAATGTTATTCAAAGAAAAACAATTTCTAATCAGATAAACACAATACAAACAAACCACATTGGAATTTTTTTTTTTAATAACAAAATAAGGTCAATATTTATCAATAATGTCATTTAGGAGGGTATACGGATAATTAACAAGTACTTTTAATTGCAAAAAACCCCATCAAGGGTTGTATTACGTCATAAAAGTATAAAACACTATTTTAACACAATTACTACTGTGATCAAAATGACGCTTGTGAACAGGTTCTGTTCTGCTCCTGGAAATTTTGAGCAGGAAAACCCGAACAGCGCATTAAATGCACCGTATCTTCTTAAATCATTGAAGCAATGTGTGTAGACTTTGTTTGTTTGTGTAATATAAATAGTGTGTCCCTGTATTTCTTACATATCCCAACTAGATCTAACCATTCAGTATCAAGTCATAAATAAAAAAAAAATAAAAAAGACATCTTTTATGTCCAAGTATAACACTTAGGCAATTAGAAAAAAAAAACATAATGCTAAGAATTCAAAGGATTTTCTATTGGCATAAGTAGAAGAAAAGAAATGAATTTTTTTGGTCAAGAACACTGCTATTTCCTTTCCACTATCACCGACAATGAGCCTGCTTGTCAGTGTAAATATACCTCTCAGACTGCTAAACTAAATTCTTTCTATGTGCAGGGCTTCAAACTCAACAGTAAAAAATGCTGCGCGATAGCAGGTGGCGTCACCATCGAGGTGTCCATCTCAGTGGGCAGTGTGCTGGTTATCGTGTAAGTTTGACATGCCCAGTAGTTGAAAATGTGAGATATCATCATGATTCGGAGCAACGACTCTCTTTGATTAGCCGTGTAGGGTACACATGAAAGCTACCCAGTTAACGAAACAGTAATTTACGTCGGTTGTATTGACGTACCCTGACGAAATTTCACCCGTGGCGGTCGCCCTCCTCTTCGGACCTCATTTAAGCCACATGGGTGGATTTGGGTTACCGAGGGGTCTCCACTGGTCTTAATCTAGCATTTCTGTGATTGTGTCAACAATAAAGATTACATTTTTTTTCCTCAATAGTCGTTAGTAATTTAATAATTTGAGAAACGTGAGGGGGGGGGGAGGCGACACCTGGGCGGGGTAAGACCATGTAGGGAAAAAAAACATTTTCGGAGAGAAAAGAGTAACTGCGTTGGTTCGTATCATATCCGCTTTCAAATCATTTGTGGGTGACATGGTTTGGCTTAGTAAACATGGATTGGATGGCGATAACGTGAAATGATAGGAAATAAATTATTCTGACAATAAAAAATATTATATGGGGTCTGTTTTAATTAGCCCTACTAAACTTACTGGAATCGAGTTTAGAAACATCAAACATGATTTTGGTACCAACCACTGATAAGTTTCTACGTTTTACAAACATTTGAATGTACCCCAAAGGCAGCGAAGACCGCTGCAAAGAGCGGGAGATTTAAAAGAAAGTGCAAATCGTCTTTGCAAAATTTTAAAAAATCACAAAAAGCCATACACTAAATTATTTGAATATTTAAAAATATTTAAATGACCTACCAAATCCATCTATAACTATAATATTTAAATGACCTACCAAATCTATTTATAACTATAATACTTTAATGACCTACCAAATCTATCTATAACTATAATACTTTAATGACCTACCAAGTCTATCTATAACTTTAATATTTAAATGACTACCAAATCTATCTATAACTATAATACTTTAATGACCTACCAAGTCTATCTATAAATATAATATTTAAATGACCTACCAAGTCTATCTATAACTTTAATATTTAAATGACTACAAAATCGATCTATAACTATAATATTTAAATGACCTACCAAATCTATCTCTAACTATAATATTTAAATGACCTACCAAGTCTACCTATAACTTTAATTTAAATGACCTACCAAATCTATAATATTTAAATTGCAGAAACATAAATTATATATGCCTTAAATCATTGATAACAAATAAGAGCGCTAGGAAAAGTACTCACTCATATGTATTATTGTTAAAAACTGAACAGAGTTGAGTATTTCTTAGACTAAGTATGCTGACATATAAAAGTGATCATATTTCTCAGGTCAGCCTCTCATAATTATATACGTCGTCATGGCGTAACATATTATTCCTTTCAGATTTTTCGTCCTTCTCATCGTCTACCTCATTGCTGGAATAATTTTTCAAAAGTTTGTACGTAAAGCCGAAGGCAAAGAGATTCTTCCCAACTTTTCATTCTGGTCTGGATTTCCTTCCCTTGTCAGGGTAGGTGGCGCCATGATAAAATAAAAGGGAGTTAATAATCAACTCTAAGCTAAATTCCTTTGCATATTTTTCAACTCCTATTTTTGAACTCAGTCCACGAACAGTGACCGAACCTCTAACCTTTAAAGTGACATCCAAATAAATCCCACCAGAAAGCAGGTCACCGTCTTGATCCAGTTGTTGCAACCATTCTGCTATCACATCAGGGCCTGCGGCTGCAGTCAAACCTAAACTATTTACAAGTAATATGGTAGACAGCACGTGCGCTAAAGGCCGCCGACTTTGGGGAGCCTAAATTTGTTAGAAAATATTCACACATCAATAGTCCACATGTTGTTGTCATCAAAAGAACCAGGCTGACAAAGAATTATATCGCCTATACATTTTTTGGTCCACTTGACTCATTTTAAATTTTTAGATAGGTGTTTAGAGTATTTGACCGACCTTATTATTTTCTGTATATGGTATTTGATAATAAACCTGAAAACATATCTTACGTTTACTTAGTAATAGTATTCTAAATATCTAATATAAATTAGTTTGAACTTGATGGAATAAGGTCTCACAACTTCATAAGATGATAAATAATACTGGAATGGTCTAAAGCAGGCCTGCACAACATACGGCCCGCCAGCACCCACTTGTCGGCCCCACGAAGTAACGAAATATTCTTTATTATTATTATTTTCTTAATACCGTTCTCTCTGTCCTATCAATATTTCGCCCCGCACAAGCTTTTCATAAAGTATTAAGGCCCGCAGAAGTTTTTCATAACGTATTACGGCCTGCCTTACAGTTTGAGTTGTGCAGGCCTGGTCTAAAGCAATGCAGGGAAATGCACACACACATTGTATACCGAGGTAATGTTCAGCAATACTTCATTAGGACCTGGCGCATCTAAGGCACATCAATTATACTACTCTACTTATTAAACCTGTTTAATTATTTATTTCATTTATTAATTAGATAACTATTAGTTATTCTTAGTGTCATAACCATTTATTTTTTCCCATTTGTGTTTGTGTGTGTCCAGGATGGTGTTTTTTTCATCATACGACGTAGTCCAGGGGGGAAAGCAGGATATAGTAACATCTGAGGGCATCGTAACATCTGAGGGCATAGTAACATCTGAGGATAAAGTACCATCTAAAGCAATAGTAACATTTAAGGACATAATAACATCTGAGGACATTTGAGGAAATATTAACTTCTGAGGACAAAGTAAAATCAGAAGCAATGGTAACATCTGAGGACATCTGACGATATTCAACAACATCTTTGATCCAAGAACATAAAGAGCTTTCGAAAAGGTTCTTCTATTTGTGAAACTCATTTAAGGGACATATAGGCCGTGATTTCAATTATAGGCTGTGATTTCAATTATAGGCTGTGATTTCAATTATAGGCTGTGATTTCAATTATAGGCTGTGATTTCAATTATAGGCTGTGATTTCAATTATAGGCTGTGATTTCAATTATAGGCTGTGATTTCAATTATCTAACAAAAATTAATTTTGTGTGTGTGTGTGGGGTGGGGGGTTGTTAATTTTCAAGGATTAGTTTAAAAAAATATATATATCATTTCTTGATTACAAACATTACTCATGGAGAACAGAATTAAATGTTGACTGAATGCAAATAGGCTGTGCTTAAATATTGACAAACAAACTTTGACTATGGATTCATATACATTGACTATTAGCTTACAAACCTTTTGACTTACAAACATTGACTTACAAACAGACTTATGATTTACACTTATTGAACATTTACATACATAAATGAATAATTCCCTTCAAATATCGAACATGGAAAAGAAAAATCAATTATTGACATGGCAACATATTTTATTTGTTATGGAAGGTTCTCAAGAGTCAGGGTCCAAAGAAATGACAAAGACGTTGAATACAACTTCATTTTTTATCAACAAATTTATTAGTTAAAGATAGAATACTTTGTGGGAATGTGCCAGATTGTACGCGTCCACTAACAAGGGGAAGTAATATTGTGTTGTGTGTGTCTAGTTCAGATGAATAAAAGTTAAAAAGCACAAATGAGATACTTGTAAATACGATAATAAATTCATAAATACATTTTAATTGACACAATTTTTTTAAAAAAATTGTTTGCATTTTTTAAAATCTTTTATATTAACTTCACTTTTGTTTGCGTTTTTTTTTCTTTCTGCCTGGGAGTGAGGCAAAATCTTCGGATGGCTAATTGACCCAATTCCCGTGAACCTATCGAACTGAAACATGGCAAATAGAATCGTTTCCGATGACAACACATTATTTAAAAAAAAATTGTTTGCCCCCCCCCCCTCGGCCCCAACGGTAACCCCCAAAAACCTGTTTTTCAAGG
The DNA here is from genome assembly GCA_964033795.1 of Lymnaea stagnalis. NCBI lineage: Eukaryota > Metazoa > Mollusca > Gastropoda > Lymnaeidae > Lymnaea > Lymnaea stagnalis. Next base: position 476,814 of record CAXITT010000161.1, on the reverse strand, counting down.
GAGGAAAAAAGAAGGAAATATAACATGGCAAATAGAATCGTTTCCGATGACAACCAATTATTTAAAAAAAAATTGTTTGCCACCCCCCCCCCTCGGCCCCAACGGTAACCCCCAAAAACCTGTTTTTCAAGGGAGGAAAAAAGAAGGAAATAAGAGGAGGCCACTGGTTTCACGAAATTAAATTCCCTATAACTGCGCTAATTGATACTCTTTTAAAAAATTCGCAAGGTTGTTTGATGCTCAACAGAGGCGTATGTAGAATGTTTGGCGCTCCGGGGACAAGATTCATTGTAAAGAGCCTCCCTTCCTTTTTTTTTTTCAACTCTCAAACCCATTATTTTCATCAATAAATAATATCAAAGCACATTTTGGCGCCCCCTAACCTAGGGTCATCTGCCCCCGCCCCTCCCTTAGCGACGCCTCCGGGGCTTAATAATGTGTTTTTTTCTAAAATAGTTGCTGTGATAAATCTGCTGTGTGAAAGCGGGTGGGGCATTAGAATATGAGTATAAAAGAATATTAAAAAATCCTATAAAGGATTCATACGGACAACTTTGTTCTTTTAACGGCTGTTGAATTGAAATTGTGCATTGCACTTATTTAAGTTTGTTACGTCACGCATGATTTAGATTTTCCTCCAAGTTTTAAGGCTTCAGATGTTGACTGAGTGCAATAAACTTGGATTAATCTATACTAAGTTTAAAAACAACAACCCGGTAGTCTATACTTCAATTGGATTTTTTTAAAAAAAAAAATTTGCTTTGTCTCCGACATGACGACAACGGCGACCGTTTAAAAGTATCAAAATGGCGGCCACACACCAAGTTATAGACGGCTTTATTCTATTGGTTGAGTTAGGGCAAGGGCTGGGTGGGGGGGGGGGGCGGAAGGCAAACATAAATTCAAGTGTATTACTGTACAGTCATGCAAGTCGGGGTATTTACTGTATTTATAAAAGACATGTGTACATGAAGAACAATTCATTTACAAAAGCCCATTACAAGATCGATGTCTGCTCTAGCGCGGAGACCACAGTGCCGCTTGTGCAATCCGCCAAATAACATTCTGCCTGGAATTTAAGGCTTGTTTAATTTAAGCACCAGGTTATTTGGGTGCTGTTTATCCAGCTACATTATGCAGATTACAGGCTATATTTCCAGTGAGGTTGTCGAGATACATAAAATTGATCTTCTTCTTGTTATTCAAGCCGTTCGACTAAATCTACTTGTTTTAAAGCAAAGGTTTCACATCTAATGTAATATGATTTAAATGCACGCATTAACAAAGTGATCTAATGCAGTTTTTATGACCGCGTTTGACATCGCCAAATACGACTGTGTTTTATATCCTCAATATCACATATCACCGAGGCCTTTTCAAAAACTTTCGCTAAAAGGAGGGGGGAAGATGGTGTAGAGCAGAGCCGTCGCGTGGACCCTGCTACCCTTGCTGGACGGTTAAGGGATCCAAAGTTGAAGTAGACGTGATGTCAAAAATTTTTCAAATAAATTACTTGAAAATAGTATTGCTAAAAATTTACTAAGGGGGCACTCTCTAAAGGTTAAAGATATGTTTAAACCACGAGCAGTCATAGCAGCCGATCAATAGGCGAATGGCAAATTGTACATTCGTTCCAGGGTGGCAACTCTCGTTTAGAGCCTACTTTTTCCACCTTGAATTGCCGTAGTATCTTTTTTTATAAGGTGTTGTTGTTGTTTGTTTGTTTGTTGTTGTTTTTTTGGTGGGGGATCTACGTTTTTTATACCGTTTTTTAAATATTTTGAATCCCCCACGAACGTAGAAACGGAGATACGGATGACCGGGGCTGAACCTTTTCCCGTGCCACGAGAAGAAAGGGATTTCTCTGGGAGGAAAGGGGAGGGGGGGGTAGTTAAAAAACGAGCTACACAATTTTTGTGGTCAGATTTTGCTGTGCTGTTAAGTTTTACCTTTGAAATAATCGATTTCCTTTACTAACGGTTTATTTGCTGAACCGAAAACGAAAGTATTGAACCTGCAGTCAGGGCCGCGAGAAGGAAGCGATGGGGGTATTCACCAAGGGCCCCACCATCAAAGGTGAGACGCCTAAATAGTCTTTAGATAGGAACATATAATAGTGAATCAAACGATAAAATCCCATATACTTCACAACACACAAGAGCACCGAAATAGTCCATGGACTGCTCCGCCACCGCCGGCACTACTTCTATATATACATTGATGAGCGATATTTTTAAGGGCCTCGCCGTGAGGGCGCCGCATTTCCTCTGCACGCCCTGCATACAGCACAAAGACAAAATTGTTTATCTGGTTTAATGGTATAGACTTGATGCTAGTCAGGAGTGTAGAAGTTGTATTTTTCGATTTCATAAAAAAAAAACATGATGTGTCTCCCCCATCCACCCCTGCTCCCCATGCACACTTTTCTGGTACGTCTTTGATGGTCGCTTTACGAATCAACAAGTCAATGTCTGTCGGTGTTGCAAGTGGAGAGCGCCGTCACCCTTAACTATACGAAGTAGCAAAACGAGTTGTGTGGAAGCTTGAATTTAAGGACAGGACAATACAAAAATTATGAACCCCTTAACTATAGCTCATTAAATTCTATTTACGCTCAACAAAGGCGCAGGATGTGCCGATTATTAATGATGTCGGACATGCGGATGCGGAGGATATGGAATGAGGCAATGAGATCAAAATCACAACTTTCTAAAAAAAGTCATCAGAAATGAAAACCTAAATTTAAAAAATAAAAAACAAACAAACAAACAAACAAAAAGCAACTTAAGTTAGCAGTTAAAATTAGAATGTCAATGACTCTTAACAGGTGAAACAAAGAGACACTAAAGTTAGCATGTAAGATAAGTGTGTCAATGACTCTTTACAGATGAAACAAAAAGACACTAAATTAAACGATAAGTAAGTAAAAAAATACTTTTTAAAATAATAAAATAAACAAAAAAACACTAAAATAAACGATAAGTAAGTAAAAAAATACTTTTTAAAATAATAAAATCCTGGACCCCCTTCCCCCCCCCCCCACCACTTTTTTCCACGTTCGATTGATTTCTTGTGTTTATGTCTTTGTTTTCTTTGAATAATCTCTAACTCTGCAGAGCTGAAAACAATTGAGTTTACTTAGACTCGTATCTGAACGTTATGTAAAAAAAAAAATAATAGCCTGTTAAATGAGTGTTCTAAGTGTTTAGTAACACAACAGATGAGAGAATAAACAGAGTATCAAACTCTGAGATTTATTGTTACGGTGACCACACGTCCCGGTTCATCCGGGACTGTCCCTATTTTCTCATCGTCTGTTCCGTCGTCCCCGAACGGTCAGGAAATGTCCCGGCCTGAGGCGTTTTCCGACGAAAGCGAACTTTTCCCTAGACAGGGACACAGGCTTCTACTGTCGTCAAAACACGTGGACACCAAATGAAACGCAATTGAAAGTTGAGACATTGAAACATATGCTGGTTGTCAAATTCGAGACATTGAAACATATGCTGGTTGTCAAATTTGAGACACTGAAACATATGCAGGTTGTCAAAGTCGAGACATAGAAACATATGGTGGTTGTCAAAGTCGAGACATTGAAACATATGCTGGTTGTCAAAGTCGAGACATTGAAACATATGCTGGTCGTCAAAGTTGAGACATTGAAACATATGCTGGTTGTCAAATGCAATTTCAGTGATTCGTGTGGCAAGTTTCATGACACGTTATTATAAAATCCTGATGTCCCGAGAGCTGCCTATTCACACATCTCAGAAATATTAGTGTGTCATGATTATGACATTAATAATTACAATTCACTTGGTGATGCGTCATATTTCTTATAAACGTCGGTTGTGTCAATTTCTGTATATTATTTAACAACACGTCCATTATAAGTTAGTTAGTTACTCACCGACAAGCTGTTTTTCCTTTTATGAACATTGGAAAAGTGACATGTTCAGTCTCAGGCTCAGAAAGTATTCATTAAGTCCTCACAAAACACGTCTGGTACTTTTCTACTTGATCGTTCACAAAGATTTCACCCTCTATTTCTGATTAACTCATCCTAAGGTTTCGGCACATCCATAACGTACAGTATACTATATAATGTACACTCACACACAGTGTACTATATAATGTACAATCACATACAATATACTATATAATGTACACTCACATACAGTGTACTATATAATGTACACCACATACAGTATACTATATAATGTACACTCACATACAGTGTACTATATGATGTACACTCACATACAGTATACTATATAATGTACCATCACATACAGTATTGTATATAATGTACACTAACATACAGTATACTTTATGATGTATACTCACATACAGTATACTATATAATGTACCATCACATACAGTATACTATATGATGTACACTCACATACAGTATACTGTATAATGTACCATCACAAACAGTATACTATATAATGTACACTCACATACAGTATACTTTATAATGTACACTCACATACAGTGTACTATATGATGTATACTCACATACAGTATACTATATGATGTACCATCACATACAGTATTCTATATAATGTACACTCACATACAGTATACTATATAATGTACCATCACATACAGTATTCTATATAATGTACACTAACATACAGTATACTATATGATGTACACTCACATGCAGTTTACTATATAATGTACACTCACATACAGTATACTATATGATGTACACTCACATGCAGTTTACTATATAATGTACACTCACATACACTAACATACAGTATATATATATATAATATAATGTAAACTAATGAAGTTGTTCTTTGCCCTTCAGGAAAGCGTGCCATTCAGTAAATTTTCACCAACAGTTGTTTGTTTGTTTTTTGGAATGGGGGCAGGGACAATTACCCAGGTTACCCCACTCCCCGAAAAAATCTGGTAACAGTATTTATTGTTCAAATTAAGATGTTAGGTAAATGCTCATTAATTACACTTATAACCAGCGGGAAGTGTGATTAAAAAAACAAAACAATCTATAGCAATGTATGTGACAAAAATTTGTCTACCTTTAGTCTGTCTTATGGTGCATGTGTGGAGATTTGGTCAAGGCGGTTTCTACACGAACAAAACAGCCTTGTCATTCTATTTATGATAACCATGAAACCATGTGATGCCCTTTGCATTTTGTTGTTTTTTGATAAAACAACGCACGTGAAGGATTCGGGGTACAGGGGCATCCGGTAACATACACACACTCTCTCTTTTAACCCCCCCCCCTCCTCCCGGGGGCCAGCCAAATTTTTTTTTAAAATTTAAAATTATTGTGAATATGAACACCATATTTATATTTTGGTGCCAAGTGGTCCACTTATTCTGTCTTGGTGTCTCCATATGGTCCACTTATTCTGTCTTGGTGCCGCCAAGTGGTCCACTTATTCTGTCTTGGTGCCGCCAAGTGGTCCACTTATTTCTTTCGGTATCGACAAGGGGGTCCACTTCTTCTGGTTCCACCACGTGTCCTTTAAAAAAAAGTTCTAAGGTCATTTGTTCGAAGGAATTTTGCTGGAAATAAATTTGTTAAGTAATGTTTGGATCGGATATTTGTTGGAATGGAAACTTATAGATAAACCTAGGCAGTTATCCACTTTATCAGACGTAGACACCGATTATCAGGACTTGTGGATATCAGATAAAACGTGACGTCGTTGTCAAGTTCTTCCCGTATATTTGATACGTGAACTGTAAGAAATCACATGACAAAGGTTTGCATTCGCCTAAAAAAAGAAATGCGCCCTTATCGTGGAAAGTTAGATAACAATCAGGCCTATGTCAAAGTCAGTTGCTTATTCAACTCGTGATGTCCGTAATGTGGTATCTGAATGCAGCCTATGATGTATTTTCATTATTATGTAACACTATGGTGAACGCGGTCGTTTGGCAAGGACTGAAAACCGATACTCTTGACCTGAAATAGAAAAAGAACAGAAACAAACAAAACACACGGCAACATTTACAGTTGATTGTTACCGTCCTTATCTGCAGACAAGTTTTCTATTTTAATCTGAAGGGTCTTAGTCTTAAGTGAGAGAATGTCCAGTCCAGAGTTTTCACATTTCTTGTTGGTTATTTTGTGTGTGTTCGTGTTGCTGCGCCCGTGTCATGCTGTGCAGAAATGTGAATACAACGCTGCAGCGTGCGGGTGCATGACCGAAGCAGGGGAGATCAATCTCAAACCACTTTCAACGTCTGAACCGTAAGTCGTGCTGAATTGTTTAATTTTCTAACGTTCATTCATATGAGCAGTTCTCTTCTTTGTCTCAGTCGTTAACTGCATCCCATTCCCCTGCGCCCGACATTATTCGCTCTTCTACGCCCTCCGCACATTTCCATCAAAAACATTTTATATTCCTAAATGGTAAGGAAATGCAATCCATTAATTAATTCCAATTTGTTCACTTTTGTTTTAAACTTTTAAAATTGTTTTAAAAATAGTATATCAATAAAATAATTTCTAACCACAGATATTCGGCAGATTTTCAGTCGAAAAATGAAAAGTTCTACTGGGACCCTTGTAAGGATTTCACACTAGGAACAATTACTGCTGGGGTAAGGAAAAATTATTACTGATGAAACAATTAGCCATGCTGGGTTAAAGAAACATCACAGACTTTCAGGAACTTTGATCACTTGATGCATTATCATTAATTTCTTTTTAATTTAGCCATAAAATATTACGTTTACTCCAATCTAATTATTAGATCTATATTAATATTTAATCATTACTAATCTTAAATTTATATTTTTATATTTTGGGTTAATAAAATTAATATTGATGATAACCAATTGTATAATTTTTTTTTTAAAACAAAATTAATATTTGATTATTTATTCTCTGTGTATCAGAATAACGAATGAATTATGCATTAAATGTATAGAAATTAACAACTAGATCAGTCCTACCTGCAGGCTATCCAAGTCCAAGTACCCACGTTATATTATGACATAGGAGTTCACGCCAATGCTGGCAGTCAAGTTGATTCCCAGGGTCAACCAATGTTTACATTGATGGCACAAGATGGTATGAGGTGAGTTCTACTTAGCTTGGTGGCTCAAGATTGTATGAGGTAAGTTCCATAGGTTTTTTATCTATTTACCTTGATGGATCAAGATTGTATGAGGCAAGTTCAATAGGTTTTTGATCTATTTACCATGATGGCTTAAGATGGTATGTGGTAAGTTCAATAGGTGATTGAGCTATTTACTAATCATTTTAAACAAAAACCGATTTGATACCGAAAATTGTTGATTTTCACCTATTTTTTTTTTTAATGATTTAAAAAGTATGGATTTTTTTTTTTAAAACAACAAGAAAAAAATAAATCAAAATACATTACGGATAATATATTATGTAACCATTTCATTAATGCTAGCAGGTGACGCTGATTTCACTACTGAAAAGAACACGATAACCGCGCTAAATGAGATTCTTAAAGATACCACAAGTGCGTTTGGTGCGTCATTTTGACTTTTGGTTTTACAGAAATTGAAATATGTTGTTATAAATCTGCGGTATAAAAGGGGTTTGGGGGGGGGGGCATTTAGAATATTATTAAATATTAATATAGTTCAGGGGCGTGAAAAAATTGTGCGGTTGGGAACCTGGGGTCGGGCGTGAGTGGTGGGGGGGGGGAAGCCAACCGGAGCCAACAGCCTTCTCCATCCCCTTTGCCCTACACCGGTGGATGGAAATTCGATAGAATGTGTTGTCATCGGCAACGCGTCAATGTGCCAAGGTTCTAAGCCAACCAAAACCAACAGCCTTCTCCATCCCCTTTGCCCTACACCTGTGGATGGTATTGTTGTATCAAATATCTGGTCAATCTGACATGGCTGTGAGGAAAGGTTTACAATGCATTGCAGATGTGGTCGAGTCCTCAGCGGAAAGGTGTGGGAACTCACCCAAGTAACCCCCCCCCTCCCTGATACAAAATATGTAGGATATTTATTTCTGTTTAAAAAGTACGGGATCGCCGTTCCTGTGCGTTCCTGCAGGACTCGAGCCCTGAATGTGAAAGACGCCAAAATCTGGTTTGAAACCGGTTTCTAAAACCAAAAACCGGTTTGCAACAACAATAACAACAAAAAAAAAAAAAAAAAAAAAAAAAAAAAAAAAAAAAAAAAAAAAAAAAAAAAAAAAAAAATAAAAAATAAAAAAAAAAAAAAAAAAAATTTAAAAAAAAAAAAAAAAAAAAAAAAAAAAAAAAAAAAAAAAAAAAAAAAAAAAAAAAAAAAAAAAGGATTTAACATCACTTTTAACTTTTATAGTCCTAGGATGGCGCTGAGGTTAGTTCAATATGTGTTTTAGTTTAGCTTTCTAGCTGATATAAATGGCATCCATTTATTTTGCACCTTTTCAAGATTGTCTATTCAAGTGCAATATTATACACGCATGTCATACTGTAAGAATGACGTTTACATAGAGATAACAGATATCCTTCGAATTTCATTTCAGAAGCAGTTATATAACCTGCATCTGTTCAGGAGAGACATCTTTTCTTTTTGATAAGGAAGAACCGCTAACAAATTATGTAAGTAAGAATGTCAGTAGCTTTGGAAAGCTGCCCCCAAAAAGACATTTTTTCATCTTAGGCAATAGCTGGTGAAATAGAGGGGCGAACTCACGTTGACAACTAGGAAGATGAACACATATAAAAAAATGAGGAGCTGCACACATATTAACAACTAAAAAGATGCACACTTATAACAACTAGGAAGATGCACACTTATAACAACTAGGAAGATGCACACTTATAACAACTAGGAAGATGCACACTTATAACAACTAGGAAGATGCACACTTATAACAACTAGGAAGATGCACACTTATACAACTAGGAAGATGCACACTTATAACAACTAAGAAGATGCACACTTATAACAACTAGGAAGATGCACACATATTAACAACTAGGAAGATGCACAACATATGAACGTGGAAAAAAAAAGACTTTGGAAATTGTAAAGAAGATTTTGGAGTTGGAGAAGTTGCAAGGGAGCCGGCCACCACTACACAGTCTAGATCTACCAAAGAATCTGCCAGCATGTTTTGATCATATTAATCATGTCACTCGTCTTAATTTTGACACCTTATTTTTCATTTAAGCTCATATTTGTTCAAAATAATTTTCTATGTTATTAATTTTTTTTTTAAATGGGACAAAACTGGCGTAGTTTTATAATGGTTGATTTTTCAAAGTTAGATTTAGTTTCCAACGAATTCATGTCTCTTTATAAACATTTGATCATGTCGATGCCACAGCATTTCACTCTAAAGTCTGGTTGGTGCTGTCCCGGACATAAAGATGATGGTGGTGGAGATGGTGTTTTATCTGTTGGCTCAGTAATGGTCATCATGTAAGTCTATAAGCTTGACTTTGGTTTGATATAATTGCTGTTGAGAATTTAGGTGAGAAAAAATAAGTCAAATTAGATTTGTTTTATAATTTCTTTGTCTGGTGAATTTTCAAAGTAAATTTGTTTACCATTTTTGTCTAGTTGGTCAAACTTTGAGTCTTTTACTGTATGTAGCATTACTGTATGTAGCATTACTTTATGTAGAATTGTATCCCTTGTTGTCATTTTAGCATTCCTATTACCGAACTAAAAAAAATTATGAGGTGCCACTGACTAGGTCATCAATATTTCCAACTGCCATCTTCTCTTTTGTAAATCATCTACAAATTTTAGTTATTTTTTTCTAATTTCAAGATCTTTCTAAAACACCTAGATATGATTGTTGCTCATTGTTGAAAGACATAAATCAGCTGCACATATTTTTAGATACAGTATATATTTTGTTTATTTTCCATTTCAGATTCTTTGTTCTGTTAATAGTCTACTTTGCACTAGGAACTGTGTTCCAAGTGACTGTAAGAAAAGCTGGTGGTCATGAAAAGATCCCCCACTACAGTCTGTGGTCACAGTTACCAGGATTAATTAAGGTCAGTTAAGTCTTTACTGATTAATAATGATGACTTAGAGCAACCCATTATTTCTTACAAAATTCTTAGTCACTAACCAGGCTTTAGTGATTAATTAGGATCAGATCATGTTTCAATAAAACTACTTGTTCACTTTTGGAAACCTCACCCTGGTATATATCCCTTCAGCTCATCATAAAAATATTGATTAACAGTATTATAGTATAATTGTGTGGACTCTCATTTCAGGATGGCTTCAGGTTTACATTTTCATGTGGGAAGAAAACAACCTACACGAATATATAATACGATTTCGACACCAAAGTCTGGCGCTAAAAATCTCATAGACTATTCCTTATATAAAATGTATTCAAATTCTCAGAAGTATGAAAATGTAAGGAGGCATACGTGAATCACCTGTTTTCAAATGTCTTCAGGTGTTTCTCATCCTATGGAGACCTTTGAAGTCTTCAGCTGTCAATTAATTAATGTATGTTAAGTTTTAAGATCATGATTATGTTTGTTAAATTGTACGTACAGCGTGGTGAGCTATATATAACCACCACTAATAATAATAATTAATAAAAGTGCCATTTATAAAAGCTACTTCGCAAATAAGTCGCGTCGTGGAAACCCACTGTAGAAACCCTCTTAAAGGGCGTGCAATGCTTCCCCGGGGTGGGTGGATGGGGGAAGATAGTAGGATCTAAGTTTACCATCCCGACTCCTGAGAAAGTCGATCGTGTAAAACAGCATCAGACCGACTGGGTGTCTTCGGGTTGGGGCGGCCCCCAGCGGAACCCGATCGAGCGGACTCGGGTTGGGGCTGTCCTGGCAAAGAGGCATCTCCAAAGTGCCGCTTCGCGGCCAGATACTGGGCTTAGAGGGGTTGATTTAGGGAGGGCATTTCTCAATGTGACATTTCATTTATAAAATGCCAACCCCAGTTTTGACAGATTAATTATACAACTTTTCAGATGAAATAAACAATAAATAAACAACAATCTTGAATCAAGATAATATTCTTATCTTTAAGATGTACATCATCTCATTATGTTGAACATATTACTTCAATATTTAATGGTTGTAATCGCTTTTATCTGAATGTTTGCCAGTTCTGAATGACTATGCAGGTGCCTTATGATGCCTCTATCATAGTAAACTGTTGTTAAAATGGATTATCATTAGTAAACTGTTGATAGTATAACTTATCATAGTAAAATGTTATCATTATTAATTATCATAGTTGAATACTGAAGTGATCATGATAAGATTTCATGAATGTATATAATTTAATATCACACATAAAATGGGTAAAAATTTGCACTTTAAAAAGTAAACATTTAGTGCCTCAACGTGTTGTTTAAAAAATAACAACAACATTTATATTCATTATGTATATTCATTTGATGTATTTTATGAATGCCATAAATGTTAATGAGGAAAAATGGATTAAACTTTTCTTTGACTTTATGGCATCTTTTCATCCTCAATGTTTCATTTTGAAATAGCTGTATGTAAAACAGACTCTATTTCCATTACCATGTTCATCTCATTCAGCCGGATGATTTGTTCACTATGTTTAAATAAATTAACTTGATCAAACCGATAACAAAAAGAATTTCTTTTTCAATATTTAATGAGATCTAAAAAAAAACAAAAAATAATGTGTACATAAGAAGTTTCTATAACAGTAGGCTTCACAGGTAGCAGGACGGTAACATGTCTCCTAGACAATCAGCTAAAAAAAACACAACCTCTTAAAGGGGTTTCAACATTGCACAGTTTGACATTTAGGATATAAGGATGAAAATACAAATGTCACATGACTTCAGTAAATGACAATGAAGTTTATATGATTTTTACAAAATAAAATGTCTGAGAATAAAATTTGCCATTGGTATTTAAACAAACAAAAATGAGAATTAAACCAAGCAATTCAGGAGTTGATGGTCATTAAAAGAATCACCTAACACACAACAGTTTCAATTATGTACATTTCAAAATACTTCTGATAAAAATTATGAACAACCCACATAACGGTCCTCACTTAATTTTAATAATTTATAAAATCTTTTGAATCTTAAAAGATTTTAAATCTTTTGGCTTGCTAAGAGCGCTTACGGAAATGAGATTCTTGTAATAAATAAATTTGTATCTTACACTGCACAAACGAAATGACTTCGGGCGAGAAATTAAACTACCTAAAAAACTGCCAACATTGGCCAAAAATGCTCAAATGATTTAAATATGTTGTGTTGTCCTTGTTATAAAGATCTCCCTCTATTCACAAAAATTAAAAACAAACTATAGCCATGATCTTGCACAGTGGATATAGGATTCAAGGAAATTTTAGTGGAGAGGGCAAAGGCTTAGAATTTGTCAAAAATATTTTTGTCTGATACATTTGCTGGCTTTTTGTCAGTTTGCCCATATTATTTGTTGTCCTTGAGAATGATATGAATATATTCTACTTCTTTCCAAATACATTTTTTGTTCTTGCCTTTTGCTTTCATCAATTGATATAGAGACTTGAATTGGGTAGCAAATAATGTTCTTGCAATAAACAAAATATTCAGATATATTTGTTAACAAGATCGTTTCACTACATTTGTCTGGATTCCATGTAAAATTTGTGGATATGACAAGGGATGATTACGTATTTTTAACTGAAGAAATGTCTCCTATGTAAGACTCTGAATAACCCTGTTTTGCTTCAGTTTCTCTTGGCGTTCAGTGAGCTGCTTCTCTACTTTTTCTGGGAGGGTTGGGTTTGTAAAATATTCTGAAATGAGAAGTGGAAAATAAAATACATGGCATATTCTCGTGTTCTTTACTGATAAATTTGAATAACAGTAATTGTTTGCATTCAAATTCTAAACTGGTTAATTTCAAGCAAATACTTAGTAAGCACAATTTTAAATATGCCATCAGTTCAGATTAAAGACATTTATTACTTTTTAAAAATGTATTTGTAATAATTATGTTACAATAAAGAACACAAAAAAGCATTTTTTTAAATTACTTTATTTTTAAAAAAGCATTCAGTAGGCTCATTGAATCTTGCATCCTGAAAAACCTTCATTTTACTAGCAGCGTGTTTAGGTGTTTAATTTTTTAAAGCTATGCATGTCAGGCGGTCAGATTATGCTGTTACACATCTGTTAAGGTAGTGGTCCATTTCATTTACAAAAATTTAACATGATGAATAAAAGAATAATTAAAAAAGACCTTTTGATTTAAAGCTTGCTTACCTGCAGCAAATTCTCTTATACTTTCTGGCCGTTTTGTTAGAACATCACTTGTAAAATATGATATTAAATTAAATTAATATTAAGATACTAAACAAAATACTGTTAGCAAATATTGTTTAAAGAATATTTTAAAACTTATTAATTTCTGTCAGAACATGTAGTTAAAGGGAAAATATTTAAAATACACAAGCCATAAATAGTGAGCTAATGTTTGAGACATAACAACTAAAATAATATGAATTCTAATCTTCTAAAATCTAAACAAACATAAGGTCATTAAATAAAATTTGCATTCCGTACCAGATGTGTTGTCAAGGAAAAGGAAAGGATGCACCCAAGAATCCAATTCACAATAAATTTGCTTATATTATTGAGCTGTGATATTTTTAAAATAAAATGTTTATTTGTACTGTGAGCTTTACTAAGTCAACTGTGAGATATAAATCCACATTTGATTTTCTAGATCTTACATCTACTATGCATACCATCTAATGAAAATGACAATTCTGGAAACAAATTATCAAATGCAAACTTGTCTAGTGCTTACCCCAAAAATCCGGCAATCAGGCACTCAACCTCTGGATGTTCACGTAGGTATTTCTCATTGCCAATTCTTGTTTTCATCTAAAAAATCAAGTCTAACATCAGTTACTGTCTACAAAATCAGTTCATTTTGTGAAATGAGAAATATTTATTCTATTAAATATGTTTTAACAATAAAAAAAATAATTATTGCTTCAATATTATGCCCATCTCAACAATTTTAATTAATTGCTATAATTGAGATAATTCTTCAAAAATTTTATTTTCAGTTAAAATTTTGATGTTAACTACATTTTCTTGTTCTTAGCCTAGTGAATAATAACACAATAAAAACCATTGCTATTACTATTAATACTTCAATTAATTATTATTCCAATGCAGTAGGCTAAGCATGCTGATACATTAACTTAAATTTATATATTTTTGTGGAAATTGTGTCACTCTATGACATATTACTGAGATAATTTTTAAAATAATTTCATGCATTCAATTATATTTTTTTAAAATACTTCTGCCAATCTTTTATAAATATAAGCATTGATTTAAAATTTAATTGAAGCACATTTAAATTTAATGAAAATACAATGTGTTCGTTTTTGTTTTTGTCTCTATAAGTACTATCAATTAATAATTTTCCAATTTATCATTTCAGGATTTTTTTTAATTACCCTCAAATAAAATTATCAAAAATAAAAAGTCTTAATGTTATCTAAAAGTTTAGTTGTTCATTGTGTTGTATTCTGCATTGAGAATGTCTTCTAAAAACTTGTTAACATTAACTTTTAAAATAAAAAGTTGTGGGCAAATAAGGTAGAAATTTTGGAAGTCGGTCACACGTTTTCATAGTTAAATACAAAGATAAATAAGGACAGGGGCTTTAAAAATTAAAAAAACAACAACATAACTATGACTACTTCACCTCTGTAAAAGATAAAAATATGAAATTGATGTTTTTATAAAGCTTATTATAACTATCCCTTTAAAATTATGTATCTTTTATGGCAGTCATCAGACAAAATAAAAAATTTATGTCAAAGTACTAATTTAAACGGCACTCATCAGAACGGTGGTCCCAAATGTTAAATATAATATTTTTCATTAGAAAGTGTCTGGCTAACAGCCTTTTCATCACCATCATCTCCTGAAAAGAAAAAAAAAATGCAAGAGAGAAACAAAAGTTATCTCTGTTGAATTACTGTTTCATATTAGATGGTGCTCAGCAAACAACACTGCCACACTAACCAAAGCATGCTGTCATACACTTACAGTGCCTTCGGCTCTGCGTCATAAGTTTGCAGAATGTTTCCTGGCAATATGAACAGGTGCTTGTGACCTGCCTGCTATGATATTGTTTATTATATATTATTTTAAATATTATTACAAGCAATAATTAGTCTGAAAAAAAAATTGAAGTAAAAAAATTATTTCACCAATTATAGGAGGGGGGGGGGTTTGCACATTAGGCTGGTAGCCGGACACTTTCTTATTCTAATTTTAATTTTGGTCTGCTGTTTTGAGTAGTGCCTTTTTTATTTTAACTCGACTTCACTTTTGAAATTTGAAGCTCCCAAAATGTTTTTTAAGTAGATATAGCTAGACTTCCTAGAAAGTTTTTACAGTTAATAAGTATTAATACTTAGAATTATTAGAAATAGACAAGATGAGAGCAGAGCCGTACGGTTCCCTGGACGGTGGGGTGAGGTAATGCAACACCATCCCCGAGAGGAAGCAAAGCCATTCCAAACCAACGTCCAGACAGAATGACTCAATGGGCAAGAGGGGGGGGGGGGTAGCCAAGCAAAACCACCTCCCCAATGAGTATGAGTGGAAGCAAACTGCCCAAACACCCATACTCGAGACCATGTTACATGGCCGGAGTCCCCAGGGACTACTGGGCCATGTTCCATGGCCAAGGTCCTAAGAGAGAAATCTCGACCTTTTAAGCGTATTGAACATTTCCAGAGCAGAGCCGAGGAAAAAAAAAAGTGGGGGGGAGTCCTCAATCAATACTTAATACTTTCACATACATTTTTAGTAATTTTTACTCCTTAAATTAAATAGTACATTAGAGGTTCCCCAATTCACTAAACACACAATAATTCCATACTTTAAATTGGTTTAGATCCGCTTGTTGAGCCTGACTAAGAGCGCCGAGGTCATTATTGCCTCCTAAATCATGTTTTTCCATCCCGTGTGGAGGACCATGTTTGGGTTGGTCAGACATTTTTACACCTTGACGACCGTGCCCATCCAAAAAGCATAAATTTCCGGTGAAGGAGCGGTGAAAATATTACAATGACAACTGAAATAGTTTAACGTAGTTATCTACGATCATAACATGGAACCGACTTATTATTTTTTTAAATGACTTAAACATTTTCTTATAAAAGCTTAAATATATTTTTATTATAGTTAAGATGTTTAATAATAATAATAATAGAAATCGTGGAGCAGTTGGATTAAGTAATTCTTAATTTTTACATAACATTATTAGTATTAGCAATCAGCCTACTTCAAAACGTATGAATACAACAGTGAAACACTAGTAAGCATATTCAAATACATTATCATCATACTATTCATGCAACACACATTACATTATGCATTCATTGAATGATTCAAACTTGAAATATCTTGGTTTCTCTGAAGAGAATCAATTGGTCATTGATGTTTTTAAGGACAGCATCTCCACCCCACCCACCCCCTTTTTTCCACGATCTTTATTCCAAAAAGCAAGATCACTATATCCAAGCTGTCAATCCCTGTCATATACAAATTAATCTGTCTTAGGGGTAGTCCATCAGGGCCGGCCCAACGGTTGCTGGCGCCAAGTGAGGGCTTAACATTGGCGCCCTTTTATAATCATTAAAGGAAAAAAAACTAGTTATTCGGTAATGAGTTTATTACCTATGTTTAAAAAAAAACAAAAAACAATGACTGTTCATAACTATTTTTTTTTCCTTTAATGAGTATACCAGGGGCGCCAAAGTTAAGCCTTAAGTAAACGTTCGCCCTGTGCGAAGCAGCCGTTCGGCGTCCCCTTCCCTGTATGGCTCCGCTCTTTTTCCGATTATGACGTACTTTTTCTGCTTTGCGCTTGCGATTTTACCCCCCGGAAATCTTTTTGTTCCCCATATTCTTTCTGCTGAAATAATGGTAAGAGGGACAATAAAATACGGTATTAATAAATTAATTTCCACGCACTTTCGGTTGATTCTAACCACCACTGCTTAACATCCAAATTAAGAATGTAACTTTCATTGAATCAAAACTCATCGTGTGAAAATGTATTGTACACAAAGCTAGAACACCGTTTCTCGACCCCAGACCCGAGGCTTTATACTTCACTATAATTAACTAAGGGAATTTAAATAATGACTGTGCGCCCCAGGCGCCCCTATGGCAAAGGCGCCCGATAAATGATATTGATAGAGTAGGAAAATATATTTTGAGAATTAGGGGAAAGTAAAGTGAGTAACAAAAATAACATCTCTGCTTGAACGGATTCGCATCTATTTTGCACCACAAGTCATGTTGAAATAGCATGTTCAACAGCTCTAACAATGCATAAGAAATTACGCTTCTCAGTCTCAACAAAAAAGGATTCGACTAAAGCAAGTAGGTTCCAGGAGACAGAGCGAGCTTATGGCAGTTACTGCTCACACTGATAATGCTTCTATTTTACGTGCTGAATGGTTAGATGAGAATGATGTTGACTTGTCTGATATATCAATTCCGCAATATGAAAATGATAAATAAGCTAATATGCCCATTGCTACGATAGAGCAACACCTGGCTACTCACTGGGAAGATGATAGCAGCTAGAAACTATGCTAAAATTGTCAGTCATTCTGACAATAATCATATTCATACTTCCACAATGATATTCAGTCTTTAACAACCTTTTGATTGATTCCGCATTATAAAATGTATGTGTAAAAACTTTTTAACTTGTTGATTAACAAGCTAAAGATGCAATGAAATGTTTTTCCTACAATTTTATGTCATTAAATATCATATATTTATTTATATTACAACAATTCATTATTATTATTTGTTGGGGTGGGGTTATAAAAATGTTGACATATTTACTTGGGGCGGGGGGGGGGGGTCATGGAAGGTTGGAAAGTGGTTGACAGGGGGGGGCCGGGGGGGGGGAAAAAGTTGTTTAAAATTTTCCTACAATTTTATGTCATTAAATATCATATATTTATTTATATTACAACAATTCATTATTATTATTTGTTGGGGTGGGGTTATAAAAATGTTGACATATTTACTTGGGGCGGGGGGGGGGTCATTGAAAGTTTGACAGTGGTTGACAAGGGGGAGCCCGGGGAGGGTAAAAAGTTGCTTAAAATTTATTTACGTAATTAATGGACGCCCCCTTAGCTTACACCTACTCAAAGACCTATTGACTGTATTTAGCTTTAGAAATGTCACCATAACTCATTGTCTGAGTAGCTTTGTGACTACTTGCAATATTTGTTGTCAGCAACTTAACAAGGTATCTAATATCAAGATTTTAACCAAAGACCTTTCATGATCTGCAAAGGAGCGCATCTGTCATACATTTGTGTTTGTTGTGAAGACAGTAGTAGAGAGTTGCCTTAATGACTATTTTCTTCTGAGATTCTTAGCATCTCTCATTACCTCATTAGCCAATTGCTTCTTTTGTTTCTGATGTCTATCAAAATAAACAGTAGAATATTCACAGTGACTAACTGTGAGTGTAAATGATTAAGTGACCACTACTTCTACATTTTCATGAAAATTATTTTGAAGACTAGATTGGTTCTCAGCCTTCCTAATGCTGCGACGCTTTAATACAATTCCTCGTGTTGTGGTGACCCCCAACCATACAATTTTCTTTGTTTCTACTTCATAAATATGTGTTTTCCGACAGTCTTAGTCGACGCAGGGGTTGAGAACCGCTGTTGTAGACCTTTTAAATCCACTGAAGCGTGTTAAAAAAAATCATGATATGTTTTGCAGTCATTCTTTGACACGATTACTACGAATGAGTTCTTTGCTTCAAAATCATTTTAGGAAATCTTAACTCAGAGGCGTATCGAAATTAGGAGGGGGGGGGAGGGGGCAGATGTCCCAGGGCACCAGCTAGTTAGGGGCGCCAAAATGTGCTTTGATATTATTTTATTGATGAAAATAATGGGTTTGAGAGTTCGAAAGAGAAAAGGGGGCACTTTAAAATGAATCGTGTCCCTGGGTACGAATCTTGTCCTCAGCATGATGTAAGAATGTACAGATGCAATGCATAGATTTTCGTTTCACTTTTACTATTTTCATTGTAGCTAATGATGATGCCCCGGAAAATGTGGCAGTAAGAGAGAACGACTTTAAGGAAATATACACACGATGATGCCATGGCAACCAACAACTCTCGCAAAAACATTTCTTGATGTACGATTCAGTCAGTAATAGGCATACTCCATCAAACAGCAAAGTTTAAGAATTGATAATGTTACGCAAATCGTCATCAAAGCTGAGTCTCACAATAACTGCCAAATCCCATTATCACCGCTTCTGCACATTAAAGCTTTTAATTTCGTAAATACCCCAACATCAATTTAATTAAGCTTCTGCTTGATGGCTTTGAGTCAAAGTAAGTGGAGGTGGTGAATCTCAAAATTGACTCAGGAATATGAATAACTTTTTAACAAATATTAATAAGTGACACGGTGCATTAATCATTTTAATGTACAAATTTTGAGCTGTAGAAAATGGTTATTAATGAGTGACTTGTTTTTATGGTTCATTTAAAACTGGAAGTATTTTACATTTAATTTAGGTGAAAATACAAAGCTGTTTATAAATGAGAACATAACAGATATGTTTCAGAAAATTCATATTTTAATTTATTGTATATAAATATATATATAAACATGTATATATATTAAATATTCAGTGTAAGTGTAAACACATTTTAGTGAGAATCTAAGTAATTGACTAGAAGAAGTAGAAGTAATACAAATATAACATTCAACAACATAACTTATTTTAACATCAGGACCAGATATATATATATATAGGACCTAATACAGTTGGAGGTTTTAATTAATTTTGTAGAAAATTTTTTTAGAGTTAATTTTAAGAAATTAACGATTTATAATTACTAATAAAATGTGAAAAATAAAGGCACTAGAGGGTTGCTTGTGCCTCATATCTATGGTAATGTTATACTGTATTTCGTAAATAGTTTGTCAGGAGAACTTGAAGTTGCTCAGAGAGGGAAAAAAAAGAGGAAAAGTTTGTAATAGAGTAATCTTGATTCAAATTGTATTGACTTTATGATTGAATCACATCATACTAACATTCGAAATGCAGCTTGACTTGATAAAATATAATTGCTTGCTGGCTTATAAAATTTCATTGTAAAAAAAAAATGATTGTGCAAATGTCAAGGGTGGTTAGTTAAAATATTTCTAGACCAAGTTTATCTGAAAATGCACGAATGCCCATTTTAACATGGTTTTTAACAAATGTTAGAACAAAAACAGTTTGTTTTTAACAAATGTTAGAACAAAAACAGTTTCAAATTTAAACATCTATTATTAAAATAAATTTTGACAATAATTATAAGATAAAACATTCTTTTTACATGCGCAGGACATACTGGTGAAAAAAAAGCAATATTTTAATCAACCAGAAAATAATTAAATCTTAGACTTACAATTTTGATTTCTTTATATAAAATAAAAATTAAAATATTGAAAAAAAAAATGACATCAAGAGTTATACAAAAAAGTGTAAGTACTTTCAACTTGAATACTATCTCTTGTATTTTCCTAATAACATGATTGTGGATGAGGAAACAACACAAGTTTTTCTTTAATGACCTAGGAAACATTACAATTATTAAAAAAATACTGATATTGTATTTATTATACATTAATATGGAAGACAATTTTAATAACATTTTGAAACTCATAATGGTGAATTTTTTATGTGTAACATGATTTGCTCAATAAAATTAATAATGTGTTAAAGCTTGACTTTAAAACAAGTAGATAACTAAAATAACATATACACAAATTTGTTTGATTTCTTAGTTTGCATATGTCTTATTTTAGTTATCATTTCAGTCTGATCTCTTTAATAAACGGAATGCTATTGAAAATGATTTAAATTAATGCTGTAATATCCATTTATCAAGTTCATATCAAGATGTATAAATTAGTACATATAAAGACCCCAAAAAGTTCTAAACTCTGATGATTAAAAAAGCACAATTTGTTAAATAAATATTTCCCTTATCTCTTCAAACTGTTGATTTTAAAATCTTGTTCCGTTCCTTTTGAACAAATGTCCATTACAAGTTTTTGAGACTTTTCTCCTTTAGGTGCAGATAAACATTTGCCACTAGCTGGATTAAACAACATGAATGAGTCCTGAAATAATGGAAGAGATAAAGAATAATTAAAATTAATTTCATATTTACATTTTTATGAACTATTTAATATATTCATTAAAAACAAAATAAGAAAAGAACAAATAGCAAAATATATGGAATGAAATATAATTTGAAACTATTTACTAAAATATGGTAGATTGCATGCATGCATCAACCATTTCGATAGCAAACAAAAGTTTAAAATAGTATTTTAAATTACAAATTTGTTTAAATTTTAAGCAATACTATCATTTAAAGGTTACATTTCATCATATCTTACTTTATTGTGTTTTTGTAGCCATGTTTGTGTTCCACCACCGGCATGGCATTTCATAAAAAAAACGATAGTTGAATCTCTCTTTGTCTCCTTTGTGTCCAGACATGACCTAGTATCTTTCAGTTTTATTTGATGGTCTTCTGTGACCGTGAAATCCTGTTGAATATAAGGTTGCAACTGGCTCTGGGCTATGGGATTAAGTCAAATGTTTCTAACCATAGATTGGATTGAAATAGGAAACTTGTATGGCAATAGCTGTTCACCATATCAGCAAATATTTCATTGGCTGGGATTCAACATTAAGTTTGACACATTTATTCTACTTAAAATTAACAGCCGCTAAAAAATATGAAAGTTTAATTAGTGCTTTGTTTAACCCTTACAGTACCCGGCACGTCTTTTTGCAGTGACCTAATTTTTTCCTGTGACCCAAGCGCCTCTTTTTTCACCAGCCGATCGTTTTCCCTGTGGCCCAAGTGTGGCGCTACCAGCGCTATTGACTATTGTTCATGATGACTTAAAGGGATATCAAATATAACACAGAAATGAGGATATAACCTTTCATCACAGTCTCGGGCAGAATGTTTATTCGTTAGGGGAATAGTCGAATTTTAATTTGCCTTTTAAATTATGAAAATTGACAAATTACTGAGTTTTTTTTAACGGATCTGTATTTGTTGTTTCCATGGCGCTACTTAATCGCTATTGTTGATGGCGACTTACGCCCACTTGATGAAACCTTTTATTCTGAAAATATTATTGAAATTTAATTGGGATTAGAAGAGTTTTTTTAACATCCTTATCCATTTCTGAACAGATAATTCTCTACATGTTATTATCAATTGCTTGAAAAAATAAATTAACATCCTATCAAATTTTGACTCATTCCAAAATAATGTCTGGGCCACAGGGAATACTTAGCCAATTAATGGCCGGTACTGAGACAATAAAAGCAAAAAGTAGGTCAGTACCGTAAGGGTTAAGCTATAAACTAAATATAAAAAAATTATCTTTAAAATAGAGAAAATTGAAATGGTTTGCAATTTTAGAAGCTGTTGTTTGAAATATGCACAATTAAACTATAGCTCACTATGGCTGAAAATAGTACTTTTAGTTTTTCTTTAATTATAAATCTGATACATACAACATTATGTCTTTCTGCATTACATACTTACCAAAGATTTTCCTTTACTACTATCACAATAACTTAAGACTAAAGGATCTTCCTTTGCAGGTGGCTCTGACAAGGCCCTTACACAAAGTTTGGAAGATAAATGCACAAGCTTGGAGAAAAGGATAAGAGAAGGTAATTATTTTTGTTTAAATGACTGAAACAATACGACCAAATGAACAAGAAAACAGAGGTCTTTCAGCCCCCCCCCCCCTGCTTAAGATCATTACTTTTTTGTTTGTTACTGGATGTCAGAAAAGAATTTATACTAGGAAATATTACCAACTCAGCTAAGACAAAAACAGGAAAATATTTTTTACTTTATCACTTTATACACCAACCTTTCCTTGAGCAACAACTATGTCTTTCTTAAGCTCTTTAGGTTGGTGGAAGGCTCCAGGAACCTTAGCTTTTTCTCCAGGCACAAGCTAATAATGAAAAATGAAAATTTCAAATGACTTTTTAGAATTGCTTTTAAATGCAAGTACAGTTTAATTATTTAAAATAAACCTGGTTATATGGTAATCATAAAATTGCAAGTTCAGAAACCTATTTTTTAAATTGGTTAATTTCATGCTCATTCTTTTGAGGAATTTTGTTTATATAGTGAAATGTGGAAATTAATTTTCCTTTCAACCTTAAGCACTAGCTGAAACTGGCAGTGCCATAGACCATAAAGTTGACTCCAGGAAAACACTCTAGGATCAGCAAGGCATTTTCAGGCATTCGGAATGTGGATATTTATATGCAAAATGAATAGAAATGTGACAATGCATCCAACTCCCACAGAAGCAGCCGATAAACAAAAGTGATGTCCCTTGGCCATTCTCACAGGAGCACTTAATGAATGAATGCAGACCTGTTTACCCTCAAACTCCTAAAATCGTACAATATCGTCTCAAAATCGTACAATACAGTATCTTAATAGTAAATACATAAATATACAGTATATATAATATATAATGTATACAGCATCTACTGGTATAGCGTGTTCAGTGGCATCCAGTTCAGCGGTTTGTTAAAAAATGGAACTGTAAGGTAATCAGTATTCGACTGACGTTAACTGCAAACTGCGGTCACTTCATTTTGAAGACCTGCATCTGCTGTAGATACCTCCATGTTTGTTACCTCCATAAACGATATATTTATTTTTATCCCACCCTTTATTTTATTTGTGTATTCCCTATTTCGAAGTGTACTTGTAAGAATTTCATCCAGGAAACCCTGGCGAAAACCTAATATGACATATGCGCCGGGAAACAAAATTATAAGAACCACTGGCGTAGCCCAACGAAATATGCGTCACACGCGCGCTGAACACTCATGACTAAACACAACTGTAACTTCTCTACTACTGCTAACGAGTTTATTGGTGAAAATACATCTTGACAACATCACCGCAATAATTCCTACAAAACATCGGGTGGTATTTTACAGCATTCGAGATATAAATAGAATGCTATTTTTGGACTTTCAGAGTTAGGAGATGAATATTGTAGATTTTTTTAAATAACGTACGTTCTTTCTGCCGAGGAACAGCCCCCCCCCCCAACCTGTCATTACGGAAATGTCGCGGTGTTGATTGTATAGATTTAAGTATTTAGACCCACGCCAAACCCAAAATTTCCTAAATCAACACCACTCCTTTTGTCCCTGATAGATTGTTCATGAAAAGTCCGACTTGCAGATTGTGTAATTGTGCAGTACGCGCATGATGGACCATTCGACAAAGAACGCAACCCAGTCAATTTAGTCTGATATTCAAGCAAGACTATCTGCTGATAAACTTTCTTTTTCTGTTGTTGAATCGGATGTTTATCGGTAGAAAGAGAAGTTTCTTCTTCATCGCCCATTCCGCGAGCCTTTCTTTTTGTCGAGGTCATATCGTAAAATACTAAGTGAGGTCAACTACGGAACCGAAAACAAGAATGATTGCCGATTCCATTAATGATAATGGTAACATTAAAATCACGCAATGTGCACATAGGTCAATGCAGCCAAATTCTAGCGTCAGAGCTGTTTGAACAGCCCATATATAACATTTCAAATAAAAATGAAAAAGTTAACAATGATTCCTAGCTCGCCCCCAGCTGCACGCCTTGCTAACTTAAAGTTAAAGGGCCATCCAAATATGACTTACTCGCTGAGGATGCGTATGAGTTTTGATTGGGTTGGGGGGGGCACCAGAATGCACCTACATGTAGGCATAAATTCTACAATAATTATCCTGATTCCTGACAGTCTCTTATAGAGCCAACTGTCACATGAAAATCTGAAACCCACGAATTCTAATTAGGTCTATTATTATTATTATTATTATTAAGGCTATACAAATATCACCACAATGCTTCGCATTTATCGTATACCGTATACTAATGCTTTGTGTTTTCATAAAGAGGTCGCTGTAGTAGTCATATTTAACACGACATAGTGACAACACACTAGTCCACTAACACGTATTTCCGTGCTGGTGACGAACCCACCTTCCCCCACCCTCATTAATAGGAAAAACATAGTGCCCTCGCCTATCCAATATGCCCCTGAGTTTTTACGTTCACATACTAAAGAGCAGTGGTCAGCATACTCATTGGTCAAAAGAGCCCAAATCAGCAGCAGGACCATTAAACAAATTTTGCGAGCCAAATTTATTTTCAAGAACCTGTCAAGGACCATGTTTTTCGGAGTAAAAACCGCTTTGTAGTTGACTGGACGAGCCGCGGCTTGCCGACCACTGCTATAGTATCAGAGACTAGTAACTATCACAAGCTGTAAACAAAAATGGGGGGGGGGGGAGGGGGGGGCGCAGTATTAGCAGTAGTGATACAAAACTGTTTTATTGTATTAAAATCGTTGAGGGGATAGAGTCAGAGGCGTAGCGAGGGTGTTTGGCGCCCGGGGACAAGATCCATTTTAAAGTGCCCCTTTTTCTTTTTTTCAACTCTCAAGCCCATTATTTTCATCAATAAAATAATATCAAAGCACATTTTGGCGCCCCTAAACAGGGATTCTTTCAGCTATATCTCTGGGAGGGGGGGCAGTGCCCCTCCCCCGGGGAAAGCCAAGTGCCCCCAGGAGCAAAAATATGTCCAACAATAAATCAACTGGAACTGCTGGCACTGCCCCCCCACCCCCCCGAAAAATCTGAAGTACCCCTTCCCCGAAAATCTGAAGTGCTCCCCCATGGGAAAATTTCTGAAAGAAACATGCCACCTAACTAGCTGGCGCCCGGGGAATCTGTCCCCTCCTGCCCCCCGCTCGCTACGCCTCTGGATAGAGCTGCTTTGCGAGATCTAAAATATTTTTTTAAATGCCACTGACTAAATCTCACACCTCTAGTTTTCTCTCTTCACAATCCCCGCGGTTCAGACGAACACACGCTTGCTAGCAGTAGCAGTCCAAGGAGGTGGTGAGTGAAGTTGTTGCCAGGCGACTAGCCTAAAGATTGCTGCTGACACAGCTAGCTGGTTCACTGTGACACGCAAAGCAACACTAAGACCATCACCACCATCAATAGGATGCGTGGCGGTGATATTTTTATATCTTTTGAAACTCCCCCCCACCCCAAAACCCATGTTTCTGGTATGCCACCAATCTCTTTAATCAACAACCGCCACCCCCCTTTTCGGTGCGTACATAATATTGAAGGATGGTCCCAACTATAAAAAATATATACAAAAACCCATAGTTTTTCTGGGTCCATTGAATGCGGGGCCAAAAGGGCTTCCACAACCGAAAATTTTTAATTTTTTTTTTAAATCGGACAAAATGACACAAATATTTGTTCACCGGGTCACCGTAGTTTTGGGGGGTCTCGGCGTACAATCGTAAAAGACATCTAAAAATCGTACATTGTACGCCAAAATCGTAAGAGTAAACAGGTCTGTGAATGTAACAAAACCAACACTATTTTAAACAAAATATTACATTTTGTTAATATATATATTTTATTTAAAAGCACTTGAATAATTATAATTTTTACCTGTTCAGGATGTATATTTTCCAGAAACCACTTGAAAGATTTACAATTCAATCTGTTTCTCAGTTCAATTCGATCACTTACGTCTCCATAGTCCATTGTTTTAGCAGAAGGACGGAGATCAAAAAAATGTTTCTGAAAGAAGTAAGAATTGCTGGTCACAAACATTTAGTGTGTTGCACTGAATATCAAACATATTTCTTCCCTCCTCTGAAGTTAAAGTACAAAATATCTCACCTATCTAAAAATGGGTCATGACATCAAGCCACCGTTACCTGTACCCAATAACTAGCAAGTCATTTACAGTATGCTGAAGAAAAATTAGTGATATAAATCAAATTTTCAATATTTCTAATAGGAAGATATTTCAAACCTTATATTCATCCAGCCACACTTCAGCAACACGAGCAGCATTTTTAGTGGCTGTATCTTCACCATTGGGAGATGCATACGGACGAAACTGACGAAAAACATGTCCAACCCTGGAACATGGTACAATCTCAAGCCTACCACCACACTGCCAAATCTAAATATGAACACATGAAGGTTAAATATTTAGCAGTTTCGATACATCTTTAAAAGCTCAATAATCCTATTCAATTTAAAAATATATATCACTTAATACCTAATAGAAATAAATCAATTTCACATATTCTTTAAGAATATGGTAAAATTCATTTGTAGCTTACCCTAAAAGAAATTTCCATGTTTTCTCCTCCCCATATATCCATTGCAGAATCATACTCTCCAAGCTCATAAAAGTAGTTTCTCTCCATAGCAAATAGGCCACCTGGCATTGTGGGGGACCTGCAGCAATTTTATGATTATCTAACCAAATTTTGTACTGTCAATTAATTTTCCTCATAATATTGATCTTGGTACTTAATTTTAAAAAAAGCAATGATCATGTTTTTTTGCCGTTGAACTCCTTTGGATCCTTTAAAAACAATTTTTGATATAGTACAGGACAGATTCATGCAAAAACACTCACAAAAAGGGGTCAGCATTCTTTTCAACATATTTTGAAACATCAAGGGGCAGCTTCTCCCAGTTGTGAAGCAGAGACCAAGTAAAACCTCCTCTCATGATGCCAGCCATGCGATATATCATGGTCTCTGCCTCAATGGTATCAACAACTGGCACAACCACAGTCTTTCTATTCTTGGCTATCCTGTCAAGAAGAGGTTCAAGCCAAGATTCTCCAGCCTCGATGTGGCTGTCAAGAAACACTAGCACCTTTAGAAGGAAAAATAAAACTAACAAAGAAATGAAGATATCTCAAGTTAGATTTAATGGCATTTTAAAGATTGGAATGGCATATTTATACATCGTGATAAGGGACCATCCATATAGTATGTACAAGCACTGAGGGGTTGTTGATCTTTGGAGAGTTAGCATACTCGTGCGTATGGTGGGGGAGAGGGTGGGTGGTCTCAGCAGATGGTATGTACATTTATTAAAAAATTCTGCAATAATTATCTGACAGTCCATAAATAGTATATCTATTTATACTTCTAAAGCTGTATAAATATAATGCATTATTCAGAAGGAATTATCACCATACTGTTACCTTGTATTTTCACAAGTGAGCACCAGTACAGGTAGTACTAGTTAGAGTAATATTTAGTAAACCGTATGTCCCACTTATTAGGCTCAGGTTTTCACCAGGCACCCCAAGTTAAATTCATACAAGTACACTTTGAAATACCTAATTCATTAAAAAAATTAAATAAAAATAAGAGTTGGGTAAAAATTCATAGAACATGTAGGTAGGTCACCAAGCATATGTAAGCCACTAAGAATATGTTGGATTAAAAAAGAAAAGAAAATTGTGAATCTTTCATTGTGCCCCTATGAGGAAGCCGCAGCAGGGCAGAGTGGTACCAAGGAAAAGTGGCGCCCGCAGCGGAGCCTGAAAATGGTACCTCTCAATATATAGAAAAAAGTGCAAAGCAGTAACAAGAAGATTTTTGGCGCCCCTTGTCTTTGTAAAAGGGATTTTATAGTTTAATTCACAATTAAGGTCCTATCTATGGATTATTCCCCCTCCCCCATCCCCTTCTCATGGCCTTGCCCCAGGGCATTATGGCACCTCAGGGTGACGATGTGCATATTTTGGGCACAGCTGGGCTTGCCAAACAGTCAGCATTGAAAAGTTTTGACACATAAATTTTTTTTGGGGGGAGGGGGGGTGCATGTGTCAAAAGCTCATTGTACGTATACATAGAGGTGTCCAAAAAGTAGGCATGTGGTGGGTGGGGGGATTGTCATTTTTGTATATGTACTATTTGGATGGCCCCTAATTGAGATCTACTAATTTTATCCTGGTCCCTAACCTGTGCTAACTTTATGAAGTGCTCTGAACCAGATTTTACTAGAACTAGATGCCTTTTCACTGTGCCTTGCCTTGGGATAATGCTTATGGTCAGAGAGGCCATTTTTCTCAACATTTCAAACAATAAGGGTAACAAGTCAGTCTTACTGGCACTGTGACTTTATTTCACAACAGCACAATCAGTCTTTATTTACCATTCATTTTAAATATTCTGACAGCATACTTATTTTAACAGTAAACTGTTCATACCTCACCAGTAGCTTGTTTAGCTCCAGCCATTCTCGCTCGAATCAGACCTAAGCGCTCTTTACTCCTTACAAGCTTCACGTTTGTGAAATTTTTGGCAATATATTTATCCAGTTTCTCACCAAGGTGACCTATAACAATGTTAATTTATAAGGCTGTTTAAAACAAAAAATGAAACTAATTAACTGAATATAAATATTGAGTTTAACACTTTGTGATCATACAATTGAAACATTGAAAAATTCTATTTACATTAAAATTAAATGTACAATTCATCTTCATAGATCATCATCATGTCCCTTAGTCCTTGGACCGTTTGGGCGCCACAGATGACATGAAAACTATCCTTCTCCATTCCTCTCTGTTTTCTACACTTCGCACAGCATCACCTAGTTTTAGTCTCATTCACTCTTTAATATTATCTTTTTCTCTGTCTTTCTCTTTTTCTCCTGCCTCTCTTCATAAATACAATTTAACAATTCAAAATTTCTTTAAAGATAGTTTTCAAGGTTTGTTGTGTACATTATGGAAACTTACTAAAATTTAAAAAAAAATACATAAAAGAATGTGAACTTTAAAATTTTGTAGACAAGTTGCCATTAAATTAATTTAGAATATCAATGAGACCGATAATGGAGTTTTTAATACAAATAAGCAAATGTTTAAATAGAATTATTTAAGTGTATGCGGAAATTAAAACAACATTCACCTAAATTGCTGTTGTCATCTACAAGAATAATCTCTTTGAGAAGATCAGCTGGTGTTTGTTTTATTATACTATGAATGCTACGAAGAAGTGTGGACCATGCTTCATTGTAGAAGCACATTATGATACTTGCCATTGGAAGGTGTGAGCTGTAGTTTTTGTCATGACATCTGTAAAAAAAAGAATGTATCATGAATCATAAATATTTAAGAGGATATTTCTATTTTTTGACTGCATCCTGGGTTTTAGAAAGCTTTAACCTATTTTTGGAAAAGGGCAGGAGAAAATTAATTGCATATTTTATGCATTAAATTACCCGGTACTGCCATACTTTAGGGTGCTATATTTGCTATTTCTAGCTACAATAATATATCAATTCCCACCCCCCACACACTTTTAGCCATTCATAACACACATGATGACTTAAAAAAGTGAGAATGAGTATTGTAATATTAAATCCATAGATTACGCAATTGCAATACTGACTTAGCTGCCTAGCAAGAAGGATATATGTGCTTTAAATAAATTCTTTATCAATACAAAATCTCAGGAAAAATATTATTTTAAATATAACCATACCATATACCAAACAGTTTAACAACTTTTTGCCTTAGATTAGTATGGTACAGATTAATTCTAAGCTTTCATCAAAAACTTTAAAGTGAGTAGCCTAATAGAGGGTTGACATCTTTATTTTAAAAGTTAACAGTACAAAACATTTTGAAGAGTAGAAGCAGAGATATTCATTTTGAAATTAAACTTCAGCATCAAACCTAGGAACTAGTTTGAAATTTTCCTACAGATAATGTAAATTTCCAGCTCAACTTAGCTAGCTAATTCCCAGATACAAACAAGCATCTTGCTATGCATACAAAAAACCACTAAATATCTACACTAAATGACTATGCCCATATTTAGGAACACTCACTTCAATTTCATCATATGTTTTTTTATTGCGGCACATCCAAAAACTGATGACAGCATGCCCATTAAAAACTTAATGATAATACTCACAATGTATTTCTCACATCAGGCACTTCACGCACAAGACCAACTTTTTCACTAACAAATTCATTGAACCCATGTTGATGATAGCCTTGAGAAAAAAATCAAATATTAGATGAATAAAAATTGTGGAAAAAGTTAACTCAGGTGATTTACATAATATGTGCTTATAGTTATACGCATTTTCAATAATAATCAAATTGTTTAGACCTGAGCCTGATGCGACAGATGGTGTTTTTATTAAAAAAAAATTAAATTTAGGCCCCTATTCCCCCAAATGAGTTTTTTTTCAAATCAATAGTTATTGAATTATTTAAAAAACATTAACTTTGCATTCTAAATTCTACATTTAACCTAATACTACTTTTTACAACTAGAAGAGTACTTTATTATTTTTTTTGCCGAGTTAAAATATATATTATATAGGCTTATGAATTTAAATTTATTAGATGAATAAAAATTGTGGAAAAAGTTACCTCAGGTGTCTTACATAATATGCGCTTATAGTTATACATATTTTCAATAATAATCAAATTGTTTGGACCTGAGCCTGATGCGACAGATGGTGTTTTTATTAAAAAAATAATTAAATTTAGGTCTCTATTCCCCCAAATAAGTTATTTTTCAAATCAATAATTATTGAATTATTTGATAAAACATTAACTTTGCATTCTAAATTCTATATTTAACCTAATACTACTTTTCACAACTAGAAGAGTACTTCATTATTTTTTTTTTGCTGAGTTAAAATATATAGATTATATAGGCTTATGACTTATGAATTTGAAAATTTCATTAAAATTTTCCATTTTATACTTTGTTTGGAGTTGACAGTTGGGTTGATTCTCTCTAAATCTAAACCCCAGTAGATCAAAAGTACCAATCCATAAATATATATGCCCCAATTGAGTGAGCCATTCAGCAAATATTTTCAAATGGTAATGGATAAGATTCTTACCCCTAATTTTCTCACTCTCTTCATCTCTGTTTTTCAGCATACACAATTCATAAACTTCCATTTCTGAGTACTCCGGGAGTGGTTTCTCAAAGGAATTAGCATCTAAAATTATTTTTCCATCAGATATTTTACAAAAGAAAAGCAGATGGTCCACATAGCCATAGGTCATATTACAGACAGATTGAGTAACTACTTCATAATTGGGTGCATAATAGGAAATTATCACACATATTAAAGGCACTGAAACCAGCTTTAAGTACGTGAGTGCCATTTAATTGATGAATAGATGTCCTAAATGAAAAGTGAACAGCTTGCCAGTCCAGTCCTTACACTTTTGACAGACGTGGCCAAGTCTGGTGTCATTAGGATAAGAGAATCCTCGATTATCTGAGATCACTAGACTAGAGCCATGATTCGGGAATTGTGTCACCTGTGTCAGTGTGACTTCCTTCTATCTGAAGTATGCTTTTTCACTAATCAGTCTAATTCATCATTTTTATGACTTCTAGATTTATATCCCCCCTTGATAAAATGACAATACGTGGAGCAATTAAGACGTGTGGAAAGTTTCTTCTGTTAGCTCAACTGCAATCTATGTAACAACATAATCATATCCTTCTAATTCTAATTGTTTTTTTTATTATACTGACTGAAACTGAAGAAAGGCAGCCCATGCCGCATACTAATACTAGTAAATATCTACACTAAATACTTATGTGCTGGTATTGTATTAAAATGTATCACCCATTAACTGCAGTGCATTTAAGAGAGCATACAGAAAAATATTTGTGAGGATTTTAAATAAATTATCTAAGGTTAAAAAAGGCTTTATAAAAGTAATAAATTTTACTTATAGCAGTAAAGAATTAATGTTTTAGTATGGCTATGAGTATGAGTAGTATGAGCCTGGGACTATCTATCGCTACGAAAACGGTGCATTTTCAAACCGAGATAAGCTTATCATTCAGCACGCATCTTTTTTTTTTCCTGACCTTGTTGACTAGGCCTACCACTAAATTGTAAATATCAAGGCCTGACACCGAAACCGGTTTTAGGTTAGGGCTAGTAGGATGACAACTAACGAAATTTGGTTACCGGAAATTTGTTTGAAAGAAATTTTTTCGTCGGAAAATTGACCGACGGCAGTTTGATCGAAAGGAAATTTGGCCGAACGAAAATTTGGTCGAATTCATATTTTAGTTCACACGATCTAATTTTGCGTCAAATTTCTTTTTGAACGCACTATGCTATATATTAAAACAAAATAATGCGTCCAAAAATATCAAATTTCCGTCGATCAATTTTCCGTCGAAGAAATTTCTTTCAAACAAATTTCCATTTTGCGCATATAATTATCTCTCTCTTTTAAGGAATCTTATGAATTCTAAACAAGCGTCAGTGGAGGCGAATTATGTATTTGGAAAACAATTTAAAACAGTGTTCAAATGTTTAAAAAAATATTTTTAAATGTAAGCCTACGTACAGGAAACTTTATTACGACGGGCGATGAAAAATTCTTAGCTTTAAAGCAGGGACATCATTTCAGTTTTCTTACGGAAGAACCGGGCCGGGGGGGGNGGGGGGGGGGGGGGGGAAGGAGGCAAAACCAAAACTTGCCCGGCGTGTTGTTTATTACTGGAGGCACCACAGCATACAGGGTGGGCCAAAAAAAGTGAGAACATCTCGTAAAATATTACGCTACGAAATGTTCTCACTTTTACTTTTATTGGCCCGCCCTGTATATCAATTTAAATAGGATTTGCCATATTATGTTTTCTATTGTTTATTGTTTAATGAACGAATAGTTAGTTATTTTCCTTCTTTATTTTCCGCTACATTTGATTTTCTTCTGTCCTAGATACTAATAGGGAGTGAACAAAAATCTTACAGAAAGGGGGGGGGGGCAAATGCCCCTCCCTGCCCTGGACAATTGATGTCCCTGCTTTAAATGTGAGTACAGTTAAATTTAAAGTCAATCCGATGTACTTCAAATAGTCTACCTGTTGCTGTTGGGAACTTTTTAAATTCACTGCTTACTTCTGAACTCATTAAAATATATTATTCTTTAAAAATTAATTAGCCTAATCAAGCCCCATAATTTTAAAACTATTTAATTCATGAATTTTCATAAAATTATTTTAAAAAAAATAATAATAAAACAAAACACCAAAATATTTTTAATTAGGAATTTCATCCATCATAATTATCTGGATCTTGACGGAGAAAGTAACTTATCGTTTATTTGTCAAATTAAAAATACGAAGTTTATTCTTTATAATAATCTTAATTTAATTATTTAAAGTTGTAACTGTAACTTGTAACCCTTGCTTATTAAATTATTAAATAAATAAACATGTGCTAACCTTTTGGCTTCAGTTTTGATTCTTAACTAACTCGACTTAATCTTGATTTTTAATTCTAATTGATTGGAATTGTTATCTTTAGCTTTATTTAACAAACTACTTTAGAATTATTAGTTTTGATAACTTTCAACCAAAAAATTAGGAAGGTTTTTATGCCAATATGTGTTTATATCACGTGACTTTGTTTTAAACTGTAATCTACTGCTTGCTTTCAATCTCAGTTTTCCCCAATAGTTTGCCAATAGACAATACTTACAACTTAGTACACAGTTGGTACAGTAATGAATATTAGGCTTAGTATACGTATACAGTTAACATAATGCATATGAATATATTATATTCTTATTGTCCTTTATAAGGGAGACCCACCAAAGGCTAAACTTTATATATAATCATTAAATACTACAGACAAGACTCAGTAGGTCTGAAGAAAGCTAGCTAAGCTGGGTATGAAAACTGTGAAAACTGGAGGCAAAAAGCACTCATTCTCATTTAAAAAGGCAAAACCTTATGTCCTAAATGAAAATGTATCCCTAAACCTAACCTGAACCCTAAATCTATCCCTAAACCTAACCTGAACCCTAAACTTATCCCTAACCTGGATTTTGACCCTATCGGAACCAGGGTTTTGATCCTATCGGCATTGGAACCAGGGTCTTCACATTAGCCCAAGCATTTTATTGTATGAACTGAGCAATTGGGGCTTAATACCCCATGGAGCCTATTATCCCCTTTTACCCTAATTATTATATTCTATTTAGGCCTACTTAGTTATAGCTTTACATTACTCTACTATTTATTCTATTGGAATAGGAAAGTTAAAGCTGCTGAAGTTGTAAATTATAAATTTAAATAATAATTTTATGTCTGAAAGTTAAAATGTGAATCCTTCGTTGCCAGAGATTGGCAATTAGTAATTTAGACAAATTCATTGCCTGTCATAGGCCAGTGTGATGCTTATGCTTACCATTTGTTTGAGGTATTAGCCTATTAGTATATAAGGGTTGTCCATAAAGGCAAAGGACGTTCAAAAATATACACGTTTACCCCCCCCCCCCTGTCCACATGTGGCTTACAGTACTTACACACCATAACACCCCCTCCCCCCAAGTTGTGGGAATCCGCATACGTTTCTGGCACTATGCAGAGCAAAAAGCCATGAAGTATAATAGCTGATGTTTTTCAATAATCAGAGCTCACTGATGTCATCAAAATATGTAACACAAAATCATACCAAGAAAATAATAAACAGAAAATAAAGTTCTTTCTATAAAACACTCTTTATTCAGAACTGTAGCCAGTGTACCTTGAATTGTACAAAATGATTACAACAAAAAGAACAGTGATAGAAGACATTTACAATTAAAAAATTATTAACAAATGGGAATACTTGCAGTGGCCACATGTAGCATAATAAAAAAAATATGTTGGCTTGTGGATGTCAGCCAGATACTTTACACACCCTCCCCACTATCCATTTTAACAATGACCCTTTACTTTCCCAACCTTTTTGCTGCAACCCCATTTCATATAACCAAAGTGACCTGCAATCCCCGTAATGTGTCATATTTATTGATTTAGTAATAACAATAAAGACTTTTGAATAAGGTAAAAGGAAACAGATTTTTTAGTTACAACAAACCATATATTTAATATGGTACACTGATTGAAATTATAACTCGTTAACAAGCTCCAAATTTCCAGTTGAGTTTTCATTATCCAACCTTATCTCATTATCAATGTGTATTGTTTCTCGTTTTTAATTTAAAAAAAAAGAGGTCTTGAAAATATACTCTCACAGAGATATGTTAAAATGGGAGCATTCAAACTGAAAAATACCAATTGAAACTAAAAATTACCTTAAAATCAACTTATTTTAGTTACTGTTTCAGCCAGCAAACCCAAAGGAAATCATTTTGGAAACCATGGCTTAGCCCATGGCTATCTTATGCTGTCACCAAGTTATTAAGACTTAAATTTAGTTTAGTGTAAAAATGTTTATAGTTACTGAAATACCTAATAATAACTTAGTTTACTAATTAAGCCTCTTATATGTCTTAAAGCATATTTTAGGTACTCAATAAGTAAAAACTAAGTTGCTTTAAAAAAAAATATTTATTAAGTAGGGCTGGTAAATTAATTAAAGTTGCCATTGTCCTAAAAAATATAAATCAATTGTCCTGATATATTTTAAGTAAGAAGCTTTCCAAAATATTTAATTTGTGGTTACAAAATATAAAAATGTTCCTTAAATTGGATTGATACTATTAATTTTATTAAAAGATTAGACTTAACCGAATGTTTGTTAAAACCTATATTATATTAAGTTGTTATAGGCACATATAGGTTACTATTTAATTTTGTAAAAATATAAGTCTTGTATTCTAACTTATTCAAGATGTGAGATTTTTTTTGGATGTCTTTTGACGTAATGCAATCAATAGGCTACTTTTATGATACAAAAATTTACAAAATCAACCTCTTAAAAATAAAACCCACATCATATTTACCTCTAAAGCTAATAATTTAACATTAAATTATATGGTGGCTCATTAGAGTGTACACTCTTTCTTGGCACTCTGCACTCTCAAAAATAGGTCTAATAATTTTGATTACAAAATATAAATTGTTTTGTCACCTTTTTAACATCTATTAGACTGAATCACCAATTAGTAATCACATAAAATTAATAAAGGGACTACCTTTACATCTTTGCCTTTCAGTGTGTGTTATCTGTAGCTGGTCACCATTCTTCAGGATAATACATCTTCTGTCAGGATAATGTGTGAGAACAGTAATATCGGTATCAACAAAAACTGTCAACATGTTGAGGATTAAAAGGTCAAGACTTATTATTGCTCTGATCATATTTAGTGTGGTATTTTGGTTTATCTTATACTGGAATTTCACATCCATTTATGCACATCATAAGTATGCTCGGCTGCGCCCAAGACTAGGTGTACATGACACGCTGCCTAACAAAGGATTGGAAAGTGATGATGTACAGATTTATAGTGAAATATACCTTGAAAATCTTGGGAAAGTCGTAACAGCTGATGACCAAAGAAACTATGATGCAGGTAGGTTTATCCACCTAGAAAAAGTAGTCAGTTAATTCATAGAATTTTAAAGAAATTAAAGAATTTTTGCTCATATATATTATATACTTTGAAAATGTTAACTATAATTTATAAAGATATGTGAGACGTATTAAATTTTTAAAATGAATACCAGTACCTGTAATGATGAAAAGTGTCATGTTTTGGCATTATCATCTTAATTTTAACTAATGTTAGGTGTTAAATCCAAGTGTTAATTATTACTAACAGGCAATCCATATATTATGTAAGCAGAAAAATTCCAATTTCATATCTCTTTCCTCCTAGTGCAACATTTATTTTTTTGACACCAACTAGGCGTCCTTACAAACAAACATACCTATCTGTACAAACAAAATTGCCCCCAAACATTAAAAAAAAGCTTATTAATTTCAAACGTATTAAGCCCTGAAAAATTTAAAAAAAAAGAAAAAAGAGTCACCTTGAGATCATTATTATTTTATACCGTACATAAAGTCTTTATCTTCAAAATTTCTTTATCTTCAAAATTTCTTGTTTTTGAAAAAAAAAAAAAAATGATGAATACTTTTATGGTTACCAAAATTATTTTTTACAGGTTATCACACTCATGCTTTTAATCAAATGTTGAGTGATAAGTTGAGTTACATTCGACCTCTCCCAGACTTCAGAAATCGAAGGTATTATTTATATTTACTAACGTTTAGTATTGGTATTCATGCTATGGTCAAATGGTACTTTGCCTAGAAGTACTAATGGAAAGAGAATCTGTTATCAGGAATCATTATTAATGGTAAAATTAGAGTTTAGCTCAAGGCACTCAAAATACTAAACTGTTTCAATTCTAGAAAATTTAAATTTCATAAATTAAAAAATTGTGTCATTTGCCTGGTGTCAAATGTTTTTACCTTGTTTTGAAGAAGTGTGAAATTGAGACTTACCTCTACCTATTTTTTGTGTGTACATATTTAAAATTGATAAAAGAGATATTTAACAAGTATACCTGATAACTGATTAATAAAATAAGCATATTCAGAGCACTCATTTAGCTACTGCAAACTAATAAAAAAGAATTCTAGAAAAAATACCTTGATCTCCCCATAGTTCCATAAAAAGAAAGCTAGATAATATTACATTTAAATTTAATTCATCTGGAATGATAACCATGACAACCATTACCCAGAGGATTTAAAATTATTTATTTTCTAGCTATTAAAAATATATCTACACTTTTCTTTTTATTTGCATTTTATTTTATTTATTTTAATGAGAATTTATTTCAGATGTAAGGAAATAGACTACCCTCAGGATTTACCCAGTGCCAGTATTGTTATTTGTTTTTTCAACGAAGCTTTGTCTGCACTCCTCCGCACAGTGCACACAGTTTTAGAACGTTCACCAGCGAATCTTATCCATGAAATTATTTTAGTAGATGATAACAGTGACATGGGTTAGTTGCAAATACATTTTGATTTATAATTTATAAAATCTAATATATTAATTTTAATTATGAAGGATATTTAAATGGGTCAATTAAATTGCAGTTTATGAATTGAGATTTTTATTGTCTGCCTACCTGAATTATTTTCAGCACAGGAAATAGTTTAAAGTAAATTAGAAACGCAAACAAGCCTGATATTTGGATGTGTTTTAAGAATTCTTTCTTTGATTTGTTAAGATTACCTGAAGACGGAGCTGGACACTTATCTAAAAAGTTATCCCAAAGTCAAACTTTTTCACAGTGAAGAGCGGCTTGGTCTTATCCGAGCCCGTATGTATGGTGCGAAACAAGCAACTGGTCAGGTAACTGCTTTTAAAAAAGAAAACAACAAATAACCAAAACATTGGCCTTGAGGCATTTGCACTCTAATATAAAAGGATTCACTTGGTGTCACATTTGTCAGTAGTTTTTACTAAAGAAAGAAACTTTGAGATAGGCATCATAAAAAATGTGTAAGCACTAACAGTTTTTGTATGCCAGTAAAGGCAATTCTAATGACATG
Source organism: Lymnaea stagnalis (assembly GCA_964033795.1). Classification (NCBI taxonomy): domain Eukaryota; kingdom Metazoa; phylum Mollusca; class Gastropoda; family Lymnaeidae; genus Lymnaea; species Lymnaea stagnalis. The sequence goes on along the minus strand of CAXITT010000161.1, from coordinate 437,521 downwards.
TGATTTAATTTGGGTTCACAAGGATCCTGCAGCATATAAATTCATCACTGGTTGTCACCTTTGTCTTGAAGTTCGATCTATGGTTCAAGTTAATTTCCATTTTACCCACTTTATGCGAACTTAATTGGATCTTGTTACTCTCTTGATGATAATCATGAAGAACTCAAAGGGCATTAAATAATGAATGTTTCATCCCTGTATTGGGTAGAAACTTCCCTGAAGGGTTGAGTGAATCTCATGTATCACCAATTTTTTAAAGTCAGGCTGAATACCACCTCTGGCAAAACACTGATTTTGCCCCAAAAAGTTGGCAGGGCTGTACGTGAGTAAGTGGGTTTAAATTGTTTAAAGCCAGGTCATCCCCACAATAAAAGAGCTTATTTTATGTCTTAATATTAAAAAAAAGTTACATTCACATTTTAGTGCAACATTATTGAAAAAAACAAATGTGCCATTAAAAAAAAAACAAATTACATTCACAGGTGTTACTGTTTTTGGATAGTCATTGTGAAGTAACAACTGGATGGTTGGAACCTTTGCTGGCTGCTGTCAAAACTGACCCACACACAGTTTCTGTTCCAGTGATGGACATCATTAATGCTGACTCATTTTTTTATGAAGCTTCTGATTTAGTTAGAGGAGGCTTCAACTGGGGAATGCATTATCAGTGGGACCCTCTACCTCCTGACTTGACTAAAAAGATATTTGAGAAACCTGAGCCATATCCGTAATTGAGATTTAGCTATTTATTAAATATCATTTAGAAGTTGCAGAAATGCTCTGTGATGCAATAATTTTACTTTACATATAGCCCTTTTTTTCATACTTGAGAAGAAAGGCATCCATATAAAGTTGATGTTCTGAGTTTTCAAAATGTATCACTTGCATGACACTTGTCATTATGAAAATAGGATCTAATTTATGAACTTATTTTCTAGATCTCCAACCATGGCAGGTGGTTTGTTTGCCATTGACAGGAATTACTTTCATCATCTCGGGGAATATGATAGCGGCATGGAGGTGTGGGGAGGGGAAAATTTAGAGTTATCTTTCAGGGTAAGTTCTTAAAAACTACTTAGGATAAGTCTAAGAACACGCTAAACCAATTGAAACATTGTTTTAAGACCTATGTCTTCTAGTTCCACGATCAGAACATTAAAACTAGTTCTTTAAAATTTCTTGTTAAACTGTAGCTTCCGTAATGACTTTCCTTGTCATAAATTAGAACAATATTTATTTGAATGAGGAGCAAGAGTTTTAAATTCATATTTTTCGTAATGTGTTGTGATGATAATAAGTAGCCCAAGTGTTGTAATACTTTATAAAAGATTTATACTGATGTGAATACAACAGATCTGGCAGTGTGGTGGACATCTTGTCATTGTGCCCTGTTCTCGTGTAGGCCACATCTTTCGTAAAAGAAGGCCATATGGGGCCCCAGTTCATGACAGTTTTACTAGGAATACACTTCGAATGGTTCATGTTTGGTTGGATGAATACAAGAAATACTATTTTCACATCAACCCAAGAGCAGAAGACATAGAGTTTGGAAATATTACAGGACGAGTTCAGTTGCGTAAAAATCTCAACTGTAAATCTTTTAAATGGTATTTGGAAAACATTTATCCAGAACAACTAACAGTAAGTAATTTTAGTTCAATTTATTTTGAAAAAGCTTAAATGTTTTTGTAAATGAGATTATAGTTTGTTGGGCTTACTGGAGTTTTAACCTTTCTTATGCTGAAAAATATGAATGAGAATTGTTTCCTTTTTTTTTTTTTTTTTTTACTTTTTACAGAAGCTACCAGATCTTAGCCAGTCTCTTCATGCTCAAGCAGTGGATAACAATTTCAGACCTTCAAAAGTAATAATAAGGGCTCGTGGCTTGGTGAGTAATCTTCAACTGTTTTATCTCTACTAAGTATTTGAAATGGTTCATAAACTTAAGGACATGTTATTACAATTTAAAAAAAAAAGTTTTCTTTGTATTTCAGGGGTGTGAAAAAGTGTTGGGTAGGCCTATTTAATAATAAATTTCTAAAAAAATTCTGTGATGTAAGAAACATGAACATCTATAAATAGATATGTCTTTAAAAAAAGTCTGATGTACTATTTCCTAAATAGACACTTCAAGGGCTTTGAAATTGTAATAATATTTGTTTTGAGAATATAAAACATTAAAACAATATTCAACTTACATTCGTATTTCAACAACCCCCGAACATTTTTTTTTCCATATAAAAATCCTTTCTATGCATTTTTTATAAATTTATTTTATATTAATATTCTAACGTCCCACCCAATTTTACACTGCATATTTATTTCACCAACTATTTCAGTAAAACGAAAGTAAATATTATGCACCAAATGCAGTTGCAATATTTGTTTAAAAAGAATATCATTTAGCCCAGTTATCTGGAATTTTATTTCATGAAATCAGTGGCATAATATTTTCTTCATCTTCCCCTTGAAAAACAGATTTTTTGGGGGTTTGGGTATGGGGCTGAAATTCAATAGAATTTTTTGTCATCGGCAACGGGTCTATTTCAGCTCAATAGGTTGATGGGAAATGGGTCATTTAGCTGTCTGAAGATTTTGCCTTAAAAACAAGAACAAAAGCAAAGTTGATATAAAGGATTTAAAAATAGTATTTTCTAGATGTTGATACTTCGCATAAGCAGGTAGAAAGTAGAGCAATATTCCTTTCATTAGTACCTCAATAACACTGGGTCATATTTTCTAGTATTAAAATAAATTAATATGAGGCATACATGCATCATTTCAATAACCATACTGCAAAACATGATCTATACAAAATAATGTCTCCCCATGTGTCACTTAAATTAAATTCATACCTAAGCACCTTAACTTAAACTCATCCTGGGTATTTAAATTGCATAAACCTTCCTCCTTTAATCAAATCAGTTTAGAGAAGTCTGATAGAGAAATATTCATGGTGCCTAAATTATAATTATATTCTTCTCTAGTTGAAGCATGTAAGCTCTGGCCTGTGTGTGCAGTCAGAAAAAACAGTGTATGATAAAAGAGCACTTGTTCAGCTTGCTATGTGCAAGCCTGGAGACAAAGATCAGGTAGAGATTTCCTGTTAAAATAGATGGCACATTAACACCATTATCAACAGTATCTATAAAATGTTATTTATCCTGTATGCCAGATGCTTTTATTTGTAAAAAAAATAATGAAGAATTGAAATCTCCATTACTATAAAAAAAGTTTCCTTAAACAAAATTTCATATCTAATTTTTGCAGAATTAAAAATTGAATTCGTGACTAATAAACTGTCACATATGATCCCTTACATTTTGATGCTCTAAGAGTATTGGGATATTTTTATTCAATTACTCTCTGTTTACGTTATAATTTCTTTGGACTTTGAATTGTGTTTTTCTGTCACGGAATCTTAAAAACATTTTTAATGATGATTATGATCCACATAATCCCTCAAGCTCTGGTTTGAAAGTGAGCAAAAGGACTTAAGGTTGGCAAACTTATTGTGCCTGGATGTAAATCAAGATGAAGGACTTTATGCCAGACTCATGAAATGTAAAGGTTCGAACCCTCAGACTTGGATTTGGTCAGGAAAGGTAATTAAGTCCGTTATATTATTTTGAAAGGATTTTTAAAGATGAATAATGCATTGTATATTCCCTGTTGTTATTCTGTAGCATTTTTTCATTACACGTGTTATTAATATGATGACATTTTATCTTACGTTGTCAGGATTCAAATCGTCAGTTGATGAATTATGGAACAGCTGAGTGTTTGGCAGCTACAGGTGTCGAGCCAGGCGCCCTCTTGAAGACAGAAAAGTGTAGTGAAAGTCCTCTCATGTTGTTCAAACTTGTCATAACCTGAGCCAATGAAAGACATTGTTACATTGTTAAGAGATACCCTATGACTATCAGGGCAATAGTGGAATTATAAGAAATCTTTTCATAACCTGAGACATTGTGAGAGACATTGTTAAAAGATAGTCTTTCACTATTAGGGCAATAGTAAAATAATAAGAAATCTTGTCATAACTGAGATAATTTGAAAGGCATTGTTAAGAGATAGTCTTTCAGGACAATAGTAGAATTATAAGAAATCTTGTCATAGCCTGAGACAATATGAAAGACATTGCTTTGAGAAAGCCTATCAGGGCAATAGTAGAGTTAAAAGAAATCGTGTCATTAATAAGACAATGTGAAAGACATTGCTTAGAGATAGCCTATCAGGACAATAGTAGAGTTTTAAGGAATCTTGTTATTAAATAAAGTCTAAAATTCATGTGATATATAAATTATAGATCTATCAGCAAATTAATATGAAAACAGTGATTTGTAACAAAAAATATGCTGAATAAAGTAAAATTAATTTTTGTTTTTATATTTACTACATATTATTTATGTAATAAGCCACATTTAAAATTTATTTTTAATCCCTTTTTTAAGATTTAAACTTCAGTTTTACTAAAGCACATTTTGTTTCTAAGCTAGTCAATGTTATGATTGAACATTAAAAATGGTATTGTTCACATTCTTGTCATTTCAATATCATAAAATTATTTAGAACTGCACTGCAGGGGAAGCAAAAAATGAAATTTAACATATTGCTACATTTGAGACTGGGTAACGTAAATTATTTATCATTGCTCTTGTGAATATCTTAGCCAATTATGAAATGTGTCATAAATGGTAAGATTTGTATATCTTCATTTTTCATTAACAATGTAGATAGTATTTTGGTCATTAACTTAACATCTTTTTTAAATTTATACTTTAAAGAATGCCTTGAATGTTCAAATGCTTTTGAATTTAGATCATTGCATATGAAAATGAACTGGTGCCTTGTGTAAAGAACTTCTTATCACATCATTTACGTAATATCATTGATACAGTTAACATTCTAACACTTAAGATGACATAGTTTATACGTGAAGAGGTAGTAATCTTTGAGACAAACTCTTGAGGATGAGACTAAATTTACTTTTTTGAACTAGCTGATCGCCTAAGTTTCTATTTGTATTTTACAAGCTGCAGATGGTATCAAGAGCATCCTCTTTGATTTTTTTTTCGGTAATCCACTTTAATCAAAATTATGAGGAATAACTTTGATTCCTTATAATTTTATCACCCACATTCCAGTCCTCACTTTGTTTGGTCTTGTACCAGCAAACCCTTTTATTGCTGTTTTGAAGTATGTTTCTAAGACACCCAGCTTGATGACATTTCCCATGTTTCATTTTTAAAATATTTTTTGACTTACTAGCACACAAGGAAAAAATTTATGTCAGACTTAACCTTTACCCCACATGGCTTTTTTTTTTAGTCATCGCCTCTACCGTGAGGCACAGAGTCAGTCTTATCATATGCCGGGAGCTGCAAAGTGTCATGTATGAAAAGTGCATGCACCTAAACCATGCGATACTCTGGAGACAAACTGGTCTTGATAAGGAAACTGTCTTTTTACCTATGCTGCATGAGCTTCTTAGTTTAGGGGTTGGAGTGGATATATTTCTTAGTATCAAATTGCCGCCAGCACTAATGTGCTGATTGGGGGAACAGAACAGCTGTGCTGAATGAGTGACAAAACAGCTGCCATAAAGCTTATCCCATCAGACTTCTATCATTGACCGATAGGATGATTGTTACAGAACAAGTAAAGTAGTTCTGTTTGTTTCCATAGAAGTTATTAGATGTACGGTATGTTTAAATAACATGCCGATTGATATTAATTTATGAAAAGTGTATGTAGAAAATTTCATTGCACATCATTCATTACTTCTAGTTTATTTTTAATGCAAAAAAACCTAAATCAATTGCTGGCTTTTTTTCACTTGGTATATAATATATCGTGAATAAAAATGATTGTGTAAATTAGTTATTTTAGGTAAATTGATAATTTTGAAAAAATCTTTGAAAAATCTGCTATAAGGATATTTAGGTGTGGGGAAATTGGTTTATGTGCAATAAGCTTCAAATATTTTTGACTACCACAGGTTTGTAACCCATTGTGTAACAATCTACTTTCAAATGTTTAATTTTATTATTTTGACCTTGTTACAAAATAATTAAAGTTTTTAAAGACAAAAATGTGGTTTTGTTTACTGGGAATATTTCACAGAATGATCTTCCTGTGTGACTAGTTGGTTTTATGTGATTATTACATGTGGGTTGCATTCCAGGAAAAATGTACATAAAATTTATCTGAGAGGGCTTTTTAAAATTAAATCATGTACATCATCCATGCTTTTAACACATTTTTTTGAAAATCTAAATATATGTAAGTGCTGTAAAATACTTTTATAAGAGTAATGGTTGTTAAACTCTGTAGTCCTCTTAAGTAATTGGTGCTAATCAATTTTTAATACAAATTAGCATTAAGAACTGGCTGCTTCCTGAAATTCATGCAAATCGTGTGTATTAATCAAATGTATATCATTTTTAACATTGTTTTAATAGTCTGTAGTTATTTTTCACTTCCAGAGTCCACACAGAGGGGGTTTGTTCTAAAGCAGATAGATGCAGACAAGCTGGTGTAAAGGATCTTGCTGACATTCCCAAGCTAGCATTGCTTGTTATAGCTTAATACTATTTTAGAGACACTGGGTGTGTTCTAGTATGTTTGACATTTAAATTGCAGACTGATCTGTTTGCAAAAAATTTATTTTCATAAGCCGTAAAGAGGGTAAAAAAATATTAATGGGGAGATCACATTATATATTTGGTTGCTATTATCAACAAATGTAACTGTAAGCAATGCGATTTTTTACTGTAAAATATTGTCCTCTAATTCTCAGGTCTGATTGACTACACTGTAATCAAATGGTTAATAATATTAAGACTTATTTACAACAAATTTATTCAGCGTTTCGGTACCGTATCTCCACATGGTATGAATCAAATACTCTCTTACTAATGTTTCTCAATTTCCCTGTATTTCTTCTTTTTTTTCTTATTCCTTAGATTTTCTGTATCCCTAAATATTTTGGTCCGTTAAGATTCTCGACCTTATTTTTCACGGTACCAATATTTATATTCTTTTGCTTCCTGTTATCCTGCTTCCGGCAACAAAAGGAAATCTCTAAAGTTTTTTTACTGTGATCTGATACTTGTTATACTTCCTTTTGTCTTGTTTTCTGATGAAGGCTCAATGAATTTAAGTCTAGCATACCTTGTTCTTATATTTCTTTTACAAGACTCTTAGCACTTTATAACTGTTCATAATTTCCTGGCATTTTGCACTGCATGATGCTGTATGTGGGTGGAGGGGGTGGGGTTAAGTAACATGTTGATAAGTGTGGACAATGGGAAGGAAAAGGTACATGTGTATTGCTAAAATTCTTTATGAACAACCCTGTATGAGAACTAATAAAGCCTAGACAAAATTTAAAATATATAAACAGAATCAATAAACTAATCAATCTAGTTGACTTTGAATCATAAAATAATTTTAAAAAATTAAACTACATTGCACCTTTCAGTACGGTATCCATTACTGGTTAAATCTTACAAGGAATTATACAAAGAATGTTTTAAAGTACTTTGTATATTTTAATTATGATGTGTCTTTGGACTGTTAGAAATGCCATCATAGTATTCTCAAGATGGTTTGAAATACCAGTATTATACCTTTAATATTGTTGTAGACTCATCTACAAGTGGCCATTTAAGAATTTTACTTTCATTAAACTAAAAGTAACTGTATGCAGCTTGTGAAGTTAGTACTAGTACAAATGTTTTTAAATTAAATACAGATGCACCATTCGAAATTTTGGTTGACTAAATTACCTAAAAATGTCTGGTCTCAAGAGTAAAACAAGAGGATAAGAAATTCCTTTGTCTGAACCTACTGAGCTTATATTTAACATCCAAATATGATTAAAATCATTGACAATGTATGCTGTGACAATCTATCTAGTGTGCAAACGTTTTAGCTTGCTTACAACTTTTACCACCATTATCATGTAAATCTTAATGTTGGCAAGCTGTGTTCCAACAGTATATGTAATATCATACAAAATTTAAATTGCTAAATTAAAATACAGTACCGGTACTCAAAGAAAAGAGCTAAATATTTATTCTGTTACTGTTTTATTTTATCAATTTAAATGTTTTCCTGTACAGTTCTTTGATACATTTTAGCTCGAATTACTTAAAATAATACAGTAATAAAGCTTTGAAATATTCATGTAAAACTAATTTTGTATCAAGACTTTGTCATTATGATGGGTAAATAAAAACAATAAGATCATATGATTTATACATAATATCTCAGATATTTGAGGATATTTAAAATCTTACCTATGTTGTTTGTATTTCTTACATGAAGTATACATGAATAAATTTCAGATAAGCTAAAGGATATTTTTACTACCCATATTTCATCCGGCATTTCCTAAAAATCCTCTTAAGAGTTAAGCCTAAACCATAAACACAAAATATAGACACTTGCAAAATAAATCCGCTGATGTAAATAAATAATAATGGCCAGGATTATTTATAGTTTATTACAAAAATCACTCTATTTCATAAATTCTCTTATGAATTCCAAAATACTCCTAGAATACATTTCATGCACTTTACACACATGTAAATGTGTCATTGGTTATGCCATGCACAAAACAAAAACTGTCATTAATGTAGACATAACATCAATGAAATGATAATCTTTTCATTCCTCACATGAATGCTGTGCTGCCATTACATTTGTTTTATGTGAATAACTGATAAGAAAATGCATGTGTTGAATGGATGATATGCCTGTTGGTGGTTCCCGTTAAATGTTAAAGTCTAGAAAAAAAACCAAACCCTGATTTCCTAAAAGATACCTGTGACTTTAAAATTAAAAAAAAAAAAATGTTCTGCTTTCTAAAATTAGACCTAATTAAACTTTTGCTTTGTGAAAATGTTGATTGCGATGGGTACATGCAAAAATGACAAGAAACAAACCAAACTGATAAAACAATTCTTTTAATATCGACAGAAATATTAACAATAAAAGAAATAAACTTCGCTCATTCTTTTCTTATTTAGCTAAATAAGAAATGATATAACCCACTCTTTACTCCACTATTTAAAGGGCTCATTTTACATAATTTTAATATTTTAGACTTTATTTCTATTTCCCAAAGCATGGACTACCATATATTTTAGTATTTTCATCTTTATCTTTTGTTATGAACTGGATAATAAAATTATCTAAGTTTTGCTATACTTCAATTCACTGGACTAAACTCTTTCGTACAAAATGAGAGTAATATTTGATTTTTCTGCAGCCAAAACAACTTCAACAACATTAGTAATCTATAGTTTAAGTGTTTTCACTGTAACACAACAGTAATAAAGTAATAGAGAAGGCTTTAACTGTATGTACTATGTTCTCAATCAGCAATGTGAGGGTACAGGTCGACCCAGTTTGGCTTCCTCATCATAATGTTTCTCTACCTGCAAATTTTATGGAAAAAGTTTTCTTAAACATGGAAAAAAGTGTGACAAAATAATTCCTCTAACTTTATCAGGGCGTTATTTTTATTTGAAAGGTGTTTAGATTCGCTTGATTAATTCATAATATGTTAATCTGTGTAATAATCTTCACTTCTCATCAAAATGTTTTAAAATGGTTCCATGAAAATTTGTTAGCTTTACGCATCTAATTATTTTCCACAACACTGCTATAATACTATAATGATAGCAAAGATGCAATATTTGTTTTGTTATCTACCAATGAATTGGTACAGATCAAGGTTTACCAATATATTTCTGCTGTAGTATCTGCTCAACTCCATTTAATAGCTTCATTTTGGTAAATTTGAAAACACTATTTTATAAAAAAAAAAGACTTTCATTAAAGAAAGGTATTTTATTTTGACCCCCACAAACTTTTTGACTGTGAAATCCAAATATAATGAAATAGTTTAACTCTCCCTACAGTTGATATTTATTTAACTTTAACCAGTAATACTTTACTAGATATTATAAAAGAGTAAAAGCATAGGTATTGAAAAAAAAATTCTCAAGAAGCTTACAATTTTTGAGATGTGTGCCAGTGCTTTACTGCCTTCTGAGCAGTGCAGATCTCTTGGTCCATAAGGGGGTTTGATTGTAACCTCACCAAGTACAACAATATCCTTCTCAATCCACCTGCAGTCACTTATACTGAAATTCAAACGAGCAAAAGTTTAAAATTTTAAAGTAACAGTAAAACTAAAACCTTTATTAATTTTCAACTATAGATTTGGAACCAAAAAAAAAAAAAAGTTACAAAAAATTAAACAAGTTACTTACGTTTTAGATATTTTATACTAAAATACAAACGAGCAAAAATTTAAAATTTTAAATTAAAATAAAAACTAAAACCTTTATTAATTTTCAACTATAAATTTGGAACCAAAAAAAAAAAAAAAAAGTTACAAAAAATTAAACAAGTTACTTACGTTTTAGATATTGTGTTCATAAGTCTTTGTCCTTCAGGAGATACATCAACACCTATATAAGTTTTTTGTTTGATTCTGTCTTTTTCTTGTTCAACAAGTCTTTGAGAAATCTAAAATAGTTAAATCTTTAAATATGACGAGAGAATGAAATTACATCTCAATTAGACAAGTGCTTCAAACTCAAATAATGGCTAGCAAATTATGCCATAATATTAATATTGTACTTGTACAGATTTGGTTCATTCTATTACTATTAAATTATTTTTGTGATAAAATAAATGTAAAAAAATGTTTAAATATATTTATAAATGTTTACATAAGCTTTAAAACTCTCTTAAATTACTTAAAGGCATATTTTTTTTACTGTGTTGTATGTGCACACATTTTTGTCATTTGCACGCCCTCCCCCCTCCTCTCTCTTTGTGTAATCTTAGTACTAACCTTAGATACATTTATGAAAGGCAGTGGTTCAGGTGCTCCAGATTTTTCTTCTAAAACCTCTATATCAGCTACATAGTCCAAATTGAAAATATAAATATCTGAAAGCTGAGCATAAGTAGGTGATGGGGCCTCTGAAAAAACAAACAATATCATTTTAAAGCTTAACATTTATCAATTAACAATAAATGTTTTCAACAGGAGTTTCATAGTTTCATTGACTAGCTAAGTCTAATTGAAGTAAACACATTTTATTGACATGGATATTGTTTGTACAAAGAAGATTCTGACTTAAGATAGAATTAATATTACTAATAACTAAAAACTTTTTCCAAGGTGTCCAAGTCCAAAGATTTGCATCATACTAATAAATATTTAATAATTTTTGGTTTAAATTACAATGGAACTATAATTATAATTTCAACACATAAAATAAACAACAATGATTTCAGAAATTGTTCAATGCAGTTACTGAAGGAGAATATATTAATTATAATTAATAATTCATGAAAACGGTCATATATATTATAACATAGATTATAAAAATCCAACTTCTTTAAATTTTCAATATTTTATAATTTAACCTTTAAAAAAAATTGATACATTTATTTCTACATAATATACTAACGGCACTATATTATTAAGGGAAATAATATACAATTTTAAGTTTCCTCTTAGTTAACCTACAGCTGAGCTGTAAAAGTAGAGAACATATCTTAATCAGAATGATTTTGGTGTACAATGTAAGATTTTGAGATGTATTTTACGATTGTTTGCCAACACCTATCAAAACTACAATTTTAAGAAATCGACTTGAAAATGTTTAGATTCCGGTCGTTTTTCCTATGAAAAAATAATAATTAAAAAGTATATTTTCGGTTCTTAGTTTGAGCCTCCTTTCATCATCCAGCAGTGAATGGATCAAGAAATAGGATAGGTTGGGGACCTACTATAATTATATTATGTGTATCCTGAGAGGAGATTTTGTGTACGGGGTGTGTGTGTCTAAATATGTAAGTATATAAAATTAACTCTGCCACAATTTCATGTTGAAAGTGGTTATGGTCATATTGTTGCTTTGTGTGTTTTCATATTAACTCACTAAGACACAGCAACAGTAATATTAGCGTAGACGCCTTAGTGGCAATTTTTGCCAATCCCCACTTTTGTGACATTATTTCATTTGTCAAACCGCAGCGAGTACAGAAACGGAGAATGCATTCTCAACTGTTCCGCGCAGCAACATTAGATTTTTACATATTTTATAGGAATGTAGAGGGCCGTTGAAATCAATTTTGAGAACACACAAAACAGCTGATGATTTTTAATACTGGTACCCCTGTTTGGTTCCAACATTCCTCTCCCTTATACCCATTTACAGCTTGTGATAGTTTGATCAGACTATAATATATTAGCAGGAAATAGGCTTTATGGATATTTTTTTTTTTTTTTGACACCAGCTTTTCCTAAATTGTAAAAATCAAGTTTCTTGGTAGGTTTTTTAAAATGATGTCATCATTTGTTAATTCTAAATTCAATAAATTTCATTTTATGTTTATCTGACTTTGAGTTTGATTTCATCAGTAATATATTTTTACCAGTGACAGACTATTATAATGTGATCTGCAGGTTCAATATAAATTAATATCTATAACAAAATACATGTCTGTAAAACAAAGTGACTGCATATTGCAATTTAAATGTTGGTCATCTACTTTTAGAAGTTACCTTTTTTTGATGACAGCTTAACTTGGTCCCACAAGACAAAGTAGTTATTGTATCCATTATTATATATACTGTATGCTTATTAACTTAGTATTAAGATACTGTACAGTATTATTTTAAGACAATATTGAATGATTTTAGGAGTTCGAGGGTCAAAAGGTCTGCTTTATTGAAATCATGTAATGTTTTGTTCAAATGAAGTTAGTTCCATCATAGAAATGAGTGTAAATATTTCAATTAAATTTTTGGTTTATTATAAACTGTAGATTTTACTGATTCTTAAAAAATGTATGCAATCTGGGTTGTCTCTTTCCCTGGCATAAACAGCATTAATTTGTTTTTGATACAGCCACAATCTTTGTTGTTATGACGGCAGATGTGTCAAGAAGTAGTGAACAACCCTGGGGGGTGGGGGGGTGGTAAGGGTCCTTTAAACCTAAAATCTATCACTCTACCTAACCTGAATGCTAAATGACCCTAGCGTGAAAATCAGTCTCCCCTCGTGGAAATCATTCTTGTAAATCCTCAAACTTAAAATCTCTAGACCTACCCTGAACCCTAAAACTAAGTGTTAGTGTGTTACAATTAAACACAGAAGTGCAAAAACGTGTACAATATAATAAAAAGATTAGAACAATTTTAAAATATTCAAAATAATTAAAACCCAAATTACAGTTTAATTAAATAAACTTTTACACATTTAATTATGTTACTGGTTCCACCATAAATTAAACCCCAAACATATAAATAAAGACAAAATCCATTTACCAAATGATCAGACTTAAACCACCAAAAGTGAGAACCTCATTTCAAATACTGCTAGGCTATTACTATTAGAATTAGACTAATTAACCTCGTTTTGAAAAAATAATTATAAATCAATCTTTTTATTGATGTTCAGTATTCAGTATTGATACCCAGAAAAAATTAAAATAGTTAACTCTAGTACTCTAGTAATAAAATGTGAATAACAGTGGGGAGTTCACTCCTACACAGAAAATCAGACTCAGGGGACTCATAAATGTAAGTTGGTGGTTCTTATTCTTCACTGATTTTTTAAAAGTAGATGCCTAGTAGTTAAAATAGCTACATAGGACATACATAGGCATAGGCCTTGCCTTATAATTATTACTTATTATTATAATTAAGTCCTAGTCCTAACACAAATGAGTAACTTCAGACAGTCTACTTAAAAAAAAGTCTAACTCAACACCAAGTACGTACTTGTAGAAGTAGTAAGTCAGTAGGTGAGTACTATGTAGACTTCAAAACTTACTAGGACTTAGTTATTTATAAGTTTAAGTAAGTAGATAAGTAGACGTAGTCGTTGTAGTAACAAATAAGCAATACGAAAATATTAAATAATGGTAACAAAAAAAAATTACCGATGGAAAGAATTTTCGTGTTATAGTCAAATGACCTAACTGTGCCTTTGTAAGTCTCTTTATGACAATCAACAATGCGAACAACACTGCCAATACTAAAAATCTCTTCAGGATTCATGATTGAATCTTGTGTTTTCCTCATGATCTTATTGAATAGCTGCCCTTGGTAAACGGCGGAAATGCAATGAAATTGCTTCCATCTGCCAGATTTTTAAATTATAAACTATGTGGAACCTACAAGACTATGCAACAGTTCAGTAAGGTATAGACTACGTCTTTTAAATTTTATTTTCATATATAATATCATATTTTGATCAAAGAATTAACCAACAATTTTAATTTCTCGGATTCATGTAAAAATACAAAGAAAAGCATTAATGCTATTATTTTAAATTTATCTTAAGTACAATGAATCAAGTTAAATTTAAATCAAGTTTTCAAGTAGGCTTTAGTAGGCCTTTGCTTAACTTAAACTTACACTATATACCAGGCCTGCACAACAAGTGTAAGGTGGGCCGTAATACTTTATGGAAAAAAAAAGTTGTATGGGTCAAAAGAAAATAGGACAGGAATTGTGCGGGCCAAAAAAAAATATAAGAAGACAGGGTGGAATGCTATAAAGAAAATAAGAAGAATAAAGAACATTCGCGGGCCGCAAAGTCATTGCTGGCGGGCCACATTTTTTGCAGGCCTGCTATATACTATATGATATAACTGTAAGTAAGTTTAGCATGTTAAAAATGAAGCAGAAGGCAAACATATCTATCATTATGAATACTTATTTATCTGATTCTGACACTGATAATGTCGTGTCATCTTGTTAATCATCAAGTTTCTTTACTTCTACTTCTACCCCACTGCCCTTAAAAAAAAATAAATAAAATAAAAATAAATACTATACTTATACTATATTATATTATACTACTGGGCAGAGGCGTAGCGAGGGTGTTTGGCGCGCAGGGACAAGATTCGCGCCCGGACAAGATCCATTATAAAGCGCCTCTTCTTCTTTTTTTTCAACTCACAAGCCCATTATTTTAATCAATAAAATAATATCAAAGCACATTTTGGCGCTCCTAACTAGCTGGCGCACGGGGACATCTGTCCCCCCCCCCTGCCACCCCCTCGCTACGCCTCTGCCACTGTCAATATTACACTCAACTCAATAAAATAACTTAATGTTAGTTGACTGATCATATTCATCGCTTTTATTGGTTGAATGATGAGTGGAATGGTTAACAAATAATTAATTATTAGGCTATGGCTATTTCGTATGCATTGTACTTGTATAATATGATATTAATAATTAAAAATAGCGGTCTTGTTGAGATTAGCAATGACTATTTTTGTGAGTTATCAAACTGTGGCCGTCCCCGTAGCGCAGTGGATAGCGCGCTGGACTTCTAATCCAGAGGTCGCGGGTTCGAATCCCGCCGGGGATGAAGGCGTTATTTTTTGCGCGTGGAAAAGCTTGAAATATACATATATACCCAATTAAAAACAAGTTCAGCAATCATCATTCCCAATCTACCGTTTACTATTATAAACATGTTGCTATTTTTTAACCAAAAAAAAAAATAAATTGATCAAACAAAAATCTTCATTTCAAAGTAAATAAATATAGTGAATTAAGTGGCAAATATCAAAGTTAATTTTTTATTTATAAATAGCACAAACAAAAGCCACACATAATTTTTATACCTGATTCTGAAGCTGCCCCTTAAATTTGACCCATATAGATGTTCAAAAGATCTCTCATCTCTGTTATAATTTTTAAATCCTTTCTATTATTAGTCTAATTAACTTTGCTTTTGTTCGTGAGTCGTTGACAGAATCTTCAGACGGCTATTTGGCCTCTTCCCATCAACATATCGAGCTGAAACTTAGCACATAGCCTCGTTGTCGATGACAACACATTATTTAAAATTTTCAGCACCAACCCCCCCCCCCCCCCCACAAAAAAAAAAAAAAAAAAAAAAAAAAAAAAAAAAAAAAAAAAAAAAAAAAAAAAAAAAAAAAAAAGAAAAAAACAGCTTGTTTTCCTCCAGTTTTTCAAGGAGAAGATATGAATGAAATTTCCGATAACTGCGAAATGAGGTACTTAAAAAAAATTATCGCAAGTGCATTTTGTGCGTAATATTTTCGTTTGTTTTTCTACAATTGATGGTGAAATAAATCTGCAGTGCATAAGCGGGTGGAAATTAGAATATTAATATATTTCAGGGGCGTAACAAAAATGTAAGGTTGCAAGCCTTGGGGAGTGGGGGAAGAGAGAGAGAGAGAGCACAAATTGGGATTGTTATAAAGGGCAAGGGCGTTACTTGTATGCATGGTTTGTCAAATTTTCAGCCCCACCCACCATTGCTCGATATCAGAGGCGTAGCGAGGGTATTTGGCGCCCGGGGACAAGATTCGCGCCCGGGGACAAGATCCATTTTACATCGCCCCATTTTCTTTTTTTCAACTCTCAAATCATTTATTTTACCAATAATATAATATCAAAGCACATTTTGGCGCCCCTCGCTACGCCTCTGCTGGATATTACATTTTGTAAACAGTTTATACGAAAAACTTTGTTTTTATGGGTTGTTTAATTATTCTTGATGTCCTTGTTCACTTGGAGCATGAAAGCTAATCACATAAAAATAAAACTCAAACCTATTAAAAGCACAGGAAAATCGATAAGGAGAGATGACCCAGATTTGATTTTTTTCCGTTTGATGATGATGTCCAGTTCAACAGAATAATCCAACGTTATTATAAATTAAGTTGGTCAAAATGACTTGGTGGTATATTATGGCTTAAGAAAACATATATACCTATTCTGGTTAGATATGCATTCTTCGCAAAAATGGAATAAAAATGCCGGACGTTAACACGTATTTAGAAGGACGATGAGCGCCGTTAACGTCACGTATCATTTGGATTTTCCCGTTTAGCCATGCATTTTTCTCCCAATCCCATTTTGCAATATAACCCCTCCCCCCACCCACGGCCCCCCATCTGAAGTGTTTAAATTTTTTTTTTTTTTTTTAGCTCTTGATGTGATATCAGCTTCTCTTATGTCGAATTTGGAGTTTCTAGGATGATTTAAAATGCTAAATTTTAGTGGCTTAAACACAACAAAGCAACAAAACCCGCTGGCAGGCACCCACACGTTTTTTAAGTTTTGTTTACATTCTTTTAGGCATCTTATGGCTATCAGCCTGGATGGTAACGAGTTTGTATTATCTACGACAGGCCTGCACAACTCAAAATTAAGGCGGGCCGTAATACTTAATAAAAGAATTGTGCGGGCCGAAAGATAATAGGACCTGGAGGGGGGGGGAGGGCGCTGTTACGAAAATAATAATAATAAAGAATATTTCGTTACTTCGCGGGCCGCATAGTAGGTGTTGGTGGGCCGCTTGTGACCCGTATGTTGTGTGGGCCTGATCTAGGATATCGGAGAGGGCCTAATTAATTCACCTATTTTCTTGTTTCATTTTTACAACCCCCTAGCTTGACCCTCGGAGGATTTTTTTTTTATAGAATGTTCAATTTTTTCGAGCTAGGCTATCTGGACGGTAGGCCTATCAGCCTCAATGCTGTTAAGTTTAAGGTTTTGATAAGTTGACTGGAAGTGTACCATTGATTCTGGTCTTTTTGTGTGAGTTATCACGATATCTATATACATATACACATATATAATAAAGTTCCTTTCAAAAACACGACTCATCCCTAATTAAGACTCGAAGCGCGGTACAAAGTCAACCATAAATGACAGTTGATATTTCTCCACAAATAAAATACAAGATGCAACAATACAAAATCTACATCAAGGAATATGAGCAAGCTGGAAACAGGGGGGGGGGTAACTACATTACCCCAGCTGGTGAGTGCGAAAAAGATGTTTTTTCAACTTAGTTTTGAAGGACTGCAGTGTCTGGCTGTTTCTGGGAGCGACAGGAAGGGCGTTCCAGATTCTTGGGCCAGCAAAAGCGTAAGTGCACCTTCCGTATATATACATCGCTACACTTCCTTTTATAGTATCGATAACAGATTTACTATTAATTTTAATTGTTGAAATTCCTGTTAATCTCTAACCTTTACTGTGTGATTTCTTTGTACGCTTCCAGTTAAGTATCATCAGCTCAGGTGCTCTTTTTGTTGTCCCCCTTTGTTGAAGTGATCTTTAGTCGATCTGTCTGGTGTTAGCTTTGTAGTCTTTCATGTTTTCCCCTACTCTGTGTTTTATATTTCAGGTTGACCGCTACTTTGTGTTTTATATTTCAGGTTGTCCCCAACTCTGTGTTTTATATTTCAGGTTGTTCCCATCTCTGTGATTTATATTTCAGGTTGTTCCATACTCTATGTTTTATATTTCAGGTTGTTCCCATCTCTATTTTTTATATTTCAGTTTGTTCCCTAATCTATTATTTATATTTCAGGTTGTTCCCATCTCTGTGATTTATATTTCAGGTTGTTCCATACTCTATGTTTTATATTTCAGGTTGTTCACATGTCTATTTTTTATATTTCAGGTTGTTTCAATCTCTGTGATTTATATTTCAGGTTGTTCCATACTCTATGTTTTATATTTCAGGTTGTTTCCATCTCTGTGTTTTATATTTCAGGTTGTCCGCTACTCTGTGTTTTACATTTCAGGTTGTCCCCTACTCTGTGTTTTATATTTCAGGTTGTCCCCTACTGTGTTTTATATTTCAGGTTGTTCACATGTCTATTTTTTATATTTCAGGTTGTTTCAATCTCTGTGATTTATATTTCAGGTTGTTCCATACTCTATGTTTTATATTTCAGGTTGTTTCCATCTCTGTGTTTTATATTTCAGGTTGTCCGCTACTCTGTGTTTTACATTTCAGGTTGTCCCCTACTCTGTGTTTTATATTTCAGGTTGTCCCCTACTGTGTTTTATATTTCAGTTTGTTCTCTACTCTATGTTTTATATTTCAGGTTGTCCCCTACTCTGTGTTTTATATTTCAGTTTGTTCTCTACTCTATGTTTTATATTTCAGGTTGACCCCTACTCCGTGTTTTATATTTCAGGTTGTTCCCTACTCTGTGTTTTATATTCGCATTACGCTCCCTATTTCATTTGGGATTCAAACGACAGTTCTTCAAATAAGAGTTTCTTGTTTTGGACAATTTTTTAGCGCTCAATTTTAAAAAAATGAATAAATTAAAAAAAAAAAAATCATAACAAAACCTTTCCACAACTATGCCTCCCGACTAGCTTTTATTTCGGTCTGAAATTCACGGAACTGATAATGACTGAGGCCACGTGAGTCAATAAAATTCAGTGACGCCACCGGTGCCGCTAACATGATATATCAAGACATTCTTCATATCATATCCGTTGATATTAAATTCCATTCAGAAACATAGGCTCGAAACAACCATCACTTGAACAGCCTTGTCAATGTTTGCCAACTGAACCTGTCCATTAACCGCACTTGTTTACCATATGTTGTGTCGCACTTCTGCTGTAACGCATTTTTTTATTTTTTCCAATCCACATTGTAATGAGCAATGCATTTTTCTACTTGAAAATGCCATTCTCTGCTGTTATTCCATGCTTAGAGTGCACAGGCGCCAATGTTTCTGTCCCATCACATTAACTTTTGACTCCGCAGGCCGGGTGAACCGAAGTCGTGGGCCGGTTGCAAACCGTGGGCCGTAGTAGCCGATTCCTGCTCTGTACGCCCACCTTCATTTTCACGTGGAACCGCCCCTGCTTGTAGCAGTGTACAATCTTTGACCGTTCATGGGCGTTTTCTTTTGCCGGTATTTCTTGCTGGTTGTGGGACAAGAGTGCAATGTCATCTGCGAAGTCTGGGGTCACTCAGTTGTTCCCAGGGTATCTACTGTATCCCATTCCTCTTTTTGTCTGTGGATTTTTTCATTTTCCAATCGTTGGCAAGGATGAATGGAAAAGGGGAAAAGAGGCATCCTTGTCTGACCCCAGTTTCCACTTTAAAGGCTTCTGTGAGGCGACCTTCGTGTACCACCCTGCATGCCATTTCTTCCTGACTAGTTTTCCTGGTAACGCATAATGCCGGAGAAGTTTCCACAATGTTTGTCGGTCTAGGCTATCAAAGGGCCTTTTGTAGTCGAAATAATGTTTATTTAGGGAGGAGTTCCATTCGATGGACTGTTCTACAATGTTTAGTAGTGTTGCTATTTGATCTGTCCATGATCTGTTTCGACGGAAACCAGTCTTTTGATCTCGTAGCTGCGTGTCGACTCGGTCCTTCATTCTATTTAAAATAGTACTGTTAAAGACCTTTTCTGGTACAGATAGTTCCTCTGTAGTTTGCACAGTTGCTGAGATCTATTCTTTGGCACCTTGATGAAACTCTTTTGGAACTCTTTCTTCTTCCCTTATATTTTCAAACAGATGGTGTAGCATGTTGACTTCTGTATCTATATTTAATCTCACCGTCACCCTTGCAATGTTATCCAGTCTGGATGCTTTCCTTGTTTTGAGCCAGGGTTCCATTTCTTCCTTATTTGGTGTACTGTCTTCTATTCGTTGTTTGTTGTATATTTGGTGTGTCTGTGGGCGGAGGTCTGTTTAGTAAGTCCTTATAGTATTCCACCCATCTTTTTTCTCCTTTCCGTTCCGTTATTGATCTACCTCCATTGTCTTTAAACGGTCTCCCTGGCTTCTTGTATCTTCCTAAGAGCTTGAGTGTGAGCAATCTTTGTGTTGAGTGTGAGCCAATCTTTGTGTTGAGTGCGAGCCAATCTTTATGTTGAGTGTGAGCCAATCTTCGTGTGGAGTGTGAGCCAATATTTGTGTTTTTGCTTCACCGGTCCAAAAACCCCGATGCACGTTGATGTTACAGACATCTTTATATTTTGCCATCGAAGTTCTATCTGGTCATCATCTGTTGGCTTTGCAGTGCCTGCAACTTATATCTCAAGGTAAAAATGAATTCCTGACGTGTCCGCTCGTTTGCCAGAAGTGCGATGTTGTATTTTTAGTCTTCTAGCAGCTGAATCTTCCCAGTTTTTCTTCAGTTTTACCTTGAGTCTTGCCCAAACTAGATGAATATCAAATGTAACGCTAGCTCCTCTTTTTGCTCGTACATCTTGGAGATAATTTCTAAATTTTTTTTGCTAATACACATGTGATCAATTTAGTATTGTGTTCTGTTATCAGGAGACACCCAAGTTACCCTGTGGATATTCTTATGCTGGAATTCGCTGCCCCCCCCCCAATTCAGAGCTCATTTGGCATGCAGAAGTCTGCCAGTCTTTCGCCGTTTTCATCTTTTTACACCATGTTGCCCCATAATTTCTTCGTATTGTTTTTTTTGCAAATGTAGCATTCAGATCTCCCATTAAGATAATTAGATCTCTACCTGGAAATGTTTCAAGTATGGCTTGTAGTCTACAGTAGAAAGCTTCTTTTTCATCTTCCTTACCATCGTTAGTGGGTGCATGGCACTGTATTACATTCATATATAGTTTCTTCTTCTTGGTTCGGAAGGTTCCTGCAATAACACTTGCACCATTGGCTTCCCATCCAATCAATGCCTCTTGATCCATGGGCCCCCATCTATCAATGCCTCTTGATCCATGGGCCCCCATCCTATTAATGCCTCTTGATCCATGGGCCCCATCTATCAATATCTCTTGATCCATGGACCCCCCATCCTATCAATGCCTCTTGATCCATGGGCCCCCCATCCTATCAATGCCTCTTTAGCCACCCGTGACATCACGAAAGCGACTCCTTCTGTGTGTGGAGCATTTTTCTCTTCATGCCTTGAATATATTAGTGTTATCCCGTGTTCAAAACCCTCCAGTTTTTAAAATTAAGATTTTACGATTTGTTTAAAAAAAACAAAAGGTTTTGGAATAAAGGGATTATGACCAAACTTTCCAGGAACCATCTATGGGCCAGAAGGAATAACCATGGCAAATGTGGTTGCGATCAATCTTCCCTTTAAGCTATGTCATAGACGCCGCACAGCAATTTTGAGTATCCACGCAGCAAATTTCCATGTAAGTGTGCGTTTGTGGGCTGTAAAATTTTGCCCCCCCCCAAAAAAAATAAAAAAAATATGCTGTAAAACTTTGCACACAACTGTATGATTTTTCACACGAGCCAACAAACCTTACAGGGAACATTGGTTGCGATCCATTGTTTGGTTTTCTCGTAATCGACCCATTCACATGCATTTATAAAGTCACATGATAGTAGATGAATAAGCTTTTGATGGACTGTCATAATTTAAGGACAATAAATGAAGAATGTGTGCATAAATTCAATGTCCTATCAAAGGTAGGGGCCACGCACAGTGGGCCAAGATGTTTGCCATCCCTTCCACGAAAAAAACTTTGCAATTGGTGCGAAATTGCCGCCCCTCCATACATAGAAAAAAGTCACGCCTTGGGCGGAATGCCCCCCTCCACCCTTGCCTTCCCACGCAAGAGCATAATATGCGCACTTCGTGGCGTAGGAAGAGGGGTGTGGAAGGGGTCAGCCCGCTTAGGGTGGCTCTATATATATATATTTTTATTGAAGGGTGGCTTTTTTCGGGTAAGCACAGAATTAAAAAAAAAAAAAAATTTGATGTGTTAATTAATTAATTTTTTAGCTTGAATTTTCTGCCCTTAGAAACTGCCAATCTAGGCAGCCGACTGTGTCACTCCCAGTTCTTCGTGTGAAACTTTCTTGGGAAATAGAATTCTATGGATAAGTCACAAGCACTGAGTCTGTATAACTTCCAGCTTTTGCTCTAATGTGATGTTTTTATTTGTCCAGACGCCAGCTAATAAACAACAACATAAAGAGAAAAAAGAAACTAGCTCTGCAGAAATCGAGTTTCTTTTTTTCTCTTCCTTTTGTTTTGCTCTGTTCGACGAAGGCTTTCACCCGATACGTCTGGTATGTTCTTTGTGATCAGCTTGATACTTTCCCCATGTCGTGTTCCTAAAATATTTCTCTCCGTATAGCTTGAACGCAGACTCATCGGTAAATGTAATTTTAATACATCTATATGTAATAGTACGATAATAATTTTCACGGCTGTTCAGTCAAGCAATCGTCTTTATTTCATTGACATGTTTGGTTGAAAAATGTTAGTAATTACTCGTAATGTTTCATAACATAAAATAAATTGAAAATTGATGATTTACTGCAATATTTATTCGATTTTTTTCTCTATATTTTCAATTCATTAGTTTGGACGAAGAGACTATAAATATGGATGAATATTCCCCACCAATCCTGATTTTTTTTTTTTAAAACCCACCTCTGTCTGGCCGCTAGCGTGTATCCATGATTTGATTCGAAGTAAAGTTTAGGGATAAATCCGCTTATTGAATCAAAGACATTTTACCAATCTATAAACTATCAATACAGCACAGAAATCACGCAAGTGTACTCTTGTCAGTAAAACAAGTGGCTTCCATGTGATGCCGGAATGATAGCAAATAAAAAAAAAATCAAGTAATCTTTTGACGTCATTAGCACAACCGCCAATTTATGTGGTGATGTCGGGATGTGGTCGAAATTGTGAAAATGTCAGTCTCATGATAACATACACCTGACAGAGTGAAATGAAATAGCTGTGAATGGGCCATTAAACATATCAACATGCTGATGATAATCATATAATTAGATTGTTTTCTGTATGATGCCATTATTTACAACTGTCAAATCTAAGGTAAAATCCAACGGAGAACAAAAGCATTGAATGAACAACGAGCAACGTTTGCATACCAGTGTGCTGCAATGTGCGTCTGTCGGTCTGTCACTCTCTGTTTACATAAATCAGGCACGCCAAGTCACGTCCAATAAAGCCTACTTTACTGGCCTTTCAGCAGTAGATTTGATTTAGGGCCACTGGCCACTTATGGGATATTTTATTGTACATAGGGTCTACATATGTGAAATAAAAATCTCAAGAATGCAAGCAAGACTTTGTGGTAATTTAGATAAATACAAAAAAGTAATTGCCATTTAATTTGCCTTAAAACACATATAAAAACGTTGAACACACAACTATTTTATTATGGTTCTAATGACAATTAATAAAAGCACCACCTATGTGTGCCAGCCCAGACTAGTACACGCCCCAACACTATGATAATAGTCCCAACACCTTTTACCACGCAATGAATACATTCTCTTTTTAAAGGTAGGTCCTTATGGTTCAAGAAAATTTGTATTATTTATTAAAGTAAGCTACATTCTAAAGACAAAATCTACAACAGATTCGGGTTTCGAGATATTGGTATTAAATATATACCCCCACCCCAAAAAATGCCAAGTACATTATATTGTAAATTCAAATTTCTTTTGGAGTGAAAAAAGTAGTCTACATAATTTTTAATATTAACATGTTAACAATACAAAGCTTCATTTCTGTATGGTGTGTTAAATTAATAGTTAGAAATTTTAATTAAGGTCTCAAAAGATGAACCTTCATGTTTAAAACAAAAAAAAAGTTTGTCAGACCTAACTTGTTTTAAAAAGAATTATATATGTATTGGTGTTTAAGTTTCTACCATCATTTAGTTATGAGAAATATTTATCTGCAACATTGTATAGGCCTACCCTTCCCTTTTTCACGCCCCTGAAAAAAAAATCTAAAATGGCTCTTAAATGTAAGAACAGAAAATAGAACATTTCATAGGTCTCACTTTTAATTAAATTATCTATCACTTATATATATATATTACGCTTCTGGTATACTGCTTCCATTTCCGACTGCTTCCTAACAAGCTGGCTGCTTCCTATTCAGCGTATTTGGTACTGAGATTATTTTCGTAACTTTTGCTATATGCTTGGTTTTTTTTGACGTATATTTGGATATGGGAAAATGGCGTTGTTAATGCTGTTATGTTTTAGCAGGAGCGGCAGTGAGGGCGTAGTTAGTAATGGTGTGTTTGCAATGGTGTGTTAGTAATGGGGTTCTTTATTTAAACAAGAGACTTTGCTACATGAATCATTGGTTTGTAAAATAATCAATAAAATAAATTATATTACAAATAATTCTCTACACTACGTTTAAAGAAAGTATACTTCAATAGTATAGAATGCAAAATATAATTCCTGGTAACTACGCTAAATGATATTATTTGTAAATAACGCAACTGCATTTGGTGCGTAACATTTTCTTTTCGGAAAATGAAATCGTCTCGATTTAAATATGGTGTAATAAATATTCGGTTTAAAAGTGGTTGGGACATCAGAATATTAATATAGTTCATGGGCGTGAAATATAAGTGTGCAGTGACGTATCATGGGGTTATGGAGTGATCATCTCCTCTAGGCCCCAAACATTTTGAAGTGGTGTGGCAAAAATTGGGACTCTTAAATGCGCGTTATTTGGGTTCATGTTTTGTCAAGTAACTTAAGTAGATGGGAAGTTCACGTATTTATATATTGTGTGAGATTATGCACGCGTACACTAGCCGCGCAAACCAAAGTAACTAATTTTGATTCTTTAAAACACTGGAAGTATATTACTGGAATAATATTTTTGTGTGTATGCCACTTAGAGGTTTCCGGTTGGCACACTCATTTGGGGGGGGGGATGGAGACCAAATGGAATATAGTATATATTCAGTCATATTGGTTTCACCACACATCTCAGTTAAATACAAGAGCAGCGTCACGAGAGCAGGGTGTCATATGCAAAAGACGCCACCATAGTAGGGTGCCACCAGGGCAATGTGCAACAAGAGCAAGTTGCCACCAGAGCAATGTACCACAAGTTGCCACCAGAGCAATTTACCACAAGTTGCCACCAGAGCAATGTACCACAAGAACAAGTTGCCACAAGAGCAGTGTACCACAAGAACAAGAGCAAGTTGCAACCAGAGCAGGCGTTTTCGGAAGAGGTCCGTGGGCAAGCCACGAGGGGTTGACACCATGCGTTTACCACATTGGGTGACAACAACCCTAGTGACACAGCTGGGCATGAGATAAAATATGTGACTTGACCACAATGACGTTTATCTGACGAGACATGTGGTAACGATAACTGCCGAGCCACTACTAACCATAATATGTGGGTTACGTTGTTCAATTAAATTGACCAGATGCACGGTTACCAGAAAAAGAATCGATTTAAGGAACGTACTTTTAATATAATTTGATTTATGTCCTTTTGAGATTTTCATTTTCATCCCCTTAGGTGTAATTTACTCCCACTCGTCGGCCCCTAGGACAGTATTTACGAATAATTGGATTGAGAAACGTATATTTTGACCACGAAATATTTGTGTCATCTTATTATTATTTCACTGTGCACATGTCTTGTGTCGTGCACGGGGAAGGGTGTGGTTATGGAGCGATCATCTCCTCTAGGCTCCCAACATTTTGAAGGAGCATGCGTGTTTGAGGGGAGCACCAATCTTTTGTATTTGTTCAACTATTTTTTTTTTTAGTTCACGAACTCAAAGGCAATTCCCCCCCCCCCACCCTTCCCTGAACTACGGACCTGGCTAGAGCCTTGTCAGACTGTAGGACCCCATTGTTAAAGATTGTATAGTTTTCATCTTGGTCAAGAGTCTTCTTACAAGAAAGCCAGTCATCTTGCATGAGAGTCCGTCATGCTTGGACGAGAGTCAGTCATTTTGCATGAGAGTCAGTCATTTTGCATGAGAGTCAGTCATTCAGTCTGCGCGAGAGTCGAGCTGTAACCGGATTCCATGAAAAGTAGTTTTGAATACTTTAAAAGGCATACTTCGCTTTTTTCAATAAAATGTTTCCTGTGGGTAGAAAAGAAAACAGAAAACAACTCAACACATTTCTCACACTGACAGTACAAATTAAACACAGTATTATTTTCACACCCCCTTTTTTGAATCATAGACAAAACTGAAACATGAATCATAGACACTTTGAAACAGCAGTGGGATATTAACAAGTGGTATTAGAAAAAAAAAAGTTTCTTTGCAATTTTATTAGAACGGAGGACATTAGTAAATCATTTTTTTTTAGAAATAGCAATAAATGTAAACAACCGATGAGCAAACGTCAATAAATGAATCTAAATAAAGTTGCCATAACATTTTTGAGGCTCTGTTAAATAAAACAACATTGATAGTTTCATATCTCTTTCAGCAACAAATAAATGGAAACTTTTGAAAATCAAATGTTTACGCCATTTCCGATGTTCCAAGTGGAGACGCAACGCCAGAAATTCAACATTTTTAGCGTCTGCGCACAACTTCAATGACGCGCTAGTTGTTTTGTCAAACAAAAACTGGCCCATTACCGCTACCGTGGCCATCCTGCACAAATAACTCTGTTCTACATTCGGACTCGGGCGAGTCTCCGAGCTTTAACGAACGCCTTTCCAAAACATTATTGCCGTGACTGGTCTTTTGTAAACAGTGTAGAAGCTTGTTGTTTTCCCCGACGCTAGTTCTGCAGTTCAGCGCCTCTTTTCTAACGTCCGCACTCGAGCAGCTGGCGTTGCTGTTGGTAACTTGAGTTTGCTGGTACAGGTAATGATGGTGATGTTGTCTGCTGTAGTAGGCCGAGTTGTATTTGCCCCGCCCCTGGCGCCTGAGCTTGCAGGTGTAGAAGGACTGTTTGAATGCCGCCCTAAAGTTTGAACTGAGGAGTCCGTATATAACCGGGTTGGTGGCGCTGTTCAGGTACATGAGTATGCGGCTAGTATTGACGAGGTTGAGGAACCCTTCTTGCCCGAGGTCTATGAAATCACTTTCACTCGCGAACAGTGTCCAGACCTGCATGCATCGCAGAGGAAGCAAGCAAATGAAATACATAAACATGACGGCCACCATCATCTTGACGACCTGCCGCCTGCCGGCGATGGCTTTCGAGTTGTTGTGCTGTGCTTTGTCCTGGCTACGGCTCTGACGACTTCCGGTGAAGGAAGTTTTACACGTTACTTTCTCTTCCAATGACGGGATGGCACTGGTGGCGATGGTCAGCGATATGGCCGTGTACATGATGGTAAGCAGAACCAAAGGCAAGGCAAATAACACGGTGAAAATGAACATAATGTACGCCTCGTAAAGCTTCATGCTGATGCCTTTCACTGAGCATTGGTCTGCCATACTCCCGTCAATGTATTCTGTCGACTGTGGAGCAAACAATGTTCTATAGATAATAATGTGAATACAAATTTTTTTTTCTATAGATAATAATGTGAATACAAAAAAATGTTCTATAGATAATAATGTGAATAAAAAAATGTTCTATAGATAATAATGTGAATACAAAAAAAAAAATGTTCGGCTCAGTAGGGTTTGTCATTTAGTAGCGGAAATCTTTTACTAGAACCAGGGCGCCCACAGTTTGGCCGATCTCATTAAATGGTCGAAACATATTAGTAAAACGCCCCAGCACACCGTCTGGGCAATCTCTCAACATCTGTTCGGTACTTGTGCGTCGTTGTGAGTCAGTGCCGTTGGTCTTCACCTTGACTTAAAACTTTTTAAACAAGTTTATTTCACGAACAAATTATTACTTCTCTATATATGCTGAGTTACATTGTAAGCAGCCATGTTTAACGAAAACCTTGTTTAAAAATAGTAACAGTAACATAGCCGAAAGCGAAGTTTTAATGGTCCTAAACTTGACAAATCTTGTTCAAATTTAAAGTTAAAATTAAAAAAAAATATATTTGTAAACATGAATATAAATTAAAGTTTGGATGATACAGCCCACCCTCTTCATCACAGTTAGTTTTAAGATCAGCCCGTTCGGGACGATTTTTTTTTCTTGAAGCGATGGCTCAAAGATACCGGTTTAAAAACTTAGGAGAACTACAGCTTTTTATTTTATTTGTTCTTAGAGTATGGTAACCAGAAATAGAAATAGAAAGAAGAAAATATCTGAAATGATGCATGACGATGCCGGTTATTTACAGTAGGACAACCATCTAAGTATAAATAACTAGCAGGAGACTAAGTGGATAACTCTGGATAACGAATGTTTTACAGGTTATCCAAAAGAGAGACAATCGTGCATTAATTAAACGTGGGATAACTCTGAATGTAACAAGATATTCTAAATATGTATTTATTTATTTAGGCATTTTTGTATAGCGCCTACCTTACAGCTCTAAGCGCTTTACAATTATTAAAAATATGTAAACTATTTAAACTGCTAAAGTAAAATAAAAATGAAAAAACCAGAGACACTAGAATAGTAACTATAATGTGAAAAATGACTATAGAAACAGTAGCTTAAAAATTAAAATGGCTATAAAAACGAGTACACTTTGGCACGTTTTGGCTTATACTACAGGATCAACCCGAGACAGAAAATGAGGCAGGGCAAGGAAGGTGCATCACAGGTCATAGGCGGACCTAAACAGATGTGACAGGGTACGTGCTATTTCATAGCCTGGGGTTTACCCACAGCTATCAAAGTGACACCCAGGCTGTGTGTTACCTTATTACTACTAAGCGGCACATACAGCGAGAGAGGAACGTTTAAAATGTGTAAACAAGACATGCAAGAAAAATAATGTTTACCTGTGTACCGTAGATCAAGGCAAATGGTAAAGTCGCTAGGCAAGAGAGGATCCACACCAGAGGGATGAGAATATTATGGGAGCTAACCCTGGAGCTAAAGTTTTCCCTCAGCGGATGGCAGATGGCATGGTATCTCTCGAACCCGATGGCGAGCAGTGTTAACACGGAGCAGTGGTGAGCTGCATTTTCGGAGAAAACTACCATTTTACCTGTGGAAACAAAAAAGAAAAGATATAAATTTAGTCATTCTCATACGAGCAGAAAAATATAAGACAATATAAAATACCAATGACTTGTAAAATAGATAATAAAAAGTGATCGCCCTTCGATATTATATTTAATTGGTGATTTTGACGTGAAATGGGTAGGTGGCAGTTTGATGCCGGCATACAGTGTTTAAATGAAAGAGATTTTACAATATACACACGCGGTGATCTTGAAAGTAACTGGTAGATTAAGTAATTATTATTATGTAAAACAATGCACCTGTACCTTGTTGTTTTGATTGAGCTATAGGAGCTTGTATGATAAATCCATTGTTCGTACGCCCAGAGTTTCTTTCAGAAAATTTCCCCCGGAGGGCACTTCAGATTTTCGGAGTTGGGGGGGGGGGCGGTGCCAGTGGAAAGAGGCGTAGCTAAAGAGGGCATAGGTGACAGACGTCCCAGGGCACCAGACTAGCGGGGGCATCTATGGGGGCTATAGTGTTAAGGGATGAAAATAATGGGTTTCAGAGTTTAGCGGAGGAGAGGGAGTAAACATGAATCTTGTCCCCTGGCACCAAATATTCACGCCAGTCACGTAGAAAAAGGGGGGGGGGAGCGAATATTTGGTCTTCCCAGGTGTCAGTTTCTATCGAGAAAGGTAGCGCGGCAAAAAAGTTGACCCACCTAGGGTGACGTTTAGCGGAGGAGAGGGAGTAAACATGAATCTTGTCCCCTGGCACCAAATATTCACGCCAGTCACGTAGAAAAAGGGGGGGGGGGAGCGAATATTTGGTCTTCCCAGGTGTCAGTTTCTATCGAGAAAGGTAGCGCGGCAAAAAAGTTGACCCACCTAGGGTGACGCTAATACTAGGCACGCCGCTGGACAGTGTATATGTCAGCACCAACATTGTTTGTCTGGAAAAGCAATGCTGACATTTTTATCGGGAAGTTGGGCAGAAATGGAGCATTCCGATGGCTTTTCCTAACTAGAAAATCTTTGATTATTTAACAATCAAGAGTTGAATTTAGGAATATACATGATATGAATAGTACAGAATAATCATAAGGAACTTTATAATGTCAGCCTGTGCAATATCTGGTACCCTATACACAGGCGATATGGCGTTACTTGGTAGAAACAACAATTGTGATATAATTAAAGCTTTCCAGAGAACTTGAACATGTCACGGTCAAAGCTGGTCTTGATGTCAATAAAGCGAAGGGCATCTATATGATGATGTCAGGAAATACGCCCACTGGTGACAACATCAGTACGAACAACCCCACCTTTGAGAGAGTGGCTACTTTTAAATATCTAGGGCTGAAAGAAAGGACAACAGCATGCAACCGTTCTTATTTCAACTTTAAAAAGCTACTATTTCGAAGAAAAAAATCTCTCATTAGACCAGTAGTAACTTAAGGATTAGAGACTTGGTTCCTACCAGAAAAGCAGGGAACCTGCTCACTATATGACCCGATGACATCCAGTTTTGTTTTGGGAATCCGTACAAACCAAAAGCTATATCAGTGGTACAAAGACCCATCCATAGTCGCAACAATTTAAAAAAAAAAGACAGACTGCCCTGGACAGGACACATTGAAAGGATACCAGATTCTGAAGCAGTAAAAACGATCTACAGGCAGAAACCTAGGGGCAGACGGTTGACCGGTCGACCAAGACTAAGATTGATTGACGATGTAGATAAGAACTTACATAGATTGGGGGGTGCGCGCAATGAGGCGGAAAGCTATGGATCGATCCAAATGGAAGAATGCGGTGGAGCAGGCCACGGTCCTACATGGGATGAAGCGCCACTGATGAAGAAATTTCAGACTTGTGGGTGGAAAGCGCTAGAAATAGCCATAACAACAAGACATCGCCGACTCTTCCACCAGCCCAATATTAACTAATTCCATTCCAGTTGGGAGCCCCTAGGGTTTGCTTTTTTTTGTCGAGAGATACTCTCTAGCTTAGACTCGCCACTTAAACCCTTATAGGCCCCGGAAAATTTTGATAACTGCAAAATCCAAGAATGCATTTTTGTGCATAGTTAAATTTAGTTTTGCATCATTATACACTTAATTTTAGAGCAACTGGAGAGATGCTAGTTAAGATTCTTTGTGTCACGTGACCTCATAGCCATCGTGTGAGGTCTGTAACCCGTATCGCTGCATAGGGCCTCGTATATTTTAGGGGCTTAAAGTTGTCCTGTAATTACTTTAAATTATCAAATTTTACTGCTAGGTAGGGAAGGACAAAACCGAAAAGGTGTGCCACAAAAAGTCAAGCGAGTCTCTGCTTGACTAAGTGTGTTATAGAATATATACACTTTTTATTTATTGAAGAGTAATGTGTTTTATAAGTTTTTATTTGAAATATTTTTGTGGTAAACTACATAAAAATATAATGAATTTACGACAAAATATTTTCAAAATTTAAAAGAGAATTCCATCACAAAAAAGAAATGCTAAAATAGTTTGACATTTTGAAAGAATAAGAAAAACCAAAAACATAATTTTATTTCTAAATATTTCCAAGGTTTACCAAGTCAAAAAGAAAAAAAAAAAGCTTTTTCTGTAGATCTACATTTTCATGGATTTTAAAAATTGGTATTTATTTATAAATCGTTTGTAGCCGACATAATTGTTAAGAAGACACGAGTTGTTTACAAAAGACATCATATATTTTTTAATGTGTGATTTTTTGTGAAAGAAATCGTATAAAAAATAAATTCTCAAATTTCAGTTGATGGAACAGTTAATTTAGATTCTCAAGCCACTATAATTTGCTTCAGATCAATTACAACTTGCCTCTTCGATATTATACTTTAAAACAATTTTTTTTACCAATTCCATAGAATTTATTTTTTAACTACTACCAAAAATGGCATTTACAAGATAATCGAAATATAAGATAAAAAAAAATACGTTGTTTAAATATAGAAAGTATTTTCTTTCTAATTGATTATCATCTAAAAAATGAATTAAAACAAATTAGCTGAAAAAGCTGAGGAAGATTGTTTATTATTCTCATATGAAACGTTGGGAAAAGTCGTTGGGGATTCAATAAATAAAGGCCAAGCATTTAAAAAAAAAATCTCTCTCTCTCTCTCTCTCTATATATATATATATATATATATAATTCGCCAACAAGGGACAAACAAGACGGGTCAAACACCAAACAGGCTATTTATAGATAAGCCAGAGCGTGGTTCAATAATGAGTTCAATAGCGCGCAAAATATAATTCCCGATAACTACGCTAAATGATATATATCTATTTTTAAAAACACAATTGCGTTTGGTGCGGAATATTTTCTTTGCGGAAATGAAATCGTCTCAATTTAAGTGTTGTGTAACAAAATTTCGGTGTATAAGTGGTTGGGACATGAGAATATTAATATAGTTCATGGGCGTGAAATAACAAGTGTGCAGTGACGTATCATGGGGGGAAGGGGTGTAGCAAATATTGGGATTCTTTTAAATGTGCGTGACTTGAGTTCATGTTTTGTCTGTCGCCAATGTTTGGCGGGGTATATCTAGTTCATTTTATTCTGCTGTTCCCGAAACTGTGTTGCAAAATTAGAAACGCACTCGATTTAATAATAATTTATGAAATGTCCAATATTTGTATGCAACCGGTAAATTCCTAATTTTTTTGTTTTAAAATAGCTTTTTTATGTGTGCTACTTTTTTTTTTAAAGTTTTCATTTTATCTAACTCAATATACATGTATGGAATCTACTACATTAAAATGTATTTAAAATGTAAAAACACATTTTTTTAAAAAGCATGAGGCTATTATACATTTTATAATTAACACTTATCTCTACTTAAACAGTCATGCTTTTATGATGAAATATAATTTGAAAACAGATTCCACAAGCTTATTACTTATCAAGAACTATATTCCATTTATAGACCTTAATATCGATGTAAAGTTAGTTTAATACAGGGTTATTAAAGTCTTTCAACTTGTGCACTGCAAAATATATATAAATAAAAATACCGATATATGCAAATAAGAAAAAGTAAAATTTGGGCATATGATCAGCAGCGGCCAATTTTCAAAACAATACGATGTTTATAATCGAATTCTTTGAGCCTGTAACAAGATTAACCTGAACGATATGGATCATCAATATATATCGAACAAAGCGATATTTTATTGGTTCAATTAATTGTACTCGACGAAAGACACATATTTCTACTACTTTTAAAATTCTATAAAATTAAATTTAGAGTAGGTTTTTGTTAATTTTGTTTTTTCTTACACATTTTCCACCCGGGCGCACTTGACTTGCTCCGAGGGGGGCAGAGCCCCCACCCCCGAGGTATGCCTGAAAGAAAACCTGCGTGCGCCCTCAAATTATAGAAGAAGAAGGGATAGGTGCATTTTTAGAATAATGTGCCACAAATCACTGTATGATTATTATGGTTCCTATTCCAGCAGAGCCATATTGATGATCCTGTTATCGAGACTGTGGGGCTGGCACATATTATATAACACAAAAATAGGACATTTTGACCCACCCCTACTCATTATAAAGTTGTGTAACATTTCCATTTTACACCCCCGGTATATTACATAAAATTTCTAGCAAAATCTCCCCCCCCCACCGCCCCCCCCCCAACATGCAGATAAAACCGAATAAAGTTAAAAAAAACAAGCCAAAACAAGACAAACTCAAGCAAAAAAGCCAGGAATTAATATCTATATCTATATCTATATCTATATCTATATCTATATCTATATCTATATCTATATCTATATCTATATCTATATCTATATCTATATCTATATCTATATCTATATCTATATCTATATCTATATATCTATCTCTATCTCTATCTATATATCTATATCTATCTATAACTATATCCATATCCATCCATCCAACCATCCGTCAGGCAGCCAGGCAGGCAGGCAGCCATCCATCCATCCATCCATCCATCCATCCATCCATCCATCCAATCCATCCATCCATCCATCCATCCATCCATCCATCCATCCATCCATCCATCCATCCATCCATCCATCCATCCATCCGTCTATCTGTCTGTCTGTCTGTCTGTCTAATCTGTCCGTCCATCCGTCCATCCATCAATCTATCTAGCTATCTAGCTAGCTAGCTAGCTGTCTCTCTTGCTCTCTCTCTCTCTATCTCTGTCTATATATATAGTCTATATAAATATATATATATATATGATTAAAAATGTGCTAATTATGTAGTATTTTAGTTTTTAATATTTTTTTTTGGAAAAATAAGAATAAATGAATAAATATTAATTTTAAAAAAAGAAAACGAATAAAAATTCGTTATATAACATTGCTCTCGACCACCTCGGACACCCCATATAACACAATACAAACAAATGATAAACCACCCCTAGGCCCTTCGCTTTATATTATATATGCATGGTCCTCATCGCACATCAGAATACATCTTACCCAACCCAGCTGACCCAGTCTTTGTTGACATCACGATACATTCAATCTACAGACATACTGTCATGATGTGTAACCTTTTTTTTTTTTTCGTGCGTTGTTTACTGTTTCGTTACGTCATCCCCAATGAAGGGATACAATAGTGGTTAGTAATCTACCGCCTGGTGTTTTCTACTACACTCGCCACACAGCATACATCCAACAACTTTCTTTACCGCCTGGTGTTTTCTACTACACTCGCCACACAGCGTACATCCAACAACTTTCTCTACCGCCTGGTGTTTTCTACTACACTCGCCACACAGCGTACATCCAACAACTTTCTCTACCGCCTGGTGTTTTCTACTACACTCGCCACACAGCGTACATCCAACAACTTTCTCTACCGCCTGCTGTTTTCTACTACACTCGCCACACAGCGTACATCCAACAACTTTCTCTACCGCCTGCTGTTTTCTACTACACTCGCCACACAGCGTACATCCAACAACTTTCTCTACCGCCTGCTGTTTTCTACTACACTCGCCACACAGCGTACATCCAACAACTTTCTCTACCGCCTGCTGTTTTCTACTACACTCGCCACACAGCGTACATCCAACAACTTTCTCTACCGCCTGCTGTTTTCTACTACACTCGCCACACAGCGTACATCCAACAACTTTCTCTACCGCCTGCTGTTTTCTACTACACTCGCCACACAGCGTACATCCAACAACTTTCTCTACCGCCTGCTGTTTTCTACTACACTCGCCACACAGCGTACATCCAACAACTTTCTCTACCGCCTGCTGTTTTCTACTACACTCGCCACACAGCGTACATCCAACAACTTTCTCTACCGCCTGCTGTTTTCTACTACACTCGCCACACAGCGTACATCCAACAACTTTCTCTACCGCCTGCTGTTTTCTACTACACTCGCCACACAGCGTACATCCAACAACTTTCTCTACCGCCTGCTGTTTTCTACTACACTCGCCACACAGCGTACATCCAACAACTTTCTTTCTCAAAGCGTTAAACCCTGAAAATATCATTTGTATTTATTCTCCTCCAAAAAAAAAAAAAAAAAACAATGGCCGCTCTACAAAATGTACGCCTCACATGTGCCCCGCCAAATAAAAAAAAACAAAAAAAACAGCTGTTGAATACTACTTCAAAGAACATTGTCATCACTTTAGGTCAGTGGCGTAGCGAGGGTGTTTGTCGCCCGTAGACAAGATTCGCGCCCGTGGACAAGATCCATTTTTAGCGCCCCTTTTTCTTTTTTTTCAACTCTCAAACCCTTTATTTTCATCAATAAAATTATATCAAAGCACATTTTGGCGCCCCTAACTAGCTGGCGCCCGGGGACATCTGTCCCCCCCTGCCCCCACCACGCTACGCCTCTGCTTTAGGTAGCACCATTTAATTGATCCGGACCGTTTTTCCTCAGCGCTAAACGTTAGGAATCACTGGGTTATTCCGAAAGATAAATTACCAGAGTAGGGCAACCCCCGCCCCCCCCCCATTTATATATATATATGAAGAGAATGTTATTCAGCGTGCCAAAAAAAAAAAAAAAAAAAAAATCCAGGCCAGTCAGTTGCTGCATGACAAATCATTGACGCAACCAATCCCTCGCAGGGGACTGTATGACAGATTTCGTATCACTTTTATCTTCAAGAGTTATTTCCCACCGTTCGAGGTTCTGATCCCAGACTGGGCGTATGGTAAAATCTCAATGGAATGCCACCGATGTTTTTTTAAAAAAAACTACTTTACGTTATTAAATGCTCCTCTGCACTTATATTCTTAATCTGGAAGAAGCGGTATAATTGCATAGTCACAGTCTAGTACAAGGGGTCCCAAACTCGCGGCCCGCAAGACGATATTTTGCGGCCCGCTACATGCAAGCAAAGTTTAGTGTAATGCGGCCCGCAAGTTTTCCCCATTCTCTAATATATATATAATGTGGCCCCCGCGACGGTTTAAGTCGAATCTCAGCGACTAGTCTAATTCTGGTTTGTATTATGATTGTATCGATTAGGGCGTTGAGTTTAATGGTAAAAACCGTTTTAAAACAGGAATAATTTTTTATTTTATTTCATAGCATTTTATGAGACAAACATGGCGGCCAAAGCGCAGTTTTGAGAAAAGTTTAGAAAGTCAGTTTATGGATAATGCACAACCATAATTGTGTAAATCGTAGCAATCTGACACAGTATAAAAAATTGCTATTAAAATTACCACTACTGTTATCGAGTGAGGGAAATTCCGAGCATGTTAGCTTGGTTCCATTTCAAAATAGGGATAGTCAAAAAGGGTTTTTCTACGATAAAAAAATCAAAATTCATTCTCATTACAATGGCATCTTCCTTCGCATCAATAATTCATCAATATTGCCTGCTCCTGTCTACTGTCTGAACACATTCTAGCATTTTAAGCCTTTAAGGAGAAGGTTGGGGTAGTTTTTCCTGTACTAAGTGATCCCAAATGGATCATGGACTTGGCTTTTATTGTTGACATTACACAGGAGCTGAATTTATTCAAAAAGATGTAACAAGACCAGGATTAACTTGTCAGTGTTGCCTTTGACAATGTCAGGGCATTCTACCCAAATCTTGTGTTATGGTTCTTAGTGAAGCCATTTCCCAAGATGAAAAGTACTCGTGGATTCGGGCACGTCATTCAGTAGTGACTATACTGATGTCATTACACATCTACAGGAAGAATTTGATGACATGTATTTTGATTTAAAAACACACAGAGCCACGTTTCACCTTTTTGCTGATCCTTTCTACTTTAATGTGGAAGATGTGACCCCCCCCCCCTTTCCCCCCACTTTCGCTTCAAATGGAGCTGAT
This sequence comes from Lymnaea stagnalis, assembly GCA_964033795.1. NCBI lineage: Eukaryota > Metazoa > Mollusca > Gastropoda > Lymnaeidae > Lymnaea > Lymnaea stagnalis. The sequence continues at coordinate 399,552 of CAXITT010000161.1, read as the reverse complement.
TGATCTTCAGTGCAATTCTAAGTTCAGGGACTGAATTGAGAAACAAATAAGCATGGACAATTTAAGATCAGAGCATTGCCCTCCACCTTCACTGAGATTTCCAGGATGCTCAATCGCTTATTTGCTTTTTTGGGAGTACCTATCTGCTTGAAAAGCTCTTTTCCACTATGAACTTTAACAAGTCAAAGTTCAAGAACAAACTTATCTTCAAGCTATACTGAGGGTCTCAGCTGGTCTCTCCATCAAACCAAATGTTGCTCAGCTGTGTAAGAAGAAACGCTGCCAGGTCTCTAGCAACGAGCAGTGGGAGGAAGAAAGTGAAGCCAAGTTCTTGAGAATCCTTCATGTTTTATTTTGTTATTAATAAAGTTTGAGCAGATTTTAACAGGTGTACTTTATGGAATTTGTAATCGCTTATTTAAATTTTTTTTTTTTTTACTTGATGTGGCTCAATCTCACTCAGACTCTACCTCCTGCGGCCCCCGGATGATTTCAGTTTGATATCCCTGGTCTAGTAGATACCAAATCTGCTGTTTAAATCAGTTCGAGCCAAAATAAGATAGAGCTATAACACAGTGTCGCATAAACGTTTATTTGCAACGTTTGATTCTGCTAAATCAAAATAAGCAGAATCAGAGTTATGCTCCGTTCATACATTCATTGAATTTGGAGATGAGAAACAAAAGACGCGAAGAAACACAACAGACCCGATGAGACACAACAGACCCGATGAGAAACAACAGATCCGATGAGACACAACAGACCCGATGAGACACAACATACCCGATGAGAAACAACAGACCCGATGAGACACAACAGACGGGATGAGACACAACAGGCCCGGTGAGACACAACAGACCCGATGAGACACAACAGGCCCGATGAGACACAACAGACGGGATGTGACACAACAGACGCATGACGGATATTTCACACTCGATCAGTTTCACAAACATTTTTCCGCACCCTCCCCCCCCCCCCCCCATCTCGCACCCCAACCCCCCCCCCTCCCCCCCCCCCTCCCGATGAGACACAACAGGCCCGATGAGACACAACAGACGGGATGTGACACAACAGACGCATGACGGATATTTCACACCCGATCAGTTTCACAAACATTTTTCCGCCCCCTCCCCCCCCCCCGCTTTGCTGGAACCTCAACCCCCTCTAGTGCCGCCCCCTCTTAGTTACCAAATCTGAAAGAAAATTGACTACAGTAGATGGCACATTTATAAAAATGAAGATGACGGTACAATAAAATTTCATAATGTTGTATGTAATTAAACCTTTAATTAAAATATAAAATCGTTTTTTAGTTTAAATAAAATTTAGTCATAAATATATTAAATTGATATATCACAATAGTACAGCAATTGAAAGCAGTGTTGTGATAATTTTTATGGGGGCACCCGTTCGTCACAATGCGACGGTGGTGTAGACAGAGCAGGACGAAATCACGAGGACTGGGATTTTTTTTCTTTTAGCAAGTTAACTGATTCCCTGAACAGCAATTCTACTCTCTCCACGCATCTGTTGAACCCAAGGGAACCTCGTGTGTGGATGATACACCAGCTTAGCACCAGTAGCGTCCCTAAGGTCCCCGCAATTTTCATTAATTCAATATCATACCGCCCACAGGATTCCATCTCTGGGTTTGAATTAAGAGTTTTCGTTCTCTTAGACCACATGGGTCAAACTCAAGGCCCGCGGGCCACATCCGGCCCGCCGTACAATTATATCAGTAGTGATTGTATGTTCATCGTTACAGTAACCTAGCAACGTTCAGGTGTGTAGTGATTGGATGTTCATCGTTACAGTAACCTAGCAACGTTCAGTTGTGTAGTGATTGGATGTTCATCGTTACAGTAACCTAGCAACGTTCAGTTGTGTAGTGATTGGATGTTCATCGTTACAGTAACCTAACAACGTTCAGTTGTGTAGTGATTGGATGTTCATCGTTACAGTAACCTAGCAACGTTCAGTTGTGTAGTGATTGGATGTTCATCGTTACAGTAACCTAGCAACGTTCAGGTGTGTAGTGATTGGATGTTCATCGTTACAGTAACCTAGCAACGTTCAGGTGTGTAGTGATTGGATGTTCATCGTTACAGTAACCTAGCAACGTTCAGGTGTGTAGTGATTGGATGTTCATCGTTACAGTAACCTAGCAACGTTCAGGTGTGTAGTGATTGGATGTTCATCGTTACAGTAACCTAGCAACGTTCAGGTGTGTAGTGATTAGATGTTCATCGTTACAGTAACCTAGCAACGTTCAGGTGTGTAGTGATTGGATGTTCATCGTTACAGCAACCTCGCAACGTTCAGGTGTGTAGTGATTAGATGTTCATCGTTACAGTAACCTAGCAACGTTCAGGTGTGTAGTGATTGGATGTTCATCGTTACAGTAACCTAGCAACGTTCAGGTGTGTAGTGATTGGATGTTCATCGTTACAGTAACCTAGCAACGTTCAGGTGTGTAGTGATTGGATGTTCGAAGTTACAGTAACCTAGCAACGTTCAGGTGTGTAGTGATTGGATGTTCATCGTTACAGTAACCTAGCAACGTTCAGTTGTGTAGTGATTGGATGTTAATCGTTACAGTAACCTAGCAACGTTCAGTTGTGTAGTGATTGGATGTTCGAAGTTACAGTAACCTAGCAACGTTCAGTTGTGTAGTGATTGGATGTTCGAAGTTAGTTACCTAGCAAGTTCAGTTACTCGCTTTGGATTGGCGCATAAAAAACTGAAAGTAGTGTAGTGCCCGGATATTACATCACATTTTCCCGCTATGGCTAACGTGATAGCAATCAAGCGTCAGTCGGTAGATGCACATACATAAAAAAAAAAGCAAAGCTAGCCTTAAAATGGCCAAGAGAAAAGTTGATTCTGAAAACGGAGCCGTTCAAAGTCGCTGAGAGAGGCTAACTATATTATGTTCACTGATGTCGGCGGTAAGCCAGTGGGTTTAATTTGGGGAGATAATGTGCAGATGCCCCAACTCCGTCTACATGCGGCTTGAACGTTGTTTGGTAGCACGTCTCTGTGGGAGCAGCTGTCTTCTGTGACGAAGGTTAACAAACCATCACACAGGAGTCGTCTCACTGGCGAAGTCTTGTGTATCATGAGAATCTCAATGGCACAGAACGTCACTGACAACATTAACGAACTTGTGGCCAAGGCAAGATGCCAAACATCCAGCTCTGACAAATCGACACGACAGAGCGAAAAATGGGTATGCCAATGATTTTTAAATATTTAAACATTTTTCTGGTTTCATTAAGATTAATGTTGAAAAAAAGGTTTAATTATCCGCCTATTGTATGTTTATCCTGTTCGGCCCGCAACCGAGAGTGAGATTTGGGTTTTGGCTCACCCCTGAGATTGACACCCTTGCGTTAGACAATTTAAATCCACAGTTAACTCGTCGCACCCCCCCCCCCATCTTTTTATTTTGTCCAGCTTTTTTTTTTTTTTAATTGGGTGTTTTTGATGTTTTTTCTTGTCTAGACTTTGGCTCGGGATTGAAATCCAGAGACCAGCTGGGCATTTACACAATTTACACTTAGTAAGTTAACTGACTTCTACTTAGTAACGTTAACTTACTTCTTCTTAGTAAATTTAACTTATTTATCAAAGTTAACTTACTTCTACATAGAAAAGTTTACTTACTTCTACTTAGTAAATTTAACTTATTTAGCATATTAACTTACTTCTACTTTGTCACGTTTACTAACTTCTACGTAGTAAATTTAACGTTCTTCTACTTAGTAAAGTTAAATTACTACTACTAAGTAAATTTAACTTACTTCTACTTAGTAAAAATAACTTACTTCTACTTAGTAAAGTTTACCTACTTCTACTTAGCAAAGTTTACCTACTTCTACTTAGTAAAGTTTACCTACTTCTACTTAGTAAAGATACTTACTTCTATTTAGTAAAGTTTACCTACTTCTACTTAGTAAAGTTTACCTACTTCTACTTAGTAAAGTTTACCTACTTCTACTTAGTAAAGTTTACCTACTTCTACTTAGCAAAGTTTACCTACTTCTACTTAGTAAAGTTTACCTACTTCTACTTAGTAAAGTTTACCTACTTCTACTTAGTAAAGTTTACCTACTTCTACTTAGTAAAGTTTACCTACTTCTACTTAGTAAAGTTTACCTACTTCTACTTAGTAAAGTTTACCTACTTCTACTTAGTAAAGTTTACCTACTTCTACTTAGTAAAGTTTACCTACTTCTACTTAGTAAAGTTTACCTACTTCTACTTAGTAAAGTTTACCGACTTCTACTTAGTAAAGTTTACCTACTTCTACTTAGCAAAGTTTACCTACTTCTACTTAGTAAATTTAACTTGCTTCTACTTAGTAAAATAACTTACTTCTACTTAGTAAAGTTTACTTACTTCTACTTAGTAAAGTTAACTTACTTCTACTTAGTAAAGTTTAATTACTTCTAATTAGTAAAGTTAACTTACTTCTACTTAGTAAAGTTTAATTACTTCTAATTAGTCAAGTTTAATTACTTCTACTTAGTAAAGTTTACCTACTTCTACTTAGTAAAGTTTAATTACTTCTAATTAGTAAAGTTAACTTACTTCTACTTAGTAAAGTTTAATTACTTCTAATTAGTAAAGTTTAATTACTTCTACTTAGTAAAGTTAACTTACTTCTACTTAGTAAAGTTTACCTACTTCTACTTAGTAAAGTTTACCTACTTCTACCTAGTAAAGTTTACCTACTTCTACTTAGTAAAGTTAACCTACTTCTACTTAGTAAAGTTTACCTACTTCTACTTAGTAAAGTTTACCTACTTCTACTTAGTAAGTTTACCTATTTCTACTTAGTAAAGTTTACCTACTTCTACTTAGTAAAGTTAACTTACTTCTACTTAGTAAAGTTTACCTACTTCTACTTAGTAAAGTTTACTTACTTCTACTTAGTAAAGTTTACCTACTTCTACTTTGTAAAGTTTACCTACTTCTACTTAGCAAAGTTTACCTACTTCTACTTAGTAAAGTTTACTTACTTCTACTGAGTAAAGTTTACCTACTTCTACTTAGTAAAGTTTACCTACTTCTACTTAGTAAAGTTTACCTACTTCTACTTAGTAAAGTTTACCTACTTCTACTTAGTAAAGTTTACCTACTTCTACTTAGTAAAGTTAACTTACTTCTATGTACCTCTATTCTTACTTTATGTCCTGGGTCGATTTTTCGTCCCGGTGCCGTACACCAACAATGCTACACTTGCCGTGGGCATTGTCAGAGTTACAAAGAATTAAAAAAACATGATGCACTCGCCAAGTTTTCGTTTCATCCGCTCTCAGAGAAGGGACGCTCTAACTCTAATGTCATTGGAAGAAAACTTAAAACTATAAAATCGTGATTGATTAAAATGTATGATTAAGAGGCGACATGTGTTGTGTTTGCCTATAAAAAAAATCATCACAAATTCATCTAAGGTTTGAACCGTTTACACAAAAATTGGTTTTGTAAAACTAACTATAAAAAAAAAAGCTAATTAAAGATTTTCTCGATCAAGGCAAATTCTTTCCAACCAATGAAACGACCGAAAGTTATCGTCATTCTTTAGTTTTGTGGCGTAGCCAGGGTTGGTGTCACCCGGTGCGGTTAATTTATGGTGTCGGCCCCGTCTCCCACCAATGCCACGATTTATTTCTTCTTGTTAAAATAAGTACACAGTATAAAAAGTAAAAAAAAAAAAAAAAAAAAAAAAAAAAAAAAAAAAAAAAAAAAAAAAAAAAAAAAAAACAAAAAAAAAAACAAAAAAAAAAAAAACACCAAATTATTTCAAGGTCAGGAAGTAAATGTATTCGACAAATTTAACGAGGTTAAGTTATAGTTATTTTTACATTCAATTTACTTTATTAAAAATTTTCCTTCCCTTGTCTACAAAGCTGCAAATCTGTCCCTTGATCACAATCATTATCCTTCACCATATCACTTTTAATTGATACTACAACCAGACCAGAATTCCTTGCCTGAGCCATGGAGGATCGTAAATAGTTCTTGATAAGCCTTAGTTTTGAAAAAGCTCCGCTCACATGAAGCCACATACACACATATCGTAAGAAACAATTGAGGGCTTAGCGAGAGTATTGGAAGAGATTCTAGGTAGTCCTACTCAGATATGAGTTTTCAAATATCAAACACTGACTAGCTCATGACTTGGTGAAATTCAAAATCTGCAGCACTTAAGTGTCTTTTAGGCCTTGGTATTTCTGTAAAACGTTCATCTTCTGATAACTCATCATTAGAAAGAGATTTATTTCGCAACGGACATCAATAACTCTTCTTCAGTTTCTGATAGTAGATTCTTGGGTTGAACAGCCCACAATATAATATCCGCTACTTTGTTTTATCACTGGTGATCTGATCTGAAATTGAGAATGAAAGCGATCGAGACTCTCAAGCAATTCCCTAGTGTTTTCTTCTCGCAGAGAAAGTCCAGCATAATAATGTTAATTATTCCCCCTGTCATTCTCTTATTAAACCTTAATCTTCTCTCTACCAAAATTCCATATTGATCTGATTTTAAAAGCACCTTTTTATTTGTATGCACCGGTACCACCAAGTGACAGTGCTTCTCGTGCTGAAACAATTTTTAGGCCTTCAGGTTGGTCAACCTTTGTCAAGAGTAAAGCCTTTAGTCTCCATTAAACTGCTGTGTACGATTAACTTCCTCAAGTAGATCAGCCCAAAGGTTAAGGTAGCGGATACACGTGAAATCACAGACAGCATGTAAAAGACCTTGTGCTGTACCTCTTGTATCCAAATTTTCAAGAGACTCACATAGAGCTTCAATCGCCTCCGCACATTCATCAAACTCATCTTTCACTGTTTTAACAGCAGCATGATGAGCTCTCCAACGTGTTGTTGACAGTCTTTTAACCGACATTCTAGTGTGTTCAATTACAACATCCCATCGATGAGTGGATGAAACAAAGAAGGAAAAGAGTGTTGACCACACAAGTTAAGCCAATGGCCTCGACATCTCTGTTAAAAATCGCTTTCTTATTATTTCTTTTCAGAATGGCCTGAACACCTCTATGGCTTCCAGACATTGTGACATCATTATCGTAACCTTGACATCTGCACATCTTTATGGATAGTCCATTAAGTTTTAGATTTGTAAGAATGTCAGAACTGAGTTCATAAGCTTTGCCCCCCTGAAGGGAAAAATCCAAGAAACACTTCTCTCGCTTCAACATTTCATTTGTGGATGGTCACATATCAGATCGCTTCAGACATCTGGTCAGTGGGTGGTTTATCAGGTGTACTGTAGAACATAATTCCAAAATAGTTCGTAGTCTATGTATCCATGATAAGAATCTCCTTCACGTGATTTGCAAGGACATCTCTAAACTCATTTCGGGTTTCTGGTGAAAGGTAAGATGCGGATGCTTTTGCTGTAGATGTCCTCCTCTTAAGTCTCATCATGTGCTCTTTTAGCACTGGGTCATATTTAGATAGCACTTCAACCATTTCAATAAAGTTTAATATACTTAAGACGATTCATCTTCCTTGTGGCCACGAAAATAATCCCTATTTTGCATTGCAGGAAACCATGTAATATCCTGTGCTGGATATCTCTCCAGTTCTTCTTCTACCTGTCCGACACAGCAATACTTTCGGAATCAATTGTCTTGTGTAGCCTAAATCCTGCTGATAATGTTTTTTTTCTCCATTTTTCAAGAAAACATGGGTGCTCTTCCGACGCCTCATGATTTTGTCATTTTGGGCTCAGTTCCCACCACTTATCAAACGAAAGTAACAAGTTTGGATTTTGTTTCTGTAACATTAAGAGCTAACAATATACAGCAAAAACAGTACACTTTCCGATGACGAGGGAATAAACCATCAACGATCGCAGTATTTTCTAGCCCTTTAGCATCATCCTGTAGATCCATTGTTTTCTTAGCTGGCGCACACCTGCTTCAGATTTTGCATCTCGCCTTGTCACTACGCTGAATGGTCCGTCCTTGTCACTACGCTGAATGGTCCGTCCTTGTCACTACGCTGAATGGTCCGTCCTTGTCACTGCGCTGAATGGTCCGTCCTTGTCACTGCGCTGAATGGTCCGTCCTTGTCACTGCGCTGAATGGTCCGTCCTTGTCACTGCGCTGAATGGTCCGTCCTTGTCACTGCGCTGAATGGTCCGTCCTTGTCACTGCGCTGAATGGTCCGTCCTTGTCACTGCGCTGAATGGTCCGTCCTTGTCACTGCGCTGAATGGTCCGTCCTTGTCACTGCGCTGAGTGGTCCGTCCTTGTTCTGGAGCGAGGTGCTCCTGATTTAATAATTTCAAAATATTTAAAAATGATCTGAAACTGGTACAACCCAGAGAGAAGCATCTGATAAAACGTTCCAGATTTTCCTCATTGACCATCACATAATTTACACTATCTTTGTTTGAATCAACATTACCAGCAAATATTTCCGTTTCCATAACATCCACATCTCTTACTGGTATTTGTACGCCAATCTCTTCCATTTTCTGCACTATTTTCTGTTCTATAGAATGCATGCTGCTGGTAGCGGAGGAGTCTGTACCAATGGTAGGCTGACGAACGTCTTTTGATGAACCCTGGTCATCATTTGGTTTCTTGAGATATGGAAGCATGGGTCCTGGTAATGATTTTCTTTTTTTTTTTGTAGTTGCTTTTCGCTGCTGGCAGCCACAAGGCTGATTATGTTTGTGCTAGCCTTGTGGCATATAGGATAATCTTGTGCAGTAAAAATGCTTTAATTTCTTCGTGTTTAAGACAACAAACAGTAGTGGTGGGCGGTACAAGCTCCTCCTTTGTCGATGTGAAGTCAGGGGTACCCCAGGGATCAGTCCTGGGCCCCTGTTTGTTCCTAGCATACATTAATGACCTACCCGAAAAACTGACATCACAGGCAAGACTGTTCGCAGATGACACTGCAGTGTATAGGACGATCGCCAACAGATCTGACCAGGACCAGCTACAACAGGATCTAAATCTGTTAGCTGAGTGGGAGATGAGCTGGGACATGGAATTTCACCCTGCAAAGTGCCAGACACTATCAATCTCTAGAAGTTGTACTCCTCTACACTACCAATATGAACTGCATGGCCAAATACTTGAGCAAGTTTCCTCCGTAAAGTACCTGGGTGTTACCATTCAAAGAGAGGTCCGCTGGGACGAGCATATTAACAATGTATGTAACCAAGCAAACCAAGCCTTGGGGTTCTTAAGGCGAAATCTAAAGATTGGCAACTCCTGTGTGAAAGAAAGAGCATATAAAGCCTTTGTCCGTCCGATTTTAGATTATGCATCTTCAGTATGGGACCCATTTACCCAGAAGAGCGTTGACAGGTTGGAGGCGGTCCAGCGACGAGCAGCACGTTTTGTCCTAAACCGCTACAGGAATACCTCTAGTGTTGGCAACATGCTAGAAACACTAGGCTGGTCACCATTGGAGAAACGACGACGACAATCCAGGCTCTCCATGATGTACAAGATAAATAATGGGCTGGTCCACTGTTCCAGTATTAAACAGAAACTCGTCCCTCTCCTCCATAGACAGCGACGAGGCCATGACAGGCAATTCAGGCTCATACCAGCAAGAAGCCAGTATAGGAGCTGCTCATTCCTGCCCAAGACAATCAGGGACTGGAACTCCATAGACAGCGACGAGGCCATGACAGGCAATTCAGGCTCATACCAGCAAGAAGCCAGTATAGGAGCTGCTCATTCCTGCCCAAGACAATCAGGGACTGGAACAATCTTTCAAAAGGAACGGTTGAGGCGACAACACTAGACACATTTGTGTCTATTGCCTCAAGCCTTCAAACCCTTAGTGCATGATTTCCTCATCACCACCAGTAACAGAAACATTGCAAATCCCATCTACATGCATAGGAGCCAAAATGATCAATAAATTGATCGTGGGCCCTTAAGATATAGAAGAAGAAGAGAAGAAGAATTACTTGCGACATTTAAAAAAAAAAAACAGTCAGAAAACTGTACAATATAAAACACACAGAGGTACCAGGTAAAAACCAAACATTCGATACCTGGCAATCGGGCTCAAATGTTAAGGGCGGTGCTAGGGACGAATCGTCGAAAGTATATATTTTTAAACAGTATTTCTGGGTTTTGATATATTTAGTTTCAAAAACATTTTTTTCCCCTTCAAAATTTAAATACATTTAAATTAATCATTAAGAGATGCTAGAAAATGTAGCATATTATTTTTTAAAATCTTTTAAAGGGTTAAAGGGTCAAATAAAAACATGTTTTTAAGTTTTACGGATTCGATTCATGTACTTAGAAATCACTCGACCACATCGTATTTGGTATCAATGGCAAGCTTTATTTCTCAGAATTTAGATAAATATAGCTTTTTTTTTTTCATTTAAGAAAGTTAACGAACACTTCAAACGGCGTTGAATCATGGTCAAAATGTCTTTTTCTGACCTAATTATAGGGTCATCTCATTTTTGACGCATCGACCTTGAACTTTTAATAAAGCGCGCATTTGGATTGGTTACATGAGTGGACAATTTATGTGTGATCGGTTATCCTTTTATGAAATTCGATTAGACCGAGCAGTGTGTGCTCTGAAAATATGAATTTTTGAGATGGTATCACCCGGTGCGGTCCGCACCACCAATCTACGCCACAGATTAGTTTCCTAATCTGTCAGACTTTGCCAGCGTGCTTCTCCCGGCTGTAATAAAATCAAACAATCTCATTGGAAGTGGAAATATTCATTATGGAAATGTGGTTTTTTGAATAAGTGATGGTTTTTTTTTTGGGGGGGGGGGGGTGGTTGGCTTGAACTTTAACTTGTCTTACGTTAAATTGTAATAGTTTAAAATTACTATCTTGATTAGAATTTTACTGTCTATGATTTTAATAATGGAAAATCGGAAATGAATGTATACAACGTATTCAAAGGAAATTTAAATTTATTTGTATGAAAAGAGAATCTTATCTTATCCTATTTTCTCTACTCTTATAAAGTAAACTCCAAAATATAAAAAAATAAAAATACTTTGCATTCAATCTATCGTTGGAGACTGATGTGATTGACGTGGTAGTAAAGTTTAAGCCTCTGAAAAAAGACAAACAACAGACATACAGTAAAAATAAATAATCTGCTTTGTCGACCAGGAAAACCCTCGTCTCGCCCATTTAGTCTTCAAATTACCGTGGCTGCCATCAGAACACAACACACAATTTTTCCAAATGTTCTGAACGTTGAAAGAAACTATTTTCCCCCCCTCTATTCTCTCTCACTCTTGAATACAACCGAACGGCAACTTCCAAGTCATTTTTATGTGATAACGTCATCCCAGACACCAGATTATGATGAGTATTGCTCGGTTACGTGCTAAGCTCAGACAAATCATTTTCTCATAGTATGAGATGCGATGCCATTTCTACATGCAGGCTTCACGGTTTCTGTTTATGAAGCTAGGAGCCATTGGCTCTGGTACCCTCGATCTAATTTTAGGCCAAGTTGAATTGGAGATCAGAACGCGGTGATTTGGATAACTTGAGAGTATTGGTTATACTTTTAGAGTTATTGCGTAGTTGTCTTCCAGAACAAGTAAAGGAAACCATAACTAAAAAAAGAGATACAAAGAAATCCAGTTTTGTTTTTTTATAAAGTAGGACTCGCATCCATTGACCAGAAACCTGAACTTTGGGGAAGCGGGTCAGTATGATCTTACAGTGTTTCTCAAACCCTTTTTGATGTAACTTTTAGCAATTAGATTTCTCTGAGGTATTTCATCAAATTATTGTTTATTCGAAGTATAGTGTTTACCAATGGAATTTTTTTTAAATAGAAAATTACCAACCATGAGTCTGTTTAACAAACGTAAAAAAAAAAAGACAAAACTGTTTACAGACAAAAATTTAAAGACCAACTAAGTTTATTCTACTCTAAGAGATAATTGTTACTGTACATTGGGATTTCAAAGGCTTGCAATTTTAAATACAATTCTATTGTTCTATCGGTCATGATTGGGATCTAATCCCATACAGCAGGGGTGGCAACTGCTGTCGTAGTGGTTAACCAAAGTCAAGAGGTAGCATAGGCATAGGAGCCAGATTCAAGAGGTAGCATAGGCATGGGAGCCAGATTCAAGAGTTAGCATAGGCATGGGAGCCAGATTCAAGATGTAGCATAGGCATGGGAGCGAAATTCAAGATGTAGCATGGGCATGGGAACCAGATTCAAGATGTAGCATAGGCATGGGAACCAGATTCAAGATGTAGCATAGGCATGGGAGCAAAATTCAAGATGTAGCATAGGCATGGGAGCCAGATTCAAGATGTAGCATAGGCATGGGAGCCAGATTCAAGATGTAGCATAGACATGGGAGCCAGATTCAACATGTAGCGTAGGCATGGGTGCCAGATTCAAGATGTAGCATAGGCATGGGAGCGAAATTCAAGATGTAGCATAGGCATGGGAGCCAGATTCAAGATGTAGCATAGGCATGGGAACCAGATTCAAGATGTATCATAGGCATGGGAGCAAAATTCAAGATGTAGCATAGGCATGGGTGCCAGATTCAAGATGTAGCATAGGCATTTGAGCCACACATTGTGTTTTACCCAAATCATTGGGAATTTATTATTTCACCAGAAAAGCGAAACTACCCGATACGGTAGTAACATCTAAAACAACCACATGTGGCAGTGACACCTAATAGGGTAAATACATCTAAATTAAGCCAGAATTGACTTGCGAGCCATAGTTTGCCCACCCTTGCCAAAGAGTGAAAGAAGTCTTTCTGACTTTTATTTAATATAACTGTTTGAACGCTTCTGGCGCCAGTTCTTATAAGTTAGCGGCTCTAATTCCTATAGGCTAAGGGTTCTAGCTCATACATGCTAAGGGCTCTAACTCATATTGGCTAAGGGCTCCACCTGATAAAGGCGTCGGGCTCTTACTCATATAGGCTAAAGATTTAACTCATGCTAAGGGCTCTAACTCATATTGGCTAAAGGCTCTATCTCACATAGGCGATGGGCTCTAACTCATATAGGCTAAGGGCTCTAACTTATATAGGCTAAATTATCTATCTCATACACGCAAAGGGCTCCAACTCATATAGGCTAAGGGCTCGAATTCCTATAAGTTAGGAGCTCTAACTTCTACAAGTTAGGGTCTCTAACTCCTATAAGTTAGGGGCTCTAACTCCTATAGCTATGGGCTCTAACTCCTATAAGTTAGGGGCTCTAACTCCAATAGCTATGGGCTCTAACTCCTATAAGTTAGGGGCTCTAACTTCTCCAAGTTAGGGTCTCTAACTCCTATAAGTTAGGGGCTCTAACTCCTATAGCTATGGGCTCTAACTCCTACAAGTTAGGGGCTCTAACTCCTATAAGTTGGGTGCTTTAACTCCTATAAGTTAGGGCACCCTTAATCCTATACGCGAGTATCCTCCACTCCACTAGGGATCGTCAACAAAAAGAATTGAAGTCGAGCATAATTGTTCTTTGAAAAGAACTATGACAAGACAAATACTTATTCAATATTCCATAACAATTACTTGTGAATGTGTATGCGCAGAACGGGGCGCCTAGTGTTTGTCATGGGACTCACGTCTTGTAATAAATACAATGAATTAACCGAATGGTTTTCGCTGGTAGTAAACACAGTCCTCTCGCTTGCAGGCTGTCATAACAATATTATTTATCTCGTAGCTGTATTACAGAGACCGCTTTAACACATCTCAGCTGAATTCCCCCATGGTAATTGACAATGGTATAGTGCAGAGACGGAGCGCAAATTTCCCATTACCGCCGGATTCCAGCTCTTCTGTAAGATTGCGTTTTGATTTCTCAAAGTCTGATAGCGCTGTCTCTGTTAATAGATTATTTACGTTGAAGGCATTACAAACATTTAGCTTAAGCAAGGTTTTTCCCCACTCATCTTGTTATTTTGTTTTCAGCATTGATCTTCCAAACTAGCCAGAAGATTTCTTTACATACAAACAGTTAAATGAATTGAAGCAAGTTTATTTTTTAAATCGTTTAAATTAAATTCGCTTTTGTGTGTTTAGAGCAAAATCTTCGAAACGCTTATTGCCCCCACTTACTGTCAAACTAAGGCACTGAAACTTGGCACATAGACTCGTTGCCGATGACAACACATTCTAACACATTTCATTCCCCCTCCCCCCCCCCCCCCCCCCCCCCTCTTTAACCTTCTTTTCTGTTTAGTGTGCGAATTAAATTTTATGTCACGCTTTTTAAAAAAAAAAGTATTTGAAGATCTAAATTCCCTTTTTGAAGACAGTTTGTGTAAACCTTTATTAGCTGAAGAGTTCAGTATACGTTTTGAAGGCAGTTTGTGTAATCCTAATTAGCTGAAGAGTTCAGTATACTTTTT